>CAJINV010000002.1:2990514-3043014 GCA_905178155.1 Amoebophrya sp. A120
GGCCCTCGGGTCTGTTGTTAGTTTTGCCCACCCTCCCACCCTGGTTCACCCCCTCGGGGGATGAGTCGTTTTGCACTGGTCTGCGGATGGTTCATGCGGTCTCGTGCCTATAAACGGACAGAGACCCTTCTGCTTTCTTCTGGCAGGAGAGGGGTTGGTGCTCCATGATTCGGGCGCCTTCACTCCTCCGCAGAAGGATTTGCTCATCGCACAGGATGACCCATCTGCGGATAGTGCATAAAATGGGGGATTTGTCATGCGGATTCGGCATTGTGGAAGCTTCTCGAAGCCTGTGATGCTAGAGCTTCCACGCCAGACCTTCTGCGTCATGCAAAAACAGCATGACTCTTCTAGACCCACACATTTTTGCATTTGATAATTCGTCCCGCATAGCAAGCCTGTTCGCCTGGCTGGTGGAGGTGGGGCGCCAGAAGGGAAGCCTTACACCTTATTGGGAAGCCGTCTATGCTCGGGCCACCAAACTACTCAAACTGTCCGAGTTATGGAACTATCAGGATCGAAATCGTCAAAGCTGAAATAGTTTGCCATGCAACATATGCAGCCCACAAAGTGCCTCTCTTGCAGAGTAGGCAAGTGGGGCAGATTGTAGTAAGCCTGTTGAGGGGTAGGCATTGAGCTGCTAAAGTAGCATGACAAAAGGCATCTTCCTTACCCAAGCAGCATGACAAAGTGGATTTCGGCTCTACCCAATAAATTTGTCATGTGCCACTTGAAAACTGGGTTACAGTTTTCATCCATTTTATGCATTACAACTTTGTCGATTTCAATCCTGACACATCCATACGAATACGAGCAGCGGTCCGGGGAGAAGCTGCACGCGTTGCAGGACGTCGAGACAGTATGGAAGTGTCAGAATCGAAATTAATTGACAAAATCGAAAAACTTGTCATGCACAAAATCGATGTCAGTTGGAGCCTCAGTTTCCAAGTGGCGCATGACAAATGAATCTGGGGAGCACCCAAATTCAGTCTGTCATGCTGTTTGGGCAAAGAAGACTGCCCCTGGCATGCTGCTCTGGCAGCACGTCTTATATCCCTAAACAGGCTGACAATCAGTCTCATTTGCCTGCTCCCCAGTACAGGCCTTCAGCGCCCTACATTTTATGCATCACAAATTTTTCCATTTTGTCGATTTCGATCTTGGCACATCCATAGAGAGGAGGAGACGGCGACCTGCTGCATGCCAAAACCGTGATCGCCGAACGGTTTGGACCAAAGCAACAATGGGCGCGAGCTTCTGGATTGAGCCTTAAGAAATCACTCGGACTTGAGCGGCGCGAAGAGCGCGAGGAACTGCTCCAGATGGAGATCCAAAAAGACCACGTATGAACTGCAAAAGTATCGCGTTCGTAGTATTGCAATACAAATTGGCTCAGCATGACAAATGAAATTTGTCATGCTGTTTTAGCTTGAAAAAAAAATTTGTAA
Source organism: Amoebophrya sp. A120 (assembly GCA_905178155.1). Lineage (NCBI taxonomy): Eukaryota > Dinophyceae > Syndiniales > Amoebophryaceae > Amoebophrya > Amoebophrya sp. A120. Next base: position 2,991,963 of record CAJINV010000002.1, read on the forward strand.
TGCATAAATGCAATTCGTACCCGTACGAGTACGATACTTTTGCAGTTCATACCACGAAGAAGAAGAGGACATCGACGAGGTTCTCAACGCAGCAGAAGGTGGACCAGTATCCTGTGCAAAACAAGTATCGCACTCGTACTAATTGCAAATATGCATGACAAATCGTCTTCCTAAGGTAAAAATAAAACAGCATTACAAATTCAACTTCTCTTCTTGCCAAAATTTTTTGTAATGCAATTTATACTACTAGTACGATACTTTTGTATAATTGCATAACCAGGACGAGAAGTTGATAATTTTTATGGAGATGACGAAGTAGAAGTGATGATGCGCAACGTAGCAAAAGTGGGTAGAGATGAAGAAGGTGAGGATCAGGAGGACGATCGAGGTGGGGAGGACGAGAGAGGACAACGAGCAGGAAATAGAAATGGTCCCGATCAACATGTATGGAAGCGTCAGGACCGAAATCGTCAAAGTTGAAAAAGTTTGTGATGCATATTAAAATGCAACGCCAAAATTGCCTCTATTGCAGACGAGGACGCAAGGGATGCAGATTGTAAGCCTGTTGAGGGGTAGAAATTGAGCTGCTAAAGTAGCATGACAAGAGGCGTATCTCTTACCCAAACAGCATTACAAACTAGATTTTAGCTCTACCAAAATTTGTCATGCGCCACTTGAAAACTAGGCGCCAACTGGTATCCGTTTTATGCGTCGCAAATTATTTCAACTCTGACGATTTCGATCCTGACACTCCCATATCATGTCGCCAACAGCAGCGGAGATCAAGCTCAGCAGAGTCCTAGATATAGTACCTCCACGAGTGCTGAAAGCGCGGTAGCGTTGTACGAGCGAGCCGGCAGGTACCGACTGGTCCGCAATTTGGTGCTGGCCAAAAAATGGATTTGGTCCACGTTTTGCCGGTTGTATTAAATGCAAAAGTGTCTGGGTCTGGAACTTGTGATGCTAAAATGTGCATGATGAAAACACTTCCGAATGCAGCCCAGCATGACAACTTCCCAAAACGCTTTCTCATAGGAAATCCGCATGAGAAGCTGCGTTTTTGCATGACAAAAGAGGCTGCGACTTTTGTTGGTTATGCAATACAGATTTTCTAGCTATGAAAAGCTAGCATTACAAGTGTCAACCTTCGCCTTCCAGGAAACCCAGACATTTTTACAATCCATAGGTTGCCATTCGGCACAATTCTCGACAGCGATGCCAGGCATGCGTTTTTCGCACCTCTCGCCGCCCTATTACATGCAAAAGTGTCTGGGCGTGGAAGAATGCAAGTTTGTCATGCTTGTCTGGCATGACTCGAAAATCTGTGTTGCATAGGCACGAAAAGGCCCTCTTACCTGTCATGCAAAAACGCAGTTTGTCATTCGGAATACGTAAGACATGGCAGTCAAAAAATTTGTCATGCATAGCTGCGTATTGCAGTGCGTCTATCATTCACTTGTAGCATTACAAGTTTCCAGACCCAGACATGTTTGCAATGCATACGCCCTCTTAATGCAGGAAGCGCAGCGGCAGTTCTCCTTCGACCTGGCGGAGCTGTGCCAACGCCGGGGTTGCTTGAGTGGTTGGACGCTCGTACCTATGACAGTGCACAACTCCCCCTCTCCCTCATTTGTCATGCAAAATACCCAATTTATTACCCTTTGCCTCTTAGCACTGTTTGCATGACAATTTTGGTAGCGGCCCAAATAGCACTTTAATCCAGTGCAAATTTTTTGTCATGCAAAACCAGCATCCTTGCTGATGCTTGTACTATTGCCGTTCATGCTATACAAATTAGAGGGAGGGAGAGTTCTCCACTGTTATAGTGCAAAAAGACCGGGAAGCGGCGAAGTACGACGAGCTGGCAAGGTATGACAGCCTCAGAATGGAAATCCTCAAAGTGGAAATAATTTGTAATGCAAAAAAACGATTCCAGTTGAAGTGCCGTTTCTAATCGGCGCATGACAAATTTCCCGGGCACTCAAAACATGTCTGTCATGCTAGTTAGGGCATGGGTGTGCTCTTCTCTCGTGCTAATCAGCAGCCCAATTCTGAAACCGTAGAAGGACAATAGTCGGCCTGCATTGCGTCCTCTGCAATACAGTCTTTTTGGTGTCGCATTTCATGCATCACAAATTATTTTCACTTTGAGGATTTCCATTCTGAGGCTTTCATACAAGGTTCTTGCGTGATCCCGAGGCGTACCTTGAAGATGAAAGCGATCCCGAGGACGAGGCGATCATGTACCTTGATGAAAGCGATCATGTTACGGCTCGTACAACCTCCACTTCTACCAGCACTTCCACCCCAGTTTATAATTTTCTTACCGAGGACGAGGATCATGAAGATGATCGGCGAGGACGTGGTGAGGAGGAGGTGCATCAAAAATCTGAAGCGAAGAAGTTGAACAAGAAAAAGAACATCAAGAAGGCCGGGATAAAGACAAAGACAAAGAGAACTGGAAGAACTCCTGCGCAGGAGAACAAGGACCACGAGGAGCAGCCTCTGTGGCCCGATTTCCAAGGCCTATCCAAGAAAAAAACTGTGTTCGTGTAACTTTCTTGGAGGAATAGCATCACAAGTTTGCTCTGCGTGACACAGTAAACCTGTCATGCGTAGCTAGTATGTGAAAACACTTTACGAGGAAAAGAGCCTCTGATGCATGTCCAGCATGACAGTTGCAATTGTCTTGGATCGTCTGCAACACAAAGTTACACGTACGCAGTTTTTTTCTTGGATAAGGCCTGTTAGGGAAATACTTGGATCTGGTCTCCGCGCATGAGGTGTTTGCGGAGATCGCTCGGATCCGAGACATATGCATTGCAAAAGCATCGTCCTTCTCGTATTGCGATCATGCATCACAAATCTGTCTCTGAAGGCAAATCAGCATTACCAATTTTATCTCTCATGCTGAGGAAATTTGTAATGCATTTATACTACGAGTACGATACTTTTGCAATTCATAAGACAGCGCCAAGGATAGCGAGTTTAAGGAAACCTGGCAATACCTCGATGCCTCGGAACAACAGGAGAAGGTGGTGGAGGACAACACCAAGGATTTGCAATGTATCCTGTGCAAAAGTATCGTACTCGTAGTAATCGCATTCATGCATTACAAATCTGGTTCCCAAGGCAAATCAGCATGACAAATTCCATTTGTCATGCTGAGCGAATTTGTATTGCAATTACTACTAGTAGGGTACTTTTGCAATTCATACTCATACAATATCTCGATCTCTCGCCTGAACAATGGGAGGAGCTGGAGGAAACAGCGCCCGACGTTATCGAAAGGAAAAACTCTTCCTCCCCCTATTGAAAAGGTAGGCGAAAATTTGTGTTGCTGATTTGTGGTTACAAATCACATTTGTCTTGCATGAAGACAAGGGCAGAAGCCTCCGCCTCATTATGGAAGCAATTCGGAGGCATGCTGTTGGACAACTTAGAGGGCAGCCGTTTAAAATGCCGAACAACTAGGCCCAATAAACGCCCCTACCTAGGCTGGGGATCTGGCCGCAATAAGTACCTTCCTGCAGTGCAGAGCGCATTTGTATAATACACAAATCCAACATCTTCAGAAACTTCGTTTTGATATGGGGCGGGAGGATTTTTCCTTCCGATAGACGTCCGGAGCAGGCGTAGTTCTTCCGAAGACAAAGGTCGTGGTCGAGCGGCTGTAGCAGCAGCGAAAAAGAAGCGGCATTTAAGGAAAGTTGCGATAAACTTCGCAGTATCAAATGCAAAAATGCCTGGGTCTGGAAGATTGCGAGATTTGTCATGCTTGTCTGGCATGACCAAAAAGTTTGTGATGCGTGTCCAAGAAGAGACGCCTTTGCCTGTCATGCAAAAACGCAGTTTGTCATGCGAAAAACGCAACACGAAAAAGCGCAGATATTTCTCATGCTTGGCTGTGCATTACAGAGCATTCAGTACTACTCCAAACGCAGCATTACAAGTTTCCAGACCCAGACATATTTGCATTTGATACGCGGTGCACGAGATCGAGCAACACAGGAGAGTGAGCACTCCAAGCGATGTCTCAATCCCTAGGTTCTATCACGGGAAAAAGTGTTAACGTTAACGGAATTTGTGATGCAGCAATGCATCGCATCAAAACGCGTCAGAATTTGTCATGCGTGGCATGCATATTGGGCTACAATTGTGATGCATGACTGCAATCTGCGACAACCGTTAACGTTAACACTTTTTCTTGCGATAGGTTCCTCTGGCGAGACATGAATCAGTTTTTGCTGCGAGATATCACATGCAAATATCGATCTGGGTCTGGAAGATTGCGACATTTGTCATGCTAGTCTGGAATGACACTGCACTCTGTCTTGCATGGCCACCAAGAGCAGGTCCGCTTGCCTGTCATGCAGAAGCGCAGTTTGTCAAGCGAAATACGCAACACAGAAGCACGAAAAAAGTTGTCATGCTTGGCGGCGCATAATTACAGAGCACTTTATTGTTCACGGAGTTCTTGCATCACAAGTTTCCAGACCCGGATCGATATTTGCATTTGATACGAGACTTCCGCAACGGAGCCCAGAGGCGTATGAGTGACTTCGAGAAAACGCACTTTTACCTAAGGGTCGGCCTGGCTCCTTTCTCGATCCAGGATATTTTGCAGCACGTGCTACTACCCAGCTTGCCCGACCCAGACGCGTCCTTCGATGTTGACTACGGGCCGGATGTATCAAATGCAAAAATGTCTGGGTCTGGAAGAATGCAAGATTTGTGATGCAGGTTTGCCATGACCACCCATGAGGTCTGGAATGCGAGACCCAGCATGAAGAGAGATTCTTTGAGGTCTCTATCATGCCTTTCCTGCATGAGAAACTCCCTCTCAACTTGGTCAAAAGCGGACAGCTTTTGGTACTCACGCAGCGCAGATTTTTGCATCATTCAGATTTGGCATGACAAGTTCTAATCTTCCAGACCCAGACATATTTGCAATGCATAGGATGGGTTCGGACTGTCTCCGTCCTCAAGTTCTTCTATGAAAGCCTCAGGTTGGAAATCCTCAAAGTGGAAATACTTTGTCATGCAAAAAAACGACTCCAGTTGAGTGCGCCATTTCCAGTCGGCAAATGACAAATTTCCCGGGCACTCAAAGCGTGTCTGTCATGCTGGTTAGGCAAAGGGGTGCCTTTCTCTCGTGCTAATCAGCAGCCCAATTCTGAACCCGTGGTAGAAGCACAATAGTCGGCCCCCATTGCGTTCTCTGCAATACAGTCTTTTTGGTGTCGCATTTCATGCATCACAAATTATTTCCACTTTGTGAATTTCCCTTCTGAAGCTTTCATATCTTCTTCGGCTTCTTCGGCCCGCGCCCGGCCCCCAATCGCCACGAGAGAGGAGCAGATGCAGCAAATATTACAGTGAAAAACGCCCCCACCCCGGAATTTGCAAAAGTTTCTCATGCAAAGGTTCCAAAGGAAAGGTTTTTGTCTTGCATGAAAGGAGCACGAGCATTTCTCGTGATGCAGAATCTAGGTGCGCAAGGTATTTTTTGCATAAGAGATCCGCGTGCTGTTCGGCTCCTTTGCATCACAAATTTGCGCTATTCAGCGTGGAAAATTTGTGATGCTGATAGATGCAAGACGGGGAATGTTTCCGTTGGAATGGTTTGCAATACAAATGCTGCCAAGTGCTGGGGTGGGAGCATTTTTCGCTATAATAGCAAACGGGGCCGCTGGGAGACGACGCCGCGTTTCAGGAAGTTGATAATTTCGAAGATTTAAGCACGCAGGGCCTCGCGGCGTCTTCGCAGAATAACGAAGCGCAGAAGGAGTGGCGACAGGCCTCCGTGAAACTGGACCGGCACGTAATGTTGTTTCGCTCCATCGCGACGGGGTCTTTGCTGCCCGGCGAGGCAGAGGTCGCGCAGTATCTGAACGCGAAATCGAGTCGAGTCCGCCGAATCCAGTACGATTTTGCGCACGGTATCCTGTGTAAAAACGCCCCCACGACTCCATAGTCAAGATGGGGAATCTGCTAGACAAATCAACAAGCTTTGGCTGTTCCGCACGAGGACAAGTTTATCCGCCTCGTAGTACAAAAATCCTGCTTAGGTTTACTTAGCTAGTTCAACAGCATCACAGAATTCGCGCATCATGCTGGTTGGAGCATCACAAATCCCAAACCACGACGAGGCTTCTATGTATGCTTCACATGGTGCAGCTCCGCATGATAAACATTTTCAGCATTCAGATTTGCATGACAGCTCTGGGGTGGGGACGGTTGTACTTAGTATACACGGCGCAAAGTATTTACGGAACAAATTTTTCGACAAGACAGAACTGCTTTTCGAACAGATTTATGCATTGCAAAAGTATCGTACTCGCAGAAATGCATTACAAATTTTCTGAGCATGAGAAATAAAATTTGTATTGCGGATTTCCCGTAACGCCTAGATTTGTAATGCATCCATGATATACAACTGCAATTAGGACGAGTGCGATACTTTTGCACTGGATAAGATTCAGTACATGCAGTACGACTTCACCGAGATCAACCTGCAGAACGAGGAAGAATACATCATCCTGGGCACGATATCGCAAGAAAAAACAGTTTCACTGTAAACTTGTAATGCAGATGAAAATGTATCTGAGAAGTGTTTGTCTTGCTACACATGCAAGACAGTGGATTTAGCTGTGTTTTCATCCCTTAGGAGTCTCGCATGGCAAATTTTGTCTGTGATGTAGGACAAACTTGTGATGCAAAACTTGCAAAATCCTTACAGTGAAGCACTTTTTTCGTACGATACACGAAGGCTTCCACTCACGGACTAGGGTCTCAGGAGGTCCTGATCGCGGAGGACGAGAAGAAAAATTATACGCATTGCAAAAGTATCGTACTCGCACTGATTGCGTTTATGCATTACAAATCCCTTTATTAAGGGGTACAAGGAGGAACCAGGTACCCTACCGAACCAGGTACCTGGGACCAGGTACCCGGGACCAGGTACCCTGGGACCAGGTACCCGGGACCAGGTACCTGGGACCAGGTACCCTGGGACCAAATACCCAGGGACCAGGTACCCAGAAAGCAATCCCCGTCCTTGGGTTGGCAGTTTGGTGGGTGGGTTCGTTTTTCGCGTGCCAGGGCGCCCGCTTCCGGGCGGCCAGAGCGGCGTACTGAGGTGCGCTGTATCCACGGGCGCGTGCGAAAAAAGTCTGCACATTTGGCCACCGCGTAGCATGAAGAAAGGAGCGGCCTCCCCTGGTTCTAAAAACGGCGGACCGGCGTACCCTGTTCCGTTGGTGCCTACAAGGGCTGGGCGCCCTATGAAAAGAGGCACCGGGGGCCCACGTCCAGGCATTCGCGTCTGGGTGCCGGTTGCCCACATCCAGGCATTCGCGTCTGGGTACCCGGGCCGTTACCCACGTCCGGGTATCCACATCTGCGCACCGGGTGCCCCCCTCCGGGCACCCCGGTCCGGAGATGTGCCCACCTGGTGCCCAGATGTGGATATCGGCTGTTGCTGAACTGTGGGCACCCGGTGCCCAGATGTGAGTGCCAGGATGTGCGCACCTTGCGTCCGGATGTAGGCGCCCACCTTTTCACCTTTAGCTAGCAGAAAGCCCCACGAAAAGTCAAGCGGTTTCACATCTGGATATCTACATCGGGGCACCGGGTGCCCACATCCGGCCACTGCTACCCACATGCGGCCATCTGCATCTGCGTACCGCGTGCCCACATCCGAGCACCCGGGTACGGAGATGTGGGCAGCCGGTGCCCAGGTGTGGACGCGCAGACGTGAACCGCTTGAGTTTTCACTTGACTTTTTTTTTCAAGTAAAAGCTCAAAAGGTGCTCACATCTGGGTATCCACATCTCCGGTCCGGGTGGCCACATCCGGGCACCCGGGTACCCACACCCGGGTACCCGGGTAAGTACCCACATCTGGGTACCCGGGTACCTTGGTCCCAGGGTACCTGGTCCAGGGTACCTGGTCCCAGGGTACCTGGTCCCAGGGTACCTGGTTCCTACCTCTACCTTATTAAGGCAAATCCGCATCACAAATTTGACTTGTAATGCTAAGTGAATTTGTATTGCAATTTCTACGAGTCGTGCGATACTTTCGCAGAGGATAAGCTACATGTGGGGACAACTTAAAGCCATCGTCGGCATGACCGGCAGGCGGTAGGTCTGCCGGCAATGTTTGATTTTTTTATCGATAAATGGCGGGAGCATTCCTGCATGTAGGTGTACTTCTAGGCACGAAGATAGCTGATATCTTTACAGAAACTCAGTCATGTAAAAAATCATTCTTTTTTATCTTGGAACAGCACAAATAAATTCAACGTCTGCGCACTGTCGTAGTTTCACAAGCGAACCTACTCTTGTCCTCAGGGAGTAACTCCCCTGCCGATGGTAGTAAGTCTGGTCCATCCGCCTCAGGAAAGTCTCTTTTATCCGCTTGTCGGAAAGTCTGGTCTCATCCGCTTTGCGGAAAGTTTGGTCCATCCGCCTCAGGAAAGTCTCTTTTATCCGCTTGTCGGAAAGTCTGGTCCATCCGCCTCAGGAAAGTGTTTTTTTATCCGCTTGTCGGAAAGTCTGGTCCATCCGCCTAAGGAAAGTGTCTTTTATCCGCTCGTCGGAAAGTTTGGCTATCCGCTTGGCGGAAAGTTTGGTCTCATCCGCTTGTCGGAAAGTTTGGTCTCATCCGCTTTGCGGAGAGTTTGGTTATCCGCTTATCGGAAAGTCTGGCCTTATCCGCTTTGCGGGAAGTTTGGTTTATCCGCTTGGCGGAAAGTTTGGTCGCATCCGCATGTCGGAAAGTTTTGTCTCATCCGCTGTGCGGAAAGTTGTGGCTATCCGCTTGGCGGAAAGTTTGATCTCATCCGCTCGGCGGAAAGTTTAGCCCAATCCGCTTTGCGGACAGTTTTGGGCATCTCTGGTTTATCCGTTGTACGGACGTTGTTGGCAGCCGTGACTGTATTCTCGTTGACGTTGGCGATAGGAGCGAGAATACGAATTCATGCGGTCTCGCCTTGCGTTGGGAAGGAGGGTCGTTTGGCACTGGCGGTTCGAACCCGTTACCCTTGCGAACTTTTTCCCAAGCCAAGGCCCTTGGCTTTCTTTGGTCTTCTTATCCTTTGATCCTCTGATCCCATTGCAACGCGAGGCCGCAAGGCTATCGGTTTTTGTCCGCTCGAAGCTTTCCACTTCGGGCACTTGCCACTGGTCGGCCCGTCGTCATCGCTACGCCTTCGTCTATGGGGCGCACCGGTTTCCCAAATTCATCGTCTGGCCGCAGGCGTCGCGCCGGGTTCTTTGGGCTGCTTCGGCGTACCGGCCTCCACCGGTGGGGTAGGTGCTTCCAGGGCGCCTCCTCGTGCGACGCAGTGGGAGATGCTCCCATCGAGCGATCATCCATAGGGTGATCCTTCCGCGGTGACTGAATAAAATTCAACGTCTGCGCACTGTCGTAGTTTCACAAGCGAACCTAAACACTTTGATTTGACAGTTTCTGTTTCACCCTATACTTCCTTGTCGCGAAAAATATTTATCGCCAGCCATTCTTGAAGATTCTTGGATGTGATATGATGACCCACAAAGTGAGCAAGAAGCTCAAACAATCAAAATCAACAATCGAGTTCATCTTCACCAAAAATCTACTTTTCATTCGGGCAACAACTAACTATTTACGTTTATACATTCGAGCACCAAGAACAAGATCGATTTCATTTTTTGAGAACCAGCAACTACAGCTTACAAATACAGCTTATCGCTATCACAGTAGAGAGCAATTTACAGCAGGAGTATTATTGGAACCCGGCTTCGTCTCCGTATTCGTTTGCTTCAAAGTAAAACGAAGAGGCACGGCGGAGCACAAGGCAAAGGGGGCAAAGACCTCCGAGCGAGGAACCAGCTGGAGCGGGCACCATGAAATGATGACGTCGAGAATCAGAATTGTATACGTAGATATTAGATATAGATGGGCACAGCATCGCTATTTTATACTTTTCTTTTCTCATTGCGCTTTCCACCGCGATATGACATTCCTATTCCTTTGATCAATTGCAATATTTTGATATCGATAGTAAGAGTGATGGTATGAATGCGTAATATTGCGTCACTGCAGCTCCTGCTGCACAGGATTGCACCAGCAGCGGCTGCTGCAAGATAGTCAGTCAGACTTTGGTTCTTTTTTTTCAAGACGACGAAATAAATAGAGCTGCTGTATTATACCAGGGGAGTTTCATGAAAAACAAAATCGTCCTAGTTGGGCACGGATCACTCTCCACGTGTTGATTTCAACGCACGCGAGAGTTCTTGCCTGTGCAAAAATGTTGTTCTAGTTTTTTACCTACGCTACTTACTACAAAAAAACACTCAATCTGTTTCAATTTCCGTCAGCGGTCTGTTTCACCGTCGAAGTGCTAGCGGGCCGGAGTTTATTCCTATTCATTTTATATGGTTCTTGAATTTGAATTTCTCGGTTTGGTTTCCCTTTCCTCCACTCGCTTGTTTGTTTGTGAAACCATTTTGAAAATTTTTTACCACGTGCCTTTATTTTGTTTTTTGAGTCGCCGTGTGCGTGTTCAGATCTGGTCGCTGTGAAGAAGAAATTAGAACAGTGTTGTACACGTCACAGGAGCTTGTTCAGAACTCCGAAACCTTTGGAACACGACGAGGTAAAAACATGAGCGCTTCCGCCCTCGCGGCCGGGAAAAGAAATACTCCGATTCCGTGGTACAGCCCCTCCTCTTGGAAGTCCAGTTTTTACTTGGGCTTGGAGGGCGACACCGACTGCGGAACCTGGTACGATTTTTGGAACACCGGACAAGAATGGGTTACGGAATTAGCCATCGTGGTGCCGATCTTGTTTCTTCTCTGGAATTCCAAGGTTTCCGACGTTTTCCGGAAACACCTCGGAGTTCTTGCTGTACCTGTAGTCCCTGATTATGAGAATGCCAGCACGAAGAAATTATCAGCGACTACAGCTAGTACAGGACAAGACAGCACTCCTAGGTCGAGTGCGGATGACAAGAACGGAAAGCCAAGGAAGCAACAGCAAGTAGATTCACCAGCAACTACAACAACAGCACCGGCAGATGAACAGCTACAAGCGATGAAAACAACATCCGAAAAAATCAAAATGGCGAAAAGTGAAATTATAACTCTGATTCCAAACCCGTCGTACCGAGACTACCTCATCGCCCTCCTGATCGGCTTATGAACTGCAAAAGTATCGTACTAGTATAAATTGCAATACAAATCCGCTCAGCATTACAAATCAAATTTGTAATGCGGATTTTCCTTAACAGCCTGAATTTGTAATGCATCGCTGCAATTAGTACGAGTACGATACTTTTGCAGTGCATACGGCTGGCCCCTTCCGTATCTGATCCAGCAGCGGCATGAATCTAGATATGCTGTGCAAAAGTATCGCACTCGTATAAATGCAAGTCTTGCATTACAAATCTTTTTCCCAAGGCAGATCTGCATTACAAATTTTATTTCTCATGCTGAGGAAATTTGTATATGCATCTTTACGAATGCGATACTTTTGCAATTCATACTAGATCTTTGGCAACCATGGGCCACGCATGTCATTTCGTGTTGACCTGCCAGATACTAGTTTTGATCTTACCGATAAATAGGAGCAGAACAAGTGGAAGTAGTGCAGCCGTGAGCAGAACTGCTGCTGGAGGAAGCTACTTCGGTGCAGTTGGCGCAACATCATTTATCAATTTTTTTTCGACCAACTTTCTCGTCTCCCAGCTGCTCCAGCTGGTCGTTATCCCGCTCACTGCCGCCTACGTGCCACCTCTGGCGAAACCGGACTGGCGTGGCTGGATATCAACTGCAAAAATGTCTGGGTCTGGAAACTTGTGATGCAAGTAAGGGAATAGTGAACTCACTATAATGCGCTGCCAAGCATGACAAGCTTTTTCCATGGCTCTGAGTTGCGCACTCCGCAGGAGAAACTTCGTTTTTGCATGTCGGGGAGGAGGAGCTCTTCGCGGCCACGCAACACAGAGTTCAGAGTCATGCCAGACAAGCATGACAAATCTCGCAATCTCCCAGACCCAGACACTTTTGCATTTGATACTGGAGCGAGAAGTTTAACGTGGAATTGCTCCCGAATTCCGGAATCGTCATCAACTTGTACACGTGGAGCTTTGTCGGCGAACACTTGGGGATGGTATTTGCGGGCTTGTACATCCTCTTCTTCTCCCGGTACAGTGTTATCATCAAGGAGATTTTCCAGTCCAAAAAACTTTTTTGGGGTTTTGTTTGGAACAACTACCTCGCCGGGTTTGCGGTCTACCAGGTCTTCTACACGATTGTTTCCCGACTATGCATTGCAAAAGTATCGTACTCGTATAAATGCATTACAAATTTCCTCAGCATGAGAAATAAAATTTGTAATGCGGATTTACCTTAAGAGCAAGATTTGTAATGCATGTTTGCAATTACTACGAGTACGATACTTTTGCACAGGATACCGACTAGTCCAGTACAACGTGGGGTATCAACTGTGCCCCCCTGCTATCCTGTGCAAATAAAGGATCGTACTCGTACTAAGCGCAGTCATGCAAGACAAATTTCTTTTTCAAGCTAAATCAGCATGGTAAATTCCATTTGTGATGCTGAGCTAATTTGTATTGCAACACTACGAGAAGTACGGCACTTTTGCAGTTCATACCGGCCGCGGTGAAAAAGCCGACGGTGAAAATGCTGGAATTGGCGATGGTCGTGTGGAATTTTTTGGTGGACAAGCTGTTCTTGTTCCATGGGGTTCTTTTCGCACTACAAAAAACGGCTCTTTTCTACGAAAAATACCCCGGCCCGACCGATTGGTACGATCAGCCAGCGAAGTGGAATCCGAACTTTGTCGCACCAGGAGCAACAGGCGGTGGAGGTGGATCCGGATCAATAAATACTGCTAGTTCAACATCTTTCGTCGACTTAGTATGGTGTTCTCAATTGTTACATTCTCAACTGTTACATGATTTTTCATGCACGGATACCTTGAGCCGCCAGATGGTGAAGCTGCTTCGCATGACAAATCTGCGAAGGGGTAGGCAGCACCTAAATGTGTGCGGAATTTGTAATGCAAAAGGCGCGATCCTCCTCCTTTCACTTTTGCCATTCTTGCATTACAACCTCGCGTAACAGTTGAGAATGATGTAACGTTTGAGAGCGCCATACTTGGACCGGTTTAACCGGACGCACCCGATCATCAACGTCGTGAAGGATCGGGAGATCTTGCTGAGGGAAGGGGGAGCGGCGGGATCGTCTTTGTCTAGCACGCCGTACGTTTGGAACGACATTTACGCAAACAGAATAGAAGTGGTACAACGACCACCAGCAGCGGGAGGTCTCGGAGTTCTTTCAAGCGGCAGCGGCAACACAGATTCTGACTCAAGTACAACTTCATCTAACGTCACTACCCTCTACTTCAACCTGTGGCACGTTTGGTATAACATGTGCATCATCGGGTGGCTGCTTGGGCCCTGGTTGATTCTGACGTTTTACGTGTTTGGGAAATTCGTTGTCGGGTTTTTTCAACCGAACAACAGCCCGTTCAGGTGGTTCACGCCGGTGAAGGTGATGGCTGCGGGGTTTGCTGTGCCCTTTCTCTTCTGCTTCCTCGCGGTCGCAGTGGATCAAGTGGGGAGGGTGGTGAGGGAGAAATTATGAGATTGATATTGGACATCTTCAAGCAGAAGCACCAATGTTGCGAGGTGGAACGCGAAATCCAAACTAGTCTTTGAGCATGTCTACTTTGCTGCTACGTGCCGCTCCGCACGACGCGTTTAGTGAAAAAGAACAAGCGCCCGCTACTCAAGAAGCAAAAAGGATCTCAAATGCAACGCGCTTATCGACGCTGAGCACACGCTCGCGGAGCGCATCTTGTTCATCTTCATTGTTGAAGAAGACGAAATAACAGGGGTGAGAGAGGAGGAGCGCAGCCGGGCACGGGTTGTTTCTTCACTAGAAGACTGCGATTGGCGTGAGTGTAGTAGGGCTCGGCGCGGTTATTTGATTCGTGACGCCGGTCGCGCGCCGCTTTTCCAAATGGGCGCAGCCGGTTGAAAAGCCGGCGCCCTATTCGCGTCGTACTGGCCTGGCTGCACGCCCGGCCGGCTCCGGAAAGCTTCTGGGCGGCGCCTCCGGGAGCGCGGAAATCCTGGCGGGCTTTGCGAACGGTGGCAGCGCGAGAAGCAGCGCAAGAAGGCCAGAAGGGAGCGCGGCGCCCGCCGGCCCTGGTAGTGCTAGCGCGGGCCCGTGGAACCAGCCCCCCGGCGGAAGAGCGCGCGGACCTTGGGGCGCGCCGGTTCCGCGCGGACGTTTTGGCCGGTGAGTGTTTCGCCTTGGCGAGATTCCGGGCGGGCACCTCCGTAGCACAATCTGCGAAAATGCTGGCGCAGAGCATCAACGCCGCAAGCGGTGGGGGTGAGATGTGGGCCGCCTATGGCAGCGGCGCGCGCCCCGTTTTGTGTGGGGCCCTCTTGGCAGTTGGACGCAGTGCAGCCGTTTGGCCCGTGGCGTGCGTGCAGTGCGCGAGCTCCGAGCGGTGTCGCATGCGACAGAAAGTGCTCATCTTTGGAGACGATGCCGCGGGCGCGGCGGGCGCGGGATAACATTATCGGGGAGCCGCGTCGTTCATGGCCCGAACTAGAAAGGACGTACGAACCCGCGCCGGTGCTGCGTTGCCTGCTGCCTTTTTTGCAATCTGCTACGGGCCGCCGCCGCCGGCCTCCCGCGCCGGCAGGCTGGACGCTGGGCCCGCGGACGCGCCCCCCCTGTATGGTCGTCCGGGGTAGGGCGCCGCTCGCGCAAATGTGGGGGGCTTGGGGGCCGGCGGGCCGCCCGTCCGCGCCCTCTTCTCCACGTGCCGCGGCGGCTCCCTTTGTTTGTCAGACGGCGGTCGGCAAGATTAGTGGCGCGCGCTCGCATGCCAATGAATGGGTGTGGTGGAAAGCCTTGCACATTGGCGGCTGCGTGGATGTTGTAAGGAGCCTGGGTCGTTTCTTGACCGACTTCGCCTGCGCCCTACCAGCGCACACTCACAGCAAGGAAGTGATGCGCGGCTGGGGTTGCGGCTCGACGCCGGTGCCTGAGTTTCAGACAGACCGACGAGCGGTGGTCTGTATTGCATCCGGCGTTGCTCTGGATCGTGACTCAGCAGTATGGCCGTAGTAGCTGGAGAAGGAGATGAGGCCACAGCTCCTCGTTTCTGTTGCCTTGCTGCGTATTAAAACACTCACGCACGATGGTCTTTTGCGAGAAAGTGGTAGCGTCCTGCTCCTTCTGTTCCTGTTTGGCCCGGCGTATGTGTCTCATGTGACTCTCAAATTCCATTTGGGTAAATGAATACGATCCTCATGCATATGCACATGCGCATGACCCAGACCCGCACTGCAGAAGCAAAGTAATAAAGTAAGTCGCCTGTCGCCGTCTCGGCAGCATCACTGGAAAAAACTCACCACAGAATATGATCACGGACACGACCAGCTGCACCAGGAAGATGTAGATGATATACAAACACATCAAAATGATCATCGGAGGATCTCTCTGGTCCGAATACGTAAAGTAAGACCCAAAAGCGATCTTCGTCATTCAAATCAGTGTTAATTTCTGATCACCGCTGCAAGAAATGCCAAAACTCAAGCATTCCCCTGATCTTCCGCGTGAGATCCGAGCCACAAATTTACACAATTTCTACTGACAAGCCTAAATTTTTACTGTCTGCCCTCTACCTTCACAGGACGTCGACAGTCTCAGCAGATGCTACGTGAAAAGAAGTGTCTTGTCTTTGTTTCTGCTAGTACTTGCGACACAACCTGTAGTCACGCGTATAATTTTTGTACGACAGCAACGCTCTCGTCGCTTTAGTTGGTGCCCTAACTCTGCATACGCACGACCGTACGTTGTTTTGCTCTTGATTCGGATTGTTATTTGCGCGACGTCGAACTACACGGGTACCTACTTACTACTAAAAAAAAACACAAAAAAATGGCTCGCCGCAAGAGCAAGACCGCTTCCGGCCTGGAGTCCATGGACCGGTCCCACCCGGAGCACCACGAAACCAAGCGGCAGAACAAGGAAAAGCAGTATTGGAAACAAAAAGTGCAGAAGGACCAGAAGCAGCTGAAGAGAAAGCAGAAGAACCAGGAAACTTTGGTATTCGATGTAAAAACGCGAAACGCGTTCATCACCGGGTTTCGGAAGCGGAAGCAGGAGCGACAGCGCGTGGCCAAGCAGGAGAATGAGGATAAACTCCAGGAATCGAAACGGGAAATGCGACGGGAAAATCGGGAACGGATTACGGAAGAGTACGAGCAAATGAGGGAGGCAGTGAAGAAAACATTGGAGACGTTGAATAAAGACGAGGGGGATGAGACTACATGCAAAGGAGATAAAGAACACGGAACTACAGGTGGTGCAAAAGAGCACGGCAAAGACGACGAGAATTGCGCAGCAGTTGTATCGCATGACAAAGACGAAGAAAATTCCGAAATCCAACCCCTCGACCAGTCCCAGAAGCCCCCAACAATCGATGTTTTCAGTGCGGAGATTGAAGATTCGGACTCCGATGACTGTCTGTTCCCCAACGCAACAGTGACCACCACTTTCGGGCTGCCGGACTGTCCGACGGCGTTGGGCGGTGGGAGTGTACCGGGAGTGACGCTGGGTGGCAGAAGTTCCAGTTGCAGCGCAGCGGGAGGTAGGGATGCAACACCAAGGGAAGATCACAACAGCAAACTTTCTGAACAAACTACAAATAATTTGGACGGCTCGACAGCAAGTACAGCTCGAGCTGCTGCTTCCGGAACAGGTGGGGACAAGAAGAAAACGTTAGAAGAAAAGGTAAAAAAGAGTGCGAAGAAAGTGAAGAGAACGTCGAAGCCGACGCGAAAATCAGCGGGGATGGCGAGAAAGAGCAAAGCGAAAAAGAAACAAGCGGCGAAGAAAAATAAAGGCGGGAAAAAGAAGGGTGGCGGGGGTGGGGGAAAGAAAGGCGGGAAGAAGAAGTGAGGGATTGGGATAAGGATATCAACAACGATGATGATTTTTTCTTCGTTCATCTTCTAGCTGGCTCGTGTCAGCACGTTGTACATGTACTATCTTTCAGTGCATTACTAGCAACGATTTCTAACTGGTGCCTCTTGTCCCGTCACTGCATTCGTATTTGCTATTGAGCATCAGAAAATTAGGCAGTGGTTTTATTCAACACACGCGCGCCTACTACTGTCGCTGCGGAGATGAACAACTCTACAAGACGAAGTGTTCTTCTTCCATGCCAATTCGCCTTCTTGTTGCACCATTCTTTGCTCAAATCTTTATCGGTCGGTTTCAAGGTTGAGAATGTGACCACCCAGCCGCAACAAGAATGCTTTCACGTCTTGACATTGGAGCCTCGGTCTAGTTCGACTGTGCTAGGCCTCAGGTTTGTTCAGAAGTTATCAAAAAAGCAGAAAGAAAGTTTATCGAAGACATCGGCCGTAGCTGAATCGCTCGTGACATTGACACCCTCATTTCGGTTGTACGCCAGTAGAAGTTTTTACTCCACCCTTGTTGTATTGACGAATCCGAACTTCCCCTTTACGTGTCCGCAACGGCCGAGGAGGCGCTGGAGGCCGCACAGCAAGCCCGCAAGGACGTGCTTGCGAACTACCGCGAGCGGGTCGACGCCATCCGGGCGCAACGCGCGCAGCGAGCTGAGGCCCCCGCCCCGCCGCTCGGGGGTCTCGCACAATGAAGTCGAAGAAAGGAAAGAATTTGTTCTGAAATTGAAATCAAGAGGTTCTTCACAGTGAAGTTCCTCAAGTAGACTCCTCATTTTGAGTAGAAGTCTGGCGTACTAAACGCGAACACTGTAAACTGTAAACTGTAAATCACATGCTGTTCCTGGTTGGAACACGTGCTGTTCCTGTTTCTCGTTCTCGCGCACTACGTACGTTTCCATTATTATTTCTTCGAAATGTGTTGATTGCCATGTTGCTCTTTTCTCAGTACCATTCATGACCCACCCTCAACCTCAAGTAAATAAGCAAGTACTCACATACCCACCTATTTTCACTTTTAGAATAAACAGAGTTATGCTGGAGTTCGAGTTTCAGGAAGGAAAACGACACGACGTTTTGTTCCATCCTAAATAAAGAACCTTTGTCGATTAAGTGTACTTATTATTGTAAGATGAACCTGAAGAACATCAAGGACAACAACTCACGACTATAATGAGCAGCATCGACAAGATGTCGTCATCGAATAAGGCATCGAATAGCAGCTCCACGACCAAGCCCTCGAAAAAAGCCGCCGACGAGAAGCAGAACGCCCTTGTCATTGGCAACGGCATCAACGGCATCATGATTACCATGCTCATCAGCATCATCGTCCCACATGCACGACGAGAACAGCATTCCGTTCTTATCGAGCCCCAGATTGGCATAGTACGCTCCTTGCTGACAGGCTACAGCATCGGGGTACCGGGCGTAGCAAATTGGTAGGGTATGCAGAGAAAAAAGATGTCGATGCTCTTCGCAGTCACACTATTGCTCCTACATCTTCTCACTGTGAATGCAAAAAGAAAACGTACAAAAGTACGTTCTGCACTGCGCTCGCTCGTTTTCATGTGGTTTGTGTGCCGAGGGATTTGAGTTTAGGCATAGTGATGAGATGCTTTTTCGGTCCTCGGACATGCTCGCCTATTCGGTTCCTGTCTTCTACCTGATTCGCATGCCCGAGTTGGATCGCGCCTCGCTCGCCTTTTTCGTTTCCTCGCTTTTCTTAGAGTCCGGACGCATCTCGGTTTCGGATGAGAGAAGGTGTGGCGCATACGTACGTAGGTCTGTACTATGTACAGGTTTAGAGCCAGCGCAGCTGAAGCCCTACTGTGTTGGACTTCCGGCAGGCCACTGGATTGTCCTTCATAGGCCGCCGAGAGATTCGCTTTGCCTCGCTCGATTTTTTTCTTCATCCTTCTCTTTTTGCTTTTCTTTTCCAAAAAACTATGCATGTAGGGATCGCACATGACAAGATGGGCGTCCGTCGCGGCCGGATCTCCCAGGGTTTCAGGGTTTAGGTTCGTTTAGGGTTCCTATTTGACTTACTCCCTTGTATTGACGTATACGGAACACATGCTGTTCCTGGTTGGAACACGTGCTGCTCCTGTTTCTCGCTCTCACGCACGACGTACTTCTCCACCATCATCTCTTCGAAATGTGTTGACTCTGATTGCCATGTTGCTAATCTCTCAGTACCATTCATGATCATGACCCCCCCCTCAAGTAAGTAAGCCAGTACTCACATACTCACATACCCACCTACTTTGACCTTCACTTTCGAGTTATGTTGGAGCTCAAGTTTCAGTAAGGAAAGCGACACGACGCTTTGTTCGATCCTAGATAAAGAGCCTTCATTTTGTAAGAAACTGAAGAACAAGAGAAGTAAAGTATCTGGCATATAGCTTTGGTATCGAGCTGCACCGTAAATAGAAAACCAAAAATACCAATCCCGACAGTACTACGCCAAAGACAACAACTCACGATCATAATGGGCAGCATTGACAAAATGTCGTCATCCACTAAGCCACCGGGGAATAGCAGCTCGACTAAAAAGTCCAAAAAAGCCGCCGACGAGAAGCAGAACGCCCTTGTCATTGGCAACGGCATCATCGGCTTAACCACCGCCCAGGAACTCTCCAAACACGGTTTCAATGTCACGATTGTGACAAACCAGAAAGAACCCTACCCGAGTAAAACGGATCCGAAGAAGTTGATGGAGTTGGACTCGCTGTCCGCTCTGGCGGGGGGTTGGTGGTACCCGTACTCGACAAATTTGGACGGGGGGTCGTTAGCTGTCGACCCAGTCAGGCAGAAACAGTACGACTTGAAAGTGACAAATTGGGCCATCGCGACGTTGGAAAAGTATTTGGAACAGGAACAGTTTTTCACCGCGCAGAACGATGGGGAGAGTGACAATAAAACTGGCGCTACTAGCAGTACTTCTGCGAGCAGAGCAAGCTTCTCCGAGTCTAGGAACAGCACGACGTCCACTTCTGCCTCAGCGTCGCAGCAAAACGTCTCGATGGTTGATTTATTGGATAACACCAAAGCGATCCAAGATGCCGCTTCTCTGGGGCAGCATGTGGAGGAGGTCCCTTCTTTGATTCTCCGTTCCGGGGAGGATTTTAAGAATAAAGAAGAGGAAGAAGCGTCCATACCGAACTGGAGTGGCACCAGGCGGGATTTGCACAAATGGACCCGGACCGATCGGTCCGGTGCGGAAGCACTACTGTTCGAGTACTTCCGGAAAAAAGCGGCGAAGTGGGACCGGATGCTGGGGAAGCAGGAGAAGGAAATGGTCAAGGCCGGGTTGATCGCGAAGTTAGAAGATCGGCCGAAGTTGGTCTCGCTGGAGAAACTCCGGGAGGAGCGAACCGCGGCGAAGGAGCAGGAACAGTTGCAGAAAGCATTGGCGGAGCAGGAGAAAAAGCGGCTGGAAAGGGAAGCTCGGGAGAAGGCGGAAGAGGAAAAAGCGATGAACCCATTTAAGATATCAACTCGGCAGCCGAGTGACGAAGGTGAAGAGATAAACGCAGGAGATGATACAACTGCAGCTCCCGAGTCGACGAGTGGTAATAATTCCAAATTGGCCGACCAAGATGAAGATCCGCTTGCGGGTGCTGGGACCTCGGTTTCGCCCAAATCTAGAAGGTCGTCGAAATCCTCCTCAAAGCACAAAAATTCGACATCTCCAGGCGAAGACTTCATGCGAAAAATGAAGTCCAAAATCGGTGACAACACCGGAGGCGAAGTAGAAGGAGGCTCCTCACCAAAATTACAACTCCCCGGCGCCCAGAAGGAGGAGGAAGAGCGGGTAAACATCCGCACACTGTCTATCGAGTACGAGAAGTTTCTTCCGGAGCTGCCCGGCGGGTTTTTTAACGCTGATTTTTTCCTGTCCGTCGTTTGCGACAGTCCTCTGTACCTGCACGCGATGGAAAAAATTTTGAAGAAAACGCAGGTCCGTTTTTGCTACAACAGGCCACTCAACAACCTTCAGGAAGTGATGGAGTTTGTCATGAATATCCTGTGCAAAAGTATCGTACTCGTAGTAATCGCAGTCATGCAATACAAATTTTTATCTCAAAGTAAAACAGCATCACAAATTCCATTTGTCATGCGGAGCTAATTTGTAATGCGATTACTACTAGTACGATACTTTTGCAATGCATAATGAAGACCGGAAAGCCAATCGGCGCTTTGGACATGATATGCAGTGCAAAAGCATCGTACTCGTATAAATGCATTACAAATTTTCTCAGCATGAGAAATAAAATTTGTAATGCGGATCTTGCTTAAGAAAAAAGATTTGTAATGCATGATTGCAACACGAGTACGATACTTTTGCAATGCATACATGAAGCCGCCGTATTTCGATGTGGTGGTGAATTGCTGTGGGTTGTACGGTATGAACTGCAAAAGTACTTAAAAGTATCGTACTCGTCGTAGTACAATTGCAATACAGATCTATTTCTTGAGGTAAATCCGCATTACAAATTTTATTTCTCATGCTGAGAAAATTTGTCATGCATTTATGCGAGTGCGATACTTTTGGTTTCATATACGGTGGCGATCTGAAGATGGATCAAGAGGAAGACGAGGAAGTCGAGAGTGTCAGTTCCGTAATCAAGTCGCCCGGAACAAATAACAAAAAAGATAAAGACGAAGATCAAGATGATTTATTCGACGCGATGGCCCTCGGCGAGCCTTTAGCCGGCATGACAAAAAATTCCGCGAAAGACGAGGAGAAAGAAAAGCAGAAGCTCAACATCCACCCGAAAACTGGGGAGCCGAAAGAGGTGCTGTCCGCCTACGGCGGCATTGCCGTGTTTCAGCGCCTATGCAATGCAAAAGCATCGTACTCGTATAAATGCATTACAAATTTCCTCTGCATGAGACATGAAATTTGCAATGCGGATTTACCTTGATAAAGAAATTACTATTGAAACTGCAGCAACTAGCCAAAATTGGCATTCCTACCCTGGTTCCAGGGTAGGTTCCAGGGTAGGGCTCCGGGGTAGGTAACACGAGGGGACAGTGGATTTAAGAGGGGGAGGGGTACAGCCTACCCAGGAACCGACCCAGGAACCGACTCAACCCGACTCCTCAGCCGACCGATACAGCTCGGGGAAAAAAACAAACACGAGCTGTGGAGTCGGGTAAAGAGTCGGGTAAAAGTCGGGCCCAGGGTAGGTTTTGAGTCGGGTAAAGTCGGGTAAATAGCTCGGGAAAGGCAAAGCGATCTTACCCGACTCCAGCCGATGCGATATCCTTTGCCGATGTGTGTGGGTCTGGAAGAGGCCAAGTCTGTCGCGCATACTTTGCGTGATCCACTATAATGCAAGCCATTTGAAGCCGGCGCCAGGTTTTTGCCGCTTTCCCGCATGGGGGCACGGAGCAAAGCCACGTCAAAAAGCTGCGCGCGTGGCTTTTTGGAAGCAAGCGAAGCCGACGCCCATGCTTTGGCGCTTTTCCGCATGGGGCACCGGAAAGCTTTGCGGCTGGCTTTCTACCAGCTAGCGAAGCCGCCGCCAGATTTTTGCCGCTTTCCCGCATGGGGGCACGGAGCAAAACCACGCCACAAAGCGCCGCGGCTGGCATAATTTTGGACGGGGGCACCATGTAGGGCGCGTGGGAACTGGCACGGGGACACGGAGCAAAGCCGCGGCAAGAATTTTCCCAGAATTGGGCGAAGGTGGTGCCCGGTTTCTCGCGCAAATCGGCACGGGGACACGAAGCAAAACCGTGGCCAGAAGCTGCCCCGAACGGACACAATAGGGCGAAGGCGGTGCCCGGCTTCTCGCGCAAACTGGCGCGGGGACACGGAGCAAAGCCGCGGCCAGAATCGCGCTCGCCGCACTGGCACACGGAGCAAAACCGCACCCCCCCCAGAATTGGGCGAGGGCGGTGCCCGGTGGCTCGCGCAAACTGGCACGGGGACACGGAGCAAAGCCGCGGCCAGAACCGCGTCCGCCGCACTGGCACACGGAGCAAGGCCGCCCCGCCCCCCCCCAGAATTGGGCGAGGGCGGTGCCCGGTGTCTCGCGCAAACTGGCACGGGGACACGGAGCAAAGCCGCGGCCAGAGCCGCACGCTCCCGCCGCACTGGCACACGGAGCGAGACCGCCCCTCCCCAGAATTGGATGGGCGAGGGCGGTGCCCGGTTTCTCGCGCAAACTAGCACGGGGACCCTCCCGGAGCAAAGTCGCGGCCAGAGGCTCCCCCGAATTCACTGGGCGAAGGTGGTGCCCGGCTTCTCGCGCAAACTAGCATGGGGACGCGGTGCAAAGGCGCGGCCAGAAGCTTCCCGAAATTGGGCGAAGACGGTGCCCGGGCTCTCGCGCAAACTGGCACGGGGACCCGGAGCAAAGTCGCGGCCAGAAGCTTCCCGGAGCCAACGAATTCACTGGGCGAAGGTGGTGCCCGGTCTCTCGCGCAAACTAGCATGGGGACCCGGAGCAAAGTCGCGGCCAGAAGCTTCCCAGAATTCATGGGGCGAAGGTGGTGCCCGGTTTCTCGCGCAAACTAGCACGGAGGCCCGGGGCAAAGGCGCGGCCAGAAGCTTCCCGGAACTGAGCGAAGGCGGTGCCTGGGTTCTCGCGCAAACTGGCATGGGGACCCGGAGCAAAGTCAAGGCCAGAAGCTTCCCGGACGTGACTCATTCGGCGAAGGTGGTGCCCGGTTTCTCGCGCAAAGTAGCATGTGGACCCGGGGCAAAGTCGCGGCCAGAAGCTTCCCAGAATTCACTGGGCGAAGGTGTTGCCCGGTTTCTCGCGCAAACTAGCAGGGGGACCCGGAGCAAAGGCGCGGCCGGAAGCGTCCCGGAATTGGGCGGAGATGGTGCCCGGGTTCTCGCGCAAACTGGCACGGGGACCCGGAGCAAAGTCATGGCCAGGGGCTTCCCCGAATTCACTGGGCGAAGGCGGTGCCCGGTTTCTCGCGCAAACTAGCATGGTGCCCCGGAGCAAAGTCGCGGCCAGAAGCTTTCCAGAATTCATTGGGCGGAGGTGGTGCCCGGTTTCTCGCGCAAACTAGCATGGGGACCTGGAGCAAAGGCGCGGCCAGAAGCTTCCCGGAATAAATTGGGCGAAGACGGTGCCCGGGTTCTCGCGCAAACTGGCATGGGGACCCGGAGCAAAGTCACGGCCACAAGCTTCCCAGAATTCACTGGGCGAAGGTGGTGCCCGGTTTCTCGCGCAAACTAGCAGGGGGACCCGGAGCAAAGTCGCGGCCAGAAGCTTCCCAGAATTCATTGGGCGAAGGTGGTGCCCGGTTTCTCGCGCGAACTAGCATGGGGACCCGGAGCAAAGGCGCGGCCAGAAGCCTCCCGGAATTGGGCAAACAAAGGCGGCGCCCCGGTTCTCGCGCAAATTGGCATGGGGACCCGGAGCAAAGTCACGGCCAGAAGCTTCCCAGGGTGAATGAATTCACTGGGCGAAGGTGGTGCCCGGCTTCTCGCGCGAACTAGCACGGGGACCCGGAGCAAAGTCGCGGCCATAAGCTACACAAGTGAAATATGCCCCCGCCCCCGGAAGTCAGCAAGTCTTGGGTGCTTAGGTAGCACCCCATCTGGTGCTTAGGAAGCACCCCGCCTTGTATTATTTGGCACCCGGATGGTCTCTGAATGATGGACCAGCTGAGACTCTTACGTCGTACGTAGAACTCCTAGGAACTTCGGTTCAAAGTGTTGGCGTTGATCTCCAGACTCATGGGACTCTGCTGGGTCAAGCTCAAGTGTCTGAGTACGACTGTAATTAAGAGCAATAGCATTGCAGCTGGCTGATCGCGAGCAAGTAATAAATAGCGTTAGCTAGTAGAAGCACCGCCCCGATCTAGAGGATGTCTGAATATTGAAGGATCGCCAGCGCGCAAGCTTCGAGCTTTTGGCGCGGTCATGCACAGAAACAAAATCTGGGAAAAGCTCGACAGGGGGGTCCAGTCATGGGCCGGCGAATGCGGGCGATCCGGGTGTCACATAGACACCCGATCTGCCGGAATCCGGCGGCGCAGAAGAAGCCGACTTTGTGGCTGCCACATCGGGGCTGTAGCCCGTGGATTCCCTTCAGAAAAGCGGCGATCTTTTCTTTGGGGCGCCAGATCCCGGCAGATCGGGTGTCTATGTGACACCCGGATCGGCGGACTTGCCGCATCGGGCGAGTGCAACGCCCACCCTGTGGCGCCTGCATGCAAAGACCCAACGCGCTTGCTGCAAAATGTCACAAGTGGAGCGCTCGCATGCCTACGATACCACGGCGCTCAGGGTGTGAAGTAGGCTCATCGCCGGCATGGATCGTCTTTGCTACCTGGGCAGATGGTCATCATCCCATGAGCTTGAGGTCGCGCAGCAGACTCCGACGAGTCTGCAGATCGACTGCAGCTCCTTCGTCAGCATTTTGAACAGAAGTCCCTAGGAGTTCTGCGACATAAGAGTCTCAGCTGGTCCATCATTCAGAGACCATCCGGAGCCCGACACTTGTTGGGTGCCAAATAATGCAAGATGGGGTGCTTCCTAAGCACCAGATGGGGTGCTACCTAAGCACCCCAGAGTTGGTGACTTCCGGGGGCGGGGGCATATTTCACTTGTGTATAAGCTTCCCGGAATTCACTGGGCGAAGGTGGTGCCCGGTTTCTCGCGCAAACTAGCACGGGGACCCGGAGCAAAGGCGCGGCCAGAAGCTTCCCGGAATTGGGCGAAGACGGTGCCCGGGTCCTCGCGCAAACTGGCATGGGGACCGACCCGGAGCAAAGTCACGGCCAGAAGCTTCCCAGAAGTCATTGGGCGAAGGTGGTGCCCGGTTTCTCGCGCAAACTAGCAGGGGGGCCCGGCGCAAAGTCGCGGCCAGAAGCTTCCCAGAATTCAATGGGTGAAGGTGGTGCCCGGCTTCTCGCGCAAACCAGCATGGGGACCCGGAGCAAAGGCGCGGCCAGAAGCTTCCCGGAATTGGGCGAAGGCGGTGCCCGGGTTCTCGCGCAAACTAGCATGGGGACCCGGAGCAAAGTCGCGGCCAGAAGCTTCCCGGAACGAATTCACTGGGCGAAGGTGGTGCCCGGTCTCTCGCGCAAACTAGCATGGGGACCCGGAGCAAAGTCGCGGCCAGAAGCTTCCCAGAATTCATGGGGCGAAGCAATATGGTGGGGGCGAGAGGCATGTATGAGTTTTGCGATGTATTGGCGGAAATACATCGCAAAGCTCATACATCATACATGGAAGATTTGAGGAGAGCGACCTTCCTCACTTTCGTACATTATTTATACATCATACATTGTACATCATACATCGCAAACTCTCCGCTGTAGGTACCTCATACATCATACATCGCAACTTCTCCGCTGTAGGTACCTCATACGTCATACATCATACACCGCAAGTTCTCCGCTCTGGGTACCTCATACATTGTACATCATACATCATACATTGTACATGGTGCATCCTGCTTGGTACGTTGTACATCGTATATTGTACATTGTACATCGTACATCGACCACAGCTCGGCAGAGGCCCGGACGTCGAGCAGTTGCAACAGCTCGACGCGGCTGCTCCAACAGCTTGGCATGGCCTCGCTTGTCGAGCTGTTTGAACAGCTCGACAACAGCCCGACATGGACCCGGATGTCGAGCTGTTGGAACAGCTCGACAACGGCTCGACATGATGGACCCGGATGTCGACAGCTCGACATGGACCCGGATGTCGAGCTGTTCGAGCAGCTCGACAACAGCTCGACACGGGCTCGGATGTAGAGCTGTTTGAACAGCTCGACAACAGCTCAACATGGGCCCGGATGTCGAGCTGTTTCAACAGCTCGACAACAGCTCGGCAGAGGCCCGGATGTCGAGCTGTTGCAACAGCTCGACACGGCTGCCCCACCAGCTCGACATGGACCCGGGTATCGAGCTGTTGGAACAGCTCGACAACGGCTCGACATGGGCCCGGATGTCGAGCTGCTCGAACAGCTCGACGACCTACAATGTACAATGTACGATGTACCATGTCCAATACATCAATGTACATAATGCACAATGCACCAATGTACAATGTATCATACATCGTACATCATACACTGGACCATGTACAATGTACGATGTGCCATGTATGATACATTGATGTATTGCACCTCATACGTTGTACATGGGAACCGTCGCGCTCTCCTCAAATCTTCCATGTGTGATGTATGAGCTTTGCGATGTATTTCCGCCAATACATCGCAAAACTCATACATGCCTCTCGCCCCCACCATACCCGAATTCACTGGGCGAAGGTGTTGCCCGGTTTCTCGCGCAAACTAGCAGGGGGACCCGGAGCAATGGCGCGGCTAGAAGCTTCCCGGAATTGGGCGAAGACGGTGCCCGGGTTCTCGCGCAAACTGGCATGGGGGCCGGCCGGGAGCAAAGCCACGGCCAGGAGCTTGCTCCCCAGAATTCACTGGGCGCAGGCGGTGCCCGGTTTCTCGCGCAAACTAGCATGGGGACCCGGAGCAAAGTCGCGGCCAGAAGCTTCCCAGAATTCATTGGGCGAAGGTGGTTCCCGGTTTCTCGCGCAAACTAGCATGGGGACCCGGAGCAAAGGCGCGGCCAGAAGCGTCCCGGAATTGGGCGAAGACGGTGCCCGGGCTCTCGCGCAAACTGGCATGGGGACCCGGAGCAAAGTCGCGGCCCGAAGCTTCCCAGAATTCACTGGGCGAAGGAGGTTCCCGGTTTCTCGCGCAAACTAGCATGGGGACCCGGAGCAAAGTCGCGGCCAGAAGCTTCCCAGAATTCATGGGGCGAAGGTGGTGCCCGGTTTCTCGCGCAAACTAGCACGGAGGCCCGGGGCAAAGGCGCGGCCAGAAGCTTCCCGGAACTGAGCGAAGGCGGTGCCTGGGTTCTCGCGCAAACTGGCATGGGGACCCGGAGCAAAGTCAAGGCCAGAAGCTTCCCGGACGTGACTCATTCGGCGAAGGTGGTGCCCGGTTTCTCGCGCAAAGTAGCATGTGGACCCGGGGCAAAGTCGCGGCCAGAAGCTTCCCAGAATTCACTGGGCGAAGGTGTTGCCCGGTTTCTCGCGCAAACTAGCAGGGGGACCCGGAGCAAAGGCGCGGCCGGAAGCGTCCCGGAATTGGGCGGAGATGGTGCCCGGGTTCTCGCGCAAACTGGCACGGGGACCCGGAGCAAAGTCATGGCCAGGGGCTTCCCCGAATTCACTGGGCGAAGGCGGTGCCCGGTTTCTCGCGCAAACTAGCATGGTGCCCCGGAGCAAAGTCGCGGCCAGAAGCTTTCCAGAATTCATTGGGCGGAGGTGGTGCCCGGTTTCTCGCGCAAACTAGCATGGGGACCTGGAGCAAAGGCGCGGCCAGAAGCTTCCCGGAATAAATTGGGCGAAGACGGTGCCCGGGTTCTCGCGCAAACTGGCATGGGGACCCGGAGCAAAGTCACGGCCACAAGCTTCCCAGAATTCACTGGGCGAAGGTGGTGCCCGGTTTCTCGCGCAAACTAGCAGGGGGACCCGGAGCAAAGTCGCGGCCAGAAGCTTCCCAGAATTCATTGGGCGAAGGTGGTGCCCGGTTTCTCGCGCGAACTAGCATGGGGACCCGGAGCAAAGGCGCGGCCAGAAGCCTCCCGGAATTGGGCAAACAAAGGCGGCGCCCCGGTTCTCGCGCAAATTGGCATGGGGACCCGGAGCAAAGTCACGGCCAGAAGCTTCCCAGGGTGAATGAATTCACTGGGCGAAGGTGGTGCCCGGCTTCTCGCGCGAACTAGCACGGGGACCCGGAGCAAAGTCGCGGCCATAAGCTACACAAGTGAAATATGCCCCCGCCCCCGGAAGTCAGCAAGTCTTGGGTGCTTAGGTAGCACCCCATCTGGTGCTTAGGAAGCACCCCGCCTTGTATTATTTGGCACCCGGATGGTCTCTGAATGATGGACCAGCTGAGACTCTTACGTCGTACGTAGAACTCCTAGGAACTTCGGTTCAAAGTGTTGGCGTTGATCTCCAGACTCATGGGACTCTGCTGGGTCAAGCTCAAGTGTCTGAGTACGACTGTAATTAAGAGCAATAGCATTGCAGCTGGCTGATCGCGAGCAAGTAATAAATAGCGTTAGCTAGTAGAAGCACCGCCCCGATCTAGAGGATGTCTGAATATTGAAGGATCGCCAGCGCGCAAGCTTCGAGCTTTTGGCGCGGTCATGCACAGAAACAAAATCTGGGAAAAGCTCGACAGGGGGGTCCAGTCATGGGCCGGCGAATGCGGGCGATCCGGGTGTCACATAGACACCCGATCTGCCGGAATCCGGCGGCGCAGAAGAAGCCGACTTTGTGGCTGCCACATCGGGGCTGTAGCCCGTGGATTCCCTTCAGAAAAGCGGCGATCTTTTCTTTGGGGCGCCAGATCCCGGCAGATCGGGTGTCTATGTGACACCCGGATCGGCGGACTTGCCGCATCGGGCGAGTGCAACGCCCACCCTGTGGCGCCTGCATGCAAAGACCCAACGCGCTTGCTGCAAAATGTCACAAGTGGAGCGCTCGCATGCCTACGATACCACGGCGCTCAGGGTGTGAAGTAGGCTCATCGCCGGCATGGATCGTCTTTGCTACCTGGGCAGATGGTCATCATCCCATGAGCTTGAGGTCGCGCAGCAGACTCCGACGAGTCTGCAGATCGACTGCAGCTCCTTCGTCAGCATTTTGAACAGAAGTCCCTAGGAGTTCTGCGACATAAGAGTCTCAGCTGGTCCATCATTCAGAGACCATCCGGAGCCCGACACTTGTTGGGTGCCAAATAATGCAAGATGGGGTGCTTCCTAAGCACCAGATGGGGTGCTACCTAAGCACCCCAGAGTTGGTGACTTCCGGGGGCGGGGGCATATTTCACTTGTGTATAAGCTTCCCGGAATTCACTGGGCGAAGGTGGTGCCCGGTTTCTCGCGCAAACTAGCACGGGGACCCGGAGCAAAGGCGCGGCCAGAAGCTTCCCGGAATTGGGCGAAGACGGTGCCCGGGTTCTCGCGCGAGCTGGCATGGGGACCCGGGGCAAAGTCACGCGCAGAAGCTTCCCAGAATTGGGCGTGCCGCCGGCTTTTAGAAGTTAGGCCGCCCGCCAAGCGCTTCTCTCCTACCTGAAGTAGGGCCGCCAGGCAGCGGCGCCCAATGGCCCGGGGCCGATTTCCAAACGCCTGCCATCAGCCTGCAGGCCGGTGTCGGAGTCCTGCAAGTGGAAGCGAACGCGCCACCCCTCGGGCGCCCATCGGGGCGCCCTATGTTGTAGCCCGCTGGGGATGGCGCGGCACTGGCCATTCCTCTACTTCGCGACGCGCGTCCCCGTTGCGGTTGCGTTCGAATGTCGCGAGGAGCAAGCCCGCACGGCCTCGGAAACCGCTCCGACCGCCCAATGCCCTCCAAAGATGCAAGGTCTCTGCACGGGGGCCCCAGCCCCCGTGCTCGGACCTTGTTTGTAATGCATGATTGCAATTCCTACGAGTGCGATACTTTTGCACAGCATAGCGCCCGAACGGGTTGAAAATTCGGAACAAGAAGCGGTACCCGCCAAACGTATCCATAAAGCTCTCCGCGCACGACGGTCTGGTCGGGCGAAAGCACATGTTGTCCTCCACCTTCCCTGCCTACGTGATCCCCCGCGGGGAATTCTTGATAGTGGGCGGGAGTTGCATGCTCGAGGGAGAACACGACGCGGAGATCCCGGCGTATTACTACGAGAAATTGTCGAAGTGGGAGAAGTATGGATTGCAAAAGTAGATTCTTCGTATTAATACGTGGTAAATGCATAACAAATTTGCTCAGCATGACCACGGATGAAATTTGTCATGGTGAATTGCCTACGGCTCCAGTTTTGCTTTTGTCATGCGTGATTGCAATTACCACGAGCCCATAGAAGATATTGCTTTTGCACATTATAAAAGAGGGTTGGGCACGCTGAAACTCGCGACTTCGGAGCAAGACCGGTTGAACCACGTGTGGAAGGATTTTTTGCCCACGGTGTCAAATATGAAAGTGCACAACTCCCCCTGCCTCCCCCTCATTTGTATTGCATGAAGAGCACGACGACAAGCGTCAGCAAGAATACAGGTTTTGCATGACAAATTTGGAGAGGAATGTAGTGCTGCTTGGGCTGCCAGAAGTTGTAATGCAAACAGTGCCAAGAGCCAAGGCGTAAATCTAAGGCATTTTGCATGACAAATGAGGGGGAGGGGGAGTTGTGCACTGTCATATCAAATAGGAAATACCCAGAAGAGAAATCCGGCAACGCGCCGTTGTTCCACAAAATTGGAAGAAGACCGATTCGGGAGGAGGGGGTGTTGTGTGCGGTGGACGAGAATTTGAGCTACAGCCTCGCATTGGAGTATGACATTGGGAACAATGTGGCCACCGGGGGCGGGACGACTAAAAAGCCGTTGCAGCTACCGTTTGTTTGGGCGGACAACTACGGGCACGGGGGTGCGGGGTGGACTCTGGCGTGGGGGTGCGCGCAAGACATCGGGGTGCAGATTGTCAAGAAATTGGCCGCGGGACACTGAGGAAGGAACAATTTGAAGGGAAAAACAGCTTGCCAGCGCAAGAGGCGGAATGACTTCATCGAACAAAAATATCAGTCTGTTTGGACTGCATGACGGGTGCCATGCTATTGAAGTCAATATTTATAGCAGGTTGATTCCTCGTCTTCAAGTTCAACATGATTCTCGAACAAAAATTACAAATACTAAAGTTTGCTGTGGCTGCATATGTGAGTCGAGCACCAGCACTTGCGCCGTTGTTCGACGGTGCGTCTGTTCTTCGAATAATTACATATGTGAGTGCAAAAACAATTTTATTTAAACTTAGAGGCCTGCCGTGGTTGTGGCTAATGTACCAGTACGACTATCGAGCAGTGGCCCCTCCCTGGTTTATTCGTTCACCTTCTTGCCCAAATCACAGTAAGGAGGCAGAAGCCGCTTTCTGCTGCATGCAGCGTATGATAGGTCGGCTCGTTTGTTTGTGTATCGTCCGCAATTTCATCAATTTTTCGCGCACGTTCAAAGCGAATAGTCGGTTTTAGTTTTTTCGTGCACACTTGCCGCATTTTTTCTTGTTCGCGTCCTCCGACACAACTGCAATTGGTCTTCGGTCTCCGTCCACATTTTGACAAGAAGTACCGATCGTGCTGTCTGTGATGCGTTTTTTCCCTTCGTGCGTTTTTGTCGTGCAACCAGAATGTCAACGTGAGAAGTTTTTTTTCGGCACTGCAACGAAGATGAACAGTGCGCGTTATACTCTTTGCCCTGTCTTCCTTCCAGGTGGTCGTGATTGAAAACCTCGGCCTTATTTCAGAATTCCTTGTTGACCCACGAAGAACATAAATTACCCCGTACTAAGATTTAGAAAACATAAACAACCAGAAGGACGAAAAATACTAAACAACAAGTCTAGAACCACTAGAAAGAACAACCGAACTCGATTCATTGCTCCATTGCCTAGGAAGTAAGTAGAAGAAAGAAGAACTACAAGCTTCCCAAACCAGCAAAAAAATGTCCGTCGAAGGTTCAGTGTTTGGCGGGCGTTTCGCCTCCCAGCCGGCGCCCCGGGCTACTACTTCCCAACAACAGCCCCTGATCCTGAACCCGCCCACGCAGGTCGGCACCGCCGCCGGGCAACCAGGGGCGGGCCAGCAGTTTGTGCAGCAACCGGGGCTGACTTCCCTTTACGACCGCCAGTACATCACGTTGCACAATTTGTTGGAGCGGGAGATGCGGCAGCGGGTCGAGAGCGAGAAGATGATCCGCGACGACATGACCTCCATGCAGGAGGGCTTGGCCAGGTGTACCAACCAGATCCACGAGGTGTCCACCGACCTCCGCGGGAATCTCCCTCGCCTGTACCAGGAGTGCAAGGAGCTGAGGCAGGACTGCAAGGCGCTGACGCAGGCGTTTAACGCGCATTCCATGGAACTGGCGAAACTGAACGAGATCATCGCCGAAAACAAGTCGGAGACCCTGATGCGATTCGAAAAGAACGAGCAAAATATGCATTTGTAAATATGTCTGGGTCTAGAAGGATCATGCGAAGATGAGCAAACTTCTCATGCGCATTCCACAACGCTGCACGCAAATCTCTCATGCATAGGCAGCAAAAGATGCCCAAGCCCATTTCCTGTCACCAAAATGGGGGATTTGTCATGCGGATTAGGCAAAAATGCGGAAGCGTCTCGAATAAATCTGTGATGCTAGGGCCGCTGCCATGACAGACCTTCTGTGTCATGCAAAATAGACAGCATGACTTGTTCCAGAGAACCCAGACATATTTGCATTTGATACAAAAAGCGGAGGAGCGATTGATGTACGACAGACAGGAGAAAACCGACCAGTGGGCCAAACTGTGCACGAAACAGGTACTTACTTCTTATGCTGGAGATGGCTTGTTTTGTTGATCATGGTCGTTTCAATCTTCCTCTTCGTTATAGTACCGGCGAACCCCGACAAAAATTTTCAGTTACTACCTTTCTACCTCATGAGGTGAAGTTCAACTTTTTTCGAGTAAAAATGTCTGAAAGTAGCAGGCTGAAGTTTCATCTCAGCTGCTGAAATTGACATCGTATTCGTACTATGAGTATGAAATGCAAAAGCATCGTAATAGTAGAAATCGCATTACAAATTGTCTCAGCATTAGAAATGGAATTTGTAATGCGCATTTGCCTTATTAATAAAAAGATTTGTAATGCACGACTGCGATGAATAACCGTACACAAATAAAAATTTATCAGGTCGTGCAAGAGCTCGCTGACAAAGTGGGTTGCATGGACATGGAAGCGCACGCAAAGTTTCTGGAGCGGATATGACAGTGCACAACAACTCCCCCTCCCTCTCATTTGTGTTGCATGAACAGCAATACAAACGCCCACACATCATGTGGAGCCTGTGCATGACAAGTTCATGCACGTAGTGCGTACTTTTTACTGTAAGTATGGAGGCCGCTTCATCCGGAATCTGTCATGCAAACAGTACCACATGGCAGCGCTTGGATTTGGCATTTTGCATGACAAATGAGGGGGATGGAGAATTCTCCACTCTCATAGCGCAAACAGGAGTACGAGGAGGCGATCCAACAGGTGAAATCCATGGAGGAGAAGGTTAACAAATCCCTGGAAGAATTTCTTCGCGGCAT
The DNA here is from genome assembly GCA_905178155.1 of Amoebophrya sp. A120. Taxonomy (NCBI): domain Eukaryota; class Dinophyceae; order Syndiniales; family Amoebophryaceae; genus Amoebophrya; species Amoebophrya sp. A120. Next base: position 3,026,117 of record CAJINV010000002.1, read on the forward strand.
CAACAAGTGCGACTACCTCTACTCCCAGTGCAACCAGAGCAACAACGAATTTCAGAAGGCCTGTTCCGATATCCTGTGCAAAAGTATCGTACTCGTATAAATGCAGGTCTTGCATTACAAATCTTGTTCCCAAGGCAAATCTGCATTACAAATTTTATTTCTCATACTGAGGAAATTTGTAATGCATTTATACGAGTACGATACTTTTGCAGTTCATATCCGAAGTCACAGAACAGCACAGAAACATGATCGACGATATCGTGTTCCCGAGGATTGAGAGGTATATGATATAAATTTCTCATGCAGGGACAAGCATAGCTCGACCTTTTTGTCATGCTCTTTTACTAAAGTGCTGCTAGTTGTTCATCATTCTGTCTCTGTGTCGGCACCGTTGACCACGTGTTTTAAAGGTAGAACAAGAATCTGTATCTGTGATAAGCAAATTGCAATACAAATTGGCCTAGCATCACAAAAGTAAATTTGTAATGCTGGTGATTTGCCTTAAGAAAGAAATTTGTAATGCATAAAATGCAAAACTCGTTCCCATCGCCATCGCTATCACGATCTGACACAGGTGCGAGGCGCTTTTGAACCAAGAGATGTGCGAGCGGGTGGACTGTCTGAAGAAGATTGCCCACGAGTTAGTCCATATGCACTGCAAAAGCATGGTACTAGTATAAATCGCATGACAAATAATTTCCTCAGGCTCAGCATGGGAACTAAAATTTGTAATGCGGGTTCAACTTAACGAAGAAATTTGTAATGCAGAAATGCGATAATTAGTACGAGTACGATACTTTTGCAATGCATAGTCCACTCCAAGGAGCAGAATGACCGGGTGAAGGACCAGGTCGAGAGGCTAGCGGTGGACTTGTCAACGAGCCAGGCCGCACGGATGGGTATGGACGCCGGATCGGCGATGATGTCCCCGGGCAATATGGGCGGGGGGAACAACATGCAGGGAACGACCAACGGGGCTTTGCTGGACAGAAGTAGTGCCAGGATCACGCAAGCGCAGGGACAGCAGGTACTAGAGTGAGCGAAGTTTTTTTACCATCACATATTAATGTTTGTAGTACGGCTAGTACGATGATCGACGTTCCCGTTTGTTGTTCGTGTATCAGCCTTGATTTTTTGCGTGTCACGACAAAACTTTTTTCGATATATATGCATATGGTGCATCAGAACTTCATCTCTTACTCTTTCTGTTCCATTCGGATCATTCATTTCTTCCCATTATCAAAACTCCAGTTCCTTACGCCCCGCCAATCTCCGATGTTGAGGCCATCCGTCGGCGCCGCTACCGCCGGCGCACAGATGGGCAGTGTCGTGATCGGAGGGAAGATTTACCCGCCGGGAACGAGAGTGGTGCAGCAGTAAGTAGGCAGAGGCATGCGTTGTGTACCGATCGGTAGGGTTTGAAGAGACTGAAAGTACTTGCTCTTGCCCCGTTTTGATGCATTGATGTATACCAGTTTGCTTTTGTTCAGTAGAAGGTCAAAGTATTCTTGTTTTTCAGATCTTACGTGGTCTCTTTGCATGTTGCTGTACACCAGTTTCTGTTTTTTGTGGTTGTATGATTCGTTTTGTGTTTCAAATTCAAATTAACCCAGTTCAAATTTCAGAAGTAACCAAGCCCAGAGGTCAGAGTCAGTTGAGATGATTTACGATTCACACAATTAAAAAATCTACCCCGAATGATGTCAGTTGAGCATGTTGTAAATCGATAGAAGTCAACATTCTTTGAGCAAAAAATATTCAAACGCTCTCATCGAGCACAGGTGAATGAGAAAGAAATAAGTATGTGGTTTTTCCGAAGTAGAAAGTATAGCCTTCTTCGAGCATTTTCCATCCCCTCTCTAGCATTGGCCGGAATCACGCACGCAATCAAAGCATTTTTATCGCTGTACATATGACACACACACGTGGGAAAATAGAAATTTCCATAGACCAATTGCCTCATGTCATTCAGAAAATGCTTGTAGAAGTTCTAACACGAAATAATATTTTGGTCTTTCCCCGAACCATGAGCAATGATGCCCATTAAACCCATGATCCGCACTACACATCAAGTTTGGAGCATAAGATCGCAACTACAATGATGAGACCATGACGCGTTGGTTGTGACATCACCACATTTATGTTCACAAGCCTTTCAGTTTCATCGATCTGAATTGTCGTAAAAGCAAAATATGGTACAGAAAAGCAAAAACTCAGAAGATCAAGATCCACTTTCACGAATTTTCATTTGATGAAAAAGATCATGCACCGGTTGAAATGTAGATGTAGATCACGACTATGTATAAGCGTCCATAGGATAGATACAGGTTCTCAAAAATCGAGATCCACGAAAAAATGTTGCGATCATTTTCTTCATTTGCTGCTGTAGATTTCTTGTGCCACGGGGCCTAATAAGCTCCTGAATTTGAATGCTTTTCGATCGTGATGTACCATGTCCATTATTTTTCTCTCCTAAGAAACACCAGGTGGCGCTGCGATAAGAACCGACGATAAAGGAAAATTTGCGCATAGAAATTTGCAGCTCCTGTTGCACGACTTCTGCAAAAGCCGACAAGTTGTCTAGAAAATTTCAATTTTCACATAATATAATTAGCGACATATTTATCTACCAGAAAGAAAAAACAACAACCATGGAGCAGATTCTCTGCACAGTCCGCAACCCGGCGGACGGGTCGCACATCATCCAAGCCCTCGACGTTTTGTCCACTCCGGGCAACTATGCATTGCAAATATGTCTGGGTCTGGAAAGGTGGAACTTGTGATGCTGTCTTTGGATTCTACCAAAATCTGTATTGCATGACCAGCAACAGGGCCCCAGTTTGTGATACGCGGGGGGAGCATTTCTCATGCGGGATAGGCATGATCACGAAGCCCTGTAAAAATCTGCGATGCAAGGTCATGCATTACAGGCAATCATGGGTCATGCAAAATATGCATGACAAACCTGGCAATCTTCCAGACCCAGACATATTTGCAGTTGATAGCAACTCCATCGTGCTCCAGCAGTTCGCAGAATGCCCGAAACAAGCGGCCTCGACCGCCGGCACCTTCCAGCAGATTTCCTCCACGAAAGCCTATCAAATGCAAAAATGTCTGGGTCTTGAAGAACGCATGTCTGTCATGCTTGTCTGACATGAGTCTTAAATCTGTAATGCACGCTATCCAAGAGCCCTGTTTTTCTGTGATGCAGAAACGCAGTTTGTCATGCAGAATAGGCAACACCTAGAGTAGAAGCTCAGAAACTTGTCATGCTAAGCCAGCATTTGTGGCCTCATCATGAGACGCCACCCAGCATCACAAGTTTCCAGACCCAGACATTTTTACATTTGATAAAGCCATCCCCTTTGCGGTTTCAAACCACGGACGCTACCTGGCCTGCACGTTGTATCCAGATAAAGCGATACTTTTGGTGTGGAAAATTTTGCCCAAGCCAGGGCAACAAGCTACCGGCAATGCAGCTGGAGCAACTACCAGTACTACGAGCAAGAAAGTCAACACCTCCTCTACCGGCCTCTCCTCGAGACTGTCCACCCCCCACTACCGGGCGTCGTATCAACTGCAAAAATGTCTGGGTCTGAAAGAGTGCCAAACTTGTCATGCAGGTTTTCCATGACCCATGAGGTCTGGTATGTAGGACATAGCATGAAAAATTCTGTTAGAGTTCTATCATGCGTATTCTGCATGAGAAACTGCCTCTCGATTAGGTCAAAAGTGAGCAGCTTTTGGTAATCATGCAACACAGGGGTTAATCTGGATGCCAGACCGATGGACCGAATAGGGGAGGACATGGGTATAGGGCGGCTATCAGGGCTCCAGGGCGAGGAGCTCAACACCTCGCGGAAGAAGATCGCAAAGGCACATAATACACTCTCGAGGGGGCTTCTACGGAAGTCGCAGGGGAATCTTGTCACCGCAACAGACGGGCTGGTAGACAAAGATAGAAATCTAGGTGTAGGCGCAGGGGCAAGCTGGTGGTGGGAGCCGGTAGGGGACGACGGCACAGGGAGACTAACTACGGAAGCAGGGGAGGACGCTATGCCGGAGCCAGCATGGATTTCGGGCTCCTATGTTTGCTCTCCCATCGAGGACGTTCATACGGACTCCTTTGATGCGGAGTGTGTAGGGCTAATACAACAGCTAAAAGAGATAGAGCACCAAATAAAGACCAGCCCACACTTGAAGCATATGCTGCGGCATTTTTACTTTTTTCTAGACAGCAACTCCATAGTGCAGGCTTTGGAGTGCTACTGTGACAGCAGCAGTGAGATGGTCCATAGTATTATGAAGCACATGGAAATGATAGAAACTGCATGCATAGGAAGGAAACCGAACGAGGAGGAAGAAGCTTGGTTTCACTTCCGCTGGACCCCGGGGCATTGTGGCCAACAGGCGAATGATTGCGCTGACCACTTGACGAACATCTACAAGCAGATGTGGAAAGATGGGGACCAAGACTACAGCGAGAACGCAGCGCGACCCATTTACACTAAACTGATCACAGCGCCTATTTTGCGGCGCTTGCTGTTGCGAAGGGTGCTGGATAAAAGCGTAGCGCAGGCCGACTCGGTCTCCGCCTACTTACGTGATCGCGCGAAGGAGCTCGGGAGCTTCCGCCCCCCGGTCGGGGTTTTTCCGAACCGGGAGGCAGAGCTGCTGCACTTCTGGATCTGGCTGGGCATCGCACCCCAGCCACATCTCGGCTGCGATGAGATTCAATACGAAAATGGAAAAATGAAACAAAAATGCAAAAAGTGCGGGGCTTGGTCCCATTGTGGTGTGGACCATGCTCTTTTCGAATGTGAAAAAATTGAAAAACCGCGAGTGCGTCACCTGGGCTTTTCTAAATGCGCCCCGACCCTGGGGCGTGAGCTGCTCAGGTGCCCGCAGAAAATTATGCGTCTGGTCGTGGATGCGGAAGCAGAGCTAACGCATGAGTTCTTCCGTGAGAAAGTGGGGGGCTGTGTTGAAAAAATAGGAATTTCAATGGAAAGAATTCCAAAGCAGCATGCTAAGATGGAAAATGTGTACAAGAAAGCGAATGACTTGACTAGTATGAAAGTATTCACCAAGCTAATGCCACTAAAATACCTGGGCTAAAAGATAACGACGATGCCTTGAATCAAAAACAACCAATTCTCACAGGAAATAGCACACACAAAAACCTCTGACCTTGTATAGACTGCACCTGTAAACGACAAGAACGTCAGCACTGCAAGCACGGCGACACTGAGGAAGGGCAAGGCGAATAATGAAAAATACCAGGTATATTGACTATCAGCACGGATGTGAGTTGCTTGGTAGGATATCAGATGAGATGCTAAGTGTCCTAGTAGGTATTCTAATATGAAAATGCATATCGAATCATAGTACATATTATTTTCTAATGTAAACTCTTATAAATTCAAAAAACAACAAACCACCAGGTCCCTGCAGCGGAGCCCGCTCGTCACGTAAATCAAGGGAACCCCATTCAATGCCAGACCTCGGTGGAGCTGTGGCTCATCGCTGAGAAATTAGTTTAGAATTGTACCAAACAGCGCTTAAAGTAACCTTGTACTTAATGAGCTGCTTTTCCACCTTGTCCCCTGGATACAAAAAGACAGCGACCTGGTATTTATATAATGACCGCTTCCTCAGCTTCATCGCTTTCGTGCTAATACAAAGATCGTTCGTGGTGCTGAGCAGTCGTTGATTCGTTTCGCGTAGAATTCAACTAGCCAGCAGGCTAGATGTTGTTCGCTCACATCGGTATTTTCGCGTTTGTCCTTAAAATTTTATAAAAACACAAAAACAACTGCAGGGACAGGATGAGAAAGTGGGAGAATGAAGGAGATAGTGTAGAATGGTTTCGATGCTGGATTATAGTCGGATAAGTTCGCTTTTTGTAGGATTTTCGAAGAAAGTAATGTAGTTCTGGTCTTTTACGCACTACAGAAGCACTATGGAGCTCCTCTATAGTGCTTTAATTTTATCATCTTGCAGGAGTCACATACTAGGTGAAGGCAGTTTTAGCCACCAGCCCGGTTGATATCTGACTAATTGTATGTTACCACTGTAAAGTAGTACTATTCAATTTGTAATGCTGTTTGCGTTTAGATTATGGTTATTCAACTTGTTCTACCTTTGTTTGAATGCACATGAGGAATAAAAATAAAGTTGAGAAAGATGGACTTGATGTGCGCGCTGCTGCGTGAACTACTGTCATGGTGGCAGTTGTCATCTTCTTTGCTTCGTCGTGAACTGGTATCAGCGGCGGAGGACTGGTTAGGAAGCAAGTAGGGATTGCAACGACGGGTGAGGAGGAAAACGCGAAGACGGAAGCGGAGGAAAGACGGAATTGAGGATGAGGATGCGGGGAGCTGCTGGATTTATCAAAAAAGGTAGGGCCTAAGGCCACGGGAACGCCGAGTACACCCGCGCACTTCTTCGTGAATCGCCCCCCGCTTTTTGCGTGTTGAACAGAGGCCGAAAGCAAAAGAAAAATCAAAAGAAAAATCAAAAGAAAAATCAAAAGAAAAATCAACAGAAAAATCAAAAGGAAAATCAAAAGAAAAATCAAAAGAAAAATCAAAAGAAAATCAAAAGAAAAATCAAGAAAAATCAAAAGAAAAATCAAGAAAAAATACGAAGCCCCTCGGCAATCGGCACGCGAGAAGTTTTGCAAAAAAAAAAAAAAAATCATGCAGCACAGATTTTTACATGATTCAGATTTAGCATGACAAGTTGCTTTGTTCCAGACCCAGACACTTTTGCATTTGATACTTCGCTTCCCGAGAAAATTTCCTGCATGGAATTTTCCTCCTGTTCCCATTACCTGTTATGCACTGCAAGAGTATCGCACTCGTAGTAATTGCGTTTTCTGCATCACAAATCTGGTTTCCTAGGGGATTCACCATGACAAATTCCGTTTGTCATGCTGACAAAGTTTGTAATGCAAACACCACTAGGTAGTGCGATGCTTTTGCAATGCATACCTCTTCTGCGGCAGCGAGTCGGGGAAAATTTACGTGTGGCACCTGCCGACGGGGGAGCTGGTGAACTGCCTAGGGGGGAACGTCAGCGACACGGCGCATTATCAAACGGTGTGCAGTCTGAAAATTTCAGCGGACGACGCGTTGCTGGTTTCCGGGGCGAAAGACGGATCCGTGGCGGTTTGGAAAAATCTGTACGGGCAGGCGGGTGCGAGTGGGACGAATAAAAACACCGGGTTTATTAGTAACAACACGAGCGGAAATCTGTTCCGGAAGTGGACCGGACACACGCTAGCGGTGACGCAGGTAGAGAACAAAATTAGATATTCACACCACATTGAATCCGGTTACTGCATGCTTGTTGTGCATGGTCGTTGCAATAGAAACTGAGCGCTTCTATACTGTACTGCATGAGAAACTCGTCACACATTACACGAAAAAATCAGGTTGCCTTCACAGAAGATTCCACCTCTATCATTTCCGCCTCTCTCGACCACTCCCTCCGTCTCTGCGACATCATCTCCGGAAGAGAAGTGAAATCGATCCAAACCGGGTTTGCGGTCCGCGCGTTCGCGGTCGGAAACTTGGGCCAGGTCTACGTCGGGGGGTCTTTGGGCTCGTTGAAAACGTTCGATCTATTCGGCGACCGGGTGGAAGGGGATGACTTTCTGGGACATCATCAAAGCCGGTTGAAACAAGGTAAGGACAGTACGATGATAATGGTTCAACATCCACACAGTTTCAGTTGTCGTGTTTGTCTGTTGACACACAGCAACTATCGCGGCAACACTGGTGGTTTCTGATTTCGAAAAATTGAAGCTCAAGCTCTTGCATGACAAACTAATACCACATCGAAAAATTATAAATAGGTCTTGCCAGCACGCCCTTTGCCGTCCAGACAAGCCAGCACAACTTCTCCGACGACAAAAACGCTTTAGGAGCTCCTACTGCTGTATCCCCTCCAATCACCGAGTTGCAGCTGTCGCACGACAGATTGTTCTTACTGGTGTCGAATTCTTGTGATTTGAAGGTTTACGACACGAGAAACGGGCAGAACGTTAACACGGTCAAAAACGTAAACGCGTTGATTTCCACCGTCATCGACACGAGTGCGATGCCTGGAGGCAGGAAAAAGCGAGGTACAAACAACTGCACATCAAGTTCTACTTCAGCATCCAACATAACTCACGACATCCACTGGCAACCGTTGCAACGTGCGGTGATGTCGAGTGCGACGAGAAATTCAAATTCTGCTTTTGGGAGACAAGCCGCGGCTTCTTTGGCACGAAAAATGGAGGAAGAGTTGCACTTGCAGAAGGACAATTTGCGGTTTTCCTGTTTTACAAAAACAACTGGGACAACGACGACGAACAAGCGGGGTCGAGACGATATTCATACCCTTTCGACGTCAACTCTGGTGAACCTACCCAGCTCCGAATTCTCTACTACCTCAAGGCAGCGACTCGCCACCGAGATTGCGAGAAGGTTGATTTCCAAGGACGTTTTTAAGGAGAATGAAGAAACTAGTGCTGGAAATAAATCTGTAGCCGAGGAGGAAAAGAACCAGGCGCAAAAGAAAGAACAGGGGGCTCCTGCAGGTGGTAGTAATAAAGACAAAGCAACTTCTGCAAATCAGCAAGTACTAGCGAACAGTACGAAAGCAGCGTCGAAAGCGGCTTCTAGTGCTGATGCTTCGAGAACAAGTATGAAGATCAGGTTCCTGCCGCCGGATTGCTTCTCTGTACTCCGTAGTATTGGCGGGGGGACAACTGCTGCTCCTTCGCGAGGACTGGCCAGTCGTGTTGGAGGTGTCACAACCTGTTCCAAGAATTATAGCGGTCTATCTCCCTCTTCTTCCCTCCGTGACGAGCTGTTAAAGTACCACAACACGCCGTCCATTCGGAATTTGGATTTAACAGAATTAATTCCAGCGACATCTTCATCCTCCACCGCAAAAATTATAGCCTCTGCATCATCATCCTCAACAAAATCTACAGTGTCAAAAGAGTCATCCAGTCACGAAGCCGCCGAAGAGGACCGGCAGTTCGAGCTGGACTTCCTCCGACAGAAACTCATCAACACGCAGAAAACTTCCACGCGGTGGCGCAAACTCGCGAACAAATTTTACTCGGAGGTGTTGCCGAAAATGAATTACATCAAGGAAAAAGATTTGGAGGAAAAGGAGAAGCAAAAACAGCGAGAAAAGATGCGGTCGGATACGAAACTGCCGAGTTTGATGATGTCAACTTCAACATCTGCACATCAAGTAGAACATCAGAATAAGTCTATGTCGTCGAAGAACAACAGCACCAGTATGGGGCTGAACCCGAACTGCAGTGCGTTTAGCGATCAGGAACAACAAGCGGTGGATGACGATGTGGAGATGGAAGATGAAGAGGAATATGGGAAAAGGCAAGCTGGCAATGGCAATGAAGCCGCGACGAAGAGCAAGTTGCTCGGGGGTGCTTGAAGGAATGATCCGGATGAAAAGGAAACCTTGTGAAGGACACTGTCACTGACGCAGCTATGGACAGGGATGTTATTTGTAGAAGTACTACCACGCAGACGCATGGAGGTCATCGAAAATGAAATGAAAATTTTAGGACAACTCACTTTACGCATTGCGCGACTTTTGTGTAGATGCGTTGCTGGCCTGTTTAGTGTTTTTTTTTCTCGCCTTGTGTTCTGCTTCTTCAAACTTTCGACCTATTTGTTCGTGGCAACTGGTGCATTGGCATTGTTGGGGGAACAATCCTTTTTGTTGTTCAGTCGCTAGGAAAATCGAGGGGCAGATGAAGTTCTGGGGCTGCAGCATTTCGGATTATTGGTTTCGAGCTCGATAGTTGTACCATAAAAATTCGTGATAGATCTCCAACACTCCAACACCCATCAAGATTTCGCTCACTTCCATTCGCAATCGTTGTCGGTCTACTTGTGGCTTTCCATAGATTTAAAGTTGTTTCGAACAAAGTTGTGAAGAACTGAATTAAACGCCGCAAAGGCACAGAGCCGAAGGGAATATCATCCGAGAGAAAGTCGGACGAAAGCTTTTGAAAACAAATTTCACTCTAGTAGTTGTCGGACTTTCCACGAAGAACTAGTTCTTGGCCGCTGTAGTTGAGAATAAACATATCTCAAGTCTAGCCCAAAAAAATGCGCCGTTTCCTTCATCATTTTCGCAGTAAGGCGAACCAAGGTGCAGCTGCCGCGGGACCCTCGACATCATCCTCACACCAGCCGCTGCGGTTGCGAAAGCCGGAGGAGTTGACGACCCTTCTGCAGCAGAAGGTGGCTGAGGCAGCAGGAGGACGATCAGGAGAGCAGACTGCGACTGGTCCAAGTACAATTGGTGGCCCTAATACAACTAGCAGATCTTCACTATCACTGTCCTCTTCTTCGTCGAGGCCGGTGCATCATCAACCCGCGCTTTTCAAACACAACTTCTTCATCCGAACTGTGTCAAAAAATGCTCCTAATGAGCAACTACAAGGGATATCATGTGGTGCATCCTCACCACTAACAACGCGGAATTTCTCCTCTTCTTCGTCCACTACCAAGAAGAACGGGAACAAAAACCCAAACCCCAACGACCAAAAATCCTTGAAGCAGAAATTCCCGCGCGAGTGGGCGGTTTTTTCCACCATAGACTCGAACAGCAAGGGGTATTTGCTGAAACAGGATTTGATCACCACCTGCGAGCAGATTGAAGTCCCCGAAATGGCGGACTTTCTCTTTGAACTACTAGACCGGAACAACGATGGGGTGATCGATTTCGCGGAAGTGGTTGCGAACTACAAGGCGCTGACCATGGTCCGTAACGCCGCAAGATTCCGTTCCTGGAAAAGAACGTTCGGCTTAGGCGTCGCGGGAAACGTAGCCGGGCACATGGACCAAGCGGGGGAGGGTGTAGAAGCCGCGATAGTAGAAGACCACGCAACAAGTTCTGATGCAACTACGAGCAACGACAAGCCTAACCTTCCCCCCGCGGTCTTCGCTTTTTACGTCCCACCACTCGGAAATACTACGCCCGAAAAAGTGGAGATCCCGAAGGAGTTTAGTTTCGTGAGGCGGAAAACCCCGGACGTCGAGCAGGGTGAAAAGGAAACGCTGCAGCAGAAAATCAAACGGTTGCAGCGGTTCCCCATCTCCAATGCGGTGATTCATCATCCAAGCATATCCTATGTAAAAATGCCCCCAGCACCCCATAGTCAAGATGGGAACTTTGCAACACAAAGCCTGAAGCTTTGGGAGTCACGCATGACAAGCTGCTTCATCTCTGGGAGTGTAGTAGTGCCTGTTAGCAAGGACAGCCGCATCACGAATCCATCTGCTTATCCTGTTCACAGCATTACAAATTGCGAAATACCGCTGTAGAAACGACTCTCATGGTGAGATGCGCATTACAAACGTTGCTGCATTTGCAAATCCGCATGACAACTATGGGTTGGGATTGTTTTTACTCAGGATAAAGCAGCCTAGGCGGTGCCAGTGACGAAGAAGACCACCCGGATGCGGACACCGTTGCGGGGTCCAAGTTCCAACGAGTGCAAGTGGAGCCAGAGATATCCAAGAAAAAAACGTTGTTAGGGTGAATTTGTGATGCGCAACATGCAAGATGATTGCGCCTGTCATGCTTGACATGCATCATAGGGTCCATTAAAGGGCGTTTTGGTTTTCGCGTACTATCTGCGCATGACAGGTTTTTGCTGTCATACCAGACAAATTTGTAATACTGTTCCTCCAAAAAAGTTACACCTACAATGTTTTTTTCTTGGATAAGAGATCGCTTTGTTTTGCGAAGTGAAATACAAAGCGCAGGACGCCCTGTCGTTCGGGTCCGCGAAATTCGTCACGGAACTATTGCCGAAAAAGATCGCCGCCTTCAACGACTTATCGACTGCAAAAGTGTCGTACTCGTACGATTTTTCTGTCATGGCAATCCTGCGTGACAGATGTATCTGGATACGCTAATCAGCATGGCAAATTCCATTTTTCATGCTGGGCAAATGCAATTTTCACTAGTATGATTATGATGCTTTTGCAATGCATACGACTGCTCCGTGCGGGAATTGGAGGGGTCTGTGAAACTGTCGGAGAAGAAGAACTGGGGTATCGACAGGATAAATCCCCCCTCCCCATATCAAAACGGAACTTCTGATGCTGCATTTGTGTACACAAATCAGACCTGTCTTGCAGTAGAGGACTGCAGGCATACACCAAGCCTCAGTAGAGAAGTTTTGACATAGGCGCCTTAGGCGCCTAGGTCAAAACTTCCAGGCCTCTAGGCGCCGCCTAGAAGCATGAGAAACGCCTACGCCGTAGGCCCAGCAGCATCACAAACCGCCTCCGCAAAAATGCGGCGGACTCCAAGGAGTTGCCCCTTTGCAAGACAGGCCCGATTTGTGACCACAAATCAGCAACGCAAATTTTTGGAAACACACCTTTGCAATATGGGGAGGGGGGATTTTTCCTTTTGATATGGGGCAGGGCGAGCAAGGGGATTTCACTAGAATCCTTCAAAATCGACTCCCTGAACCCGGGCACTTTGGCGGATCGGCTCTGGATCGGGTCCTGGTTGCTGCGAGATGGCGTTTTACACGAGTACACCTTGAAAGCACCGGCCAGAAACTACTTGCTGTATCACCAGCCGTTGCTGGATTGGATCATCGACCGGTGCAATTTCCAATCTGCGACGGACAAGTGGGAAGATGTGAACGAGCTACTCCAATGCGCGGGGTACCCGACAAAGATGTGGATCGCTTTGGGAGCCGGGAAGTACACGGAGTGGGGGGAAAAGAATTTCATCGACTTGTACGACGAAACAGTGGTGATAATCTGGGATGAGGAGGTGTTTGGGGCTGTGGGGCCGAGCGAGGACATAATTCGGAAAACCATCATTAACGATGAAAACAGTCCGGACGGGTTGGTGGCGCTGCACCAAACCTTTGTATGATAGTAGGTACAACCACGAGAACAAGCGTTGTAGTTACAAGTACACAATGCGAGTATGTATGGTGTAGTTTCAGGTAAACTTCAGTTCACATTCCAGTCGGACTGCGGGAGCCGAAAACGAAATGTACCACACTGCGTTCGCGTTGCGTTCAATTTGAGAACTTTTTGAAAATGAAAATTTCAATTGGTGCTGCCGTGTATCACAGATACTACACTAGGCGCGGCGCGTCAGCGCGACGATGATCCGCCTGGAGATGGTTTTTTGTTGTTCGACGTCCTTGCTGCTAAATTCAGTCGGTGAAAGACTTCCTAATAGAAGAGAATACAAATGGTTGTGGAGTAAGTAGCATTGGTAGTACTATCGGTTTCGTGCAAAATACGCCTCCTGAAATTGCTTCGCTTTTCATCTTCGGTAGAAAGCAAGCAACGAATCAAGAATCGGTCGTGCAACTTCTCGTTTTTTCATACATCACACTTCTTTGTTCAGTGAAAATAAGCTTATCGTGCAGCCACTTCTCGTGCTTCGAGGACTTCCAACTTTGGAATATCTCCTGTTGATCTGCTTCATCGTTTTTCTTGTACAGGACCTAATAAATTGTTCGTACCCAACATAAACACTTCCTCCAACTACAAGAACAAATTTTACCAAAATCGAACTGTACACTACAGGAAAGTTGTTTGATCCATTCATCACAACAAATTGCCCACAATGTGGCGCGCCACTACTTCCAGTACGTTCGGTCGGCAAATCCGTCAAGGTTTTGCCAATGCCAGGACATCAAGAGGCTCGTATCAGTACCAGCGTCGTACCTTCGTCGACAGCAGCACTGCTTCCTCGTCGTCTTACACCAGAACAGCCTCATCTTCAAGCTCCACCTTCGGCGCAGAACAAACCTTCAACGCAGGATCTTCAGCCGGAGGAGCGGAAAATGCAGGTGGTTACGAGCAACAGTACAATCAAGACGGCGGTAGTAGCAGTGGTAGCCAAAATAACACTTTCTTCGACTACATCTCCCAAACCTACGTTCCTGCGGCGGCAACTGCCTCTACTGGAGACACGACGACCAAAAGACAAAAATCCCCCCAACCTTTTTCCCGGGAGGCCACGAAGAGACAGGTGCAGCAGGACACGAATAAGTCGAAGGAAGAATACGACAACCTCCTCGGCGGACCGACGCCCTCGCAAAGGTTCAAGGGTGGAACAACGGGTGAACAAAACAACAAACCATCTAAATCAACAAGCTACCTGGGAAGTAGAACAGCCTCTGCTGCTTCTACAACAACTTCTACTCCTGCACCGGTTTCCTACTTTTCCAACACAACGCATACTAGTTTTTCCATGAAGAACAATGTCGATTCCACCGCGAATGACTTGCTGAGAGACAAAACTTCGTCCCTGTTAAGAGCAAACAACAAGGAATTTTCTGTCCTCGGCACGGATTCGCGGTTTCTGAAGCAGAAATACCCGCGGGAATTCGCGATTTTCACCTCGATCGATCGGGACAACGACGGGATTATTACGGAAGAAGATTTGGAGGAATGCCTCCACCACTACGGCGTCGCGGAGATGACGCACGAGCTGTTCCGGTTGATGACGGGCTCCTACCCAGAGTCCGCAGCGGATTTGGATAATGACCTGCAAACGGAAAATAGTGATGCAGGAACATCAAATAAACCCCCAATCGGCATCAATTTCGCCCAATTTTACGCTCATCTCGAAACTTTCCGGGTCCTCCGGATGACAGCAAGGTTGAGAATGTGGAAAGACTGCATTGGCTTAGGAGTGGCGGGCAACGTCGCGGGCCACATGGACCAGGCGGGGGAAGTGTCGAAAAACGAAGCGGTGTTTCACAATCCGAAAACCCCCACTGCTCTTTTCGCCTTCTACGTGCCGAACGCGCAGAAGATTCTGTCGGAAAACAAGCACCACAGTTCGAAAAAACCGTTGACAGAGTCTCTGCGGAAGGAGTTGCAGCGGCTGAAACGGTTCCCGGTCACGAATAAGGTGATCGATTACCCGAGTAATCTGTTGGAAGAATTGGAAGCAGAGCAACAGAAAAATCATGACAGCTTTTCCGGCTTTGGGGTATCATCAACTACGGCAACATCAGGTGCTGGTCAGAACTACAGTGTGCACCACATCAATCAAGAGAACAAAAACTGGGATTTGTTGAAAGTGCAAGTCGAGCCCGAAGTGGCGTTGTTAGCGAAGATCGAGTATGACCACTCCATGGACCCGGAATTGCTAAAGGAGGGGAAAAGGAAAAAGGTCAAACGGTTAATCCCGATGAAGGTCGCCGCCTTCAACGACTGCTCCTTACGTTCGGAAATCGGGGGTGGCATGTTCAAATTTGCGGGAAAATTATCGGAAAAGAAAAACTGGGGGTTCGGGAGTAAAGGGATTTCTTTTCAGGCCTTTCCGGTTGACAAATTCAGTAAGGAAATCGCGAAGCCTATAATTGCAGGAGCTGTCGGGACTGCGAAGACCTCCACGATGAAGCAGCAAGATGAACAAGGTGTGAGCATGGGACCGCAGTACGACCACGGGAGGGAAGAGAAAGACAACTTCGCCCGGGCTTCGATCGGCAAAGCGGTGTCGGATGAGCACAAGATTCGGTCGACAAACCCGGAGGATAAAATGCCCAGTTTGGTCAGCAAATTGTGGATCACGAGTTACGTGCGGAGGAACAACGAAATCTTCGGCTACACCGTGCCGGCGTCGATCAACTCGTATTTGCTTTTCTACGAAGACTTGCTCCAGTGGATCGTCACGCAGATGAACCACCAGGGACGTTACGACAAGTGGGAAGACATTTCGGAGCTACTCGACGTCGCCAATTACCCACGGTACTGCTGGATCGCGCTGGGCGCCGGGCAGTACACCGACTGGGGGCAGAAACACTTCTTACATCCGGGGGATGAGGCGGTGGTGATTTTGTACCGAAACGACAGGTACCCGGAGGAGGGCGGGCCGAGCATGGAAATCATCCGGAACATCTTTGACGAAAGGGGGAAGGTGCCCGAGGGAATTTCGTCGCTGCACCAGATTTTCGTTGACTCGCAAAACGTGAAGGGGAACGCGTTTTGATGAGAAAAGATTTATTCTCAGAGGTTGTTCTTCAGGTGTAGTACTGCACAGAACGACGTTGGAGCTCGTTGCAGTGCAGTCATGCACCATTTTAGCAGTAGCACTACTAGTGCCTGTGTTTGATTGATGTAGTTTAGTTTCGTAGTTCTTTCTCAGCTGCTCGTGTTGGATACAAATTCTGTTTCTGGCCGAGTGAAGGTCTTCGTGTTGTAAATTAGGCTTTAATAGCTTTTCCTTTTGCTTTTTGTTTCGATTTCCCATTCCGAGAACATGTATGAGTATGAATCTATCTTGACTTTTCCACAGTGGCATTGCATCGCAAAGGAACAAGATGTTTTTTCATGCTGGTCCCTCTGCACGAACAAGAAAAATCGCAGGCTGGTGTTTGAATGAGACGCGCCGTGATGAGGATTTTTACTTAATACTGCTCTCATCAAGAGAAGCCGAATCTCAGCTGCAGCTTGCTGCTTGTCTTCTGGCCTTCAGTCTCGTGTTCACGGAGAATTTATTTCGCTCCAGATCGATGATGAAAAGAGTCATCAACGTGAGGCGACAAGAGGCATTGCGATCATGCTCGATTCGTTTTATTCAAAACCACCCTCTGGTGGCGGCGGCGCAAGCAAAGAAAGTAGATCTTCAGATGCACAGCATTTTGATGCTCGCTTCCAGTTTATTCACGCTGTTGTTATACTTCTTGATGATGCTCAAGCTCATGGTTCAACAAGTTCAACCACTTGCAAGAACTACGCGACTAGTAGTTCAATGCAGCTTCCTCGCAGCTCGTTGTCGTTCCATGACCACTGCAAAAGCCGTGTTGATGGTGGCACGGCATGGTGGAGATCATCTGGTCTGGTTTTCACTGACGG
>CAJINV010000002.1:3045514-3433046 GCA_905178155.1 Amoebophrya sp. A120
AGAAAAAAAACAGCAAAAGATAAAAGAAAGAAAGGAACAAAAAAGGTAAATATAAAATCGAACAAAGAAAAAAAAAAAAAAATTAAAAAAAAAAAAAAAAAATAAAATAAAAAAGAAAATAAAAAAAAAAAAAAAAAAAAAGAAAAAAAAAAAAAAAAAAAAAAATACATGAACAAAACAAAAAGCAAAAAAAAAAAAAAAAAAATAAAAATAAAAAAGCAAAAAAAGGCAAAAAAAAAAAATACAAGGAAAAAAAAAAATAACAAAAAAAAAAAAAAAAAAAAAAAAAAGAAAAAAAGAAAAAAAAAGAAAAAATAAAAAAAAAAAATAAAAAAGAAAAAAAAAAAAAAAAAAAAAAAAAAAAAAAAAAAGACAAAAAAAAAAAAAAAAAATAAAAAGAAGCATCTACAAAAACAAAGCAACAAATACAAAAAAAAAAAAAAAGAAAAAACTCAGGTAAGAAAAAAAAAAAAAATACAACAAAATAAAATAAAATAAAACAAGACAAAGAAAAAATAAAAAAAGATTTTTGGGCCGCCGAAGAAGGTGATGACAAAGATGAGGACCACTTCTGGAACAACGAAAGGAGGTCTTCTAGGAGAAACAGCCAGTCCAGCAGGACGAGTAGCTTCGACGCCCTGGCGGCTTTGCGACAGGAGAACGATTATGGTAGTTCCAAGGGCGTTGATGCTGGAGACCGAGACGACCTGAAGAACACTTCTGCTACGATAGCGTCGGGGGAAGATCATGGTGAAGATGAGGACGGGGAGTGGAATAAGTGTAACGACGAAGATGACGAGGACGGTTCTTCTTCATCTAACAGTCCTTGTTCCGGCGCCGCTTCTGACTGTTCCGACACTTCCTCCGCGCGAGCGGACGCCTTGCACGCCTACCTTTACGACACCCACTCGTCGGACGAAGACGACGCTTCCTCCGCTGGCACCCCGTCGGACCTCCCGAGCGGTTGCAACAGCGATTGTGAGATGAGAAGTCCGCGCCAGGACGACGAGCTACACCACGATTTTGACGACTGGTTTTCGGATCAGGATGTGGATGTGGGCACTGGGAAACGAGTGAAAGGGAAAAATACCGCGGCAGTACCTCCTGCCGATGCGGTCGCTGCGGCTCGTGCTGGTGCTGCTTCCAGCAGGAGGAGGTCCTCCTGCTCTTCATCATCTGACGAAGGCTGCAGTAGTGACGGCGACTCTTCTTCTTTTGAAGATTTTTCCGATAAAGCTGCAGGGGACACAAGTTCTGATGCAGAGTCAGCTGATTTATCATCGCCGAGATTGTTGAACTTGAACGGCACAGCAGCTGGCGCTTCATCTTCTGATAGCGATGACGACACGACGGAGAACGGTTCTTCTTCATCCGAAGGAAGCTGCGAACATGCGTACGATTCCGATTCCAACTTTTCCTCCAACCCAGAAAGTAACAATGGAACCGCCTCGGACAACGAGAGCCTCACCAGCTCATCCGGACCTGAAGATACGGACGAGCCGGGGTCGCCGAGGGTGCTGCTGGGAGATGCTGCTGATGACGCAATTGGAATCGACGTTGGAGAGGCGAGTGCAAGCACCACTGTCCGAGAGCGAGAGCAGAGCGCCATGGTGTCGGAAGACACGTCCGAAGGCACAGTTTTGATCAGAGAGCAAGCTGCTATGGTTTCTGAGGATACAGGTACAACAACAATCCGCGAAGTACACACGACAAACGGCGCTGACCCGCAGGACCAGGACCAGCGGCCTACAACCAACATCATCGACGAGCAAGAGCCGCTCTATTCGCCCGACGCAATTTTCGCAGCGGAGTCGCCGGTGGTTGTGACCGATGTGGACGAACAGGTGGTCGTTTTGGAGGAAAACGAACATGGGGTGGAAGTGGAAAAAGTGTGTGGCAAAAATGCTCCTGCTGGGAAGACCATCAAGAAGGACAGTAACAGTGGCACGCCCCCGAGTAAGAACAATAAAGATGACCCGAGAATTTCGTCTTCTTCTACTCACACCGATGAGGACAAGCACCTCCAGCCAGGCTCCGGTATCTATCGTGCCTTTTCAACAGGGTCTGGAGCGGGGAATGTCGTGCAAGGGCAATGGAGCTCCGCAACAGCCGTTGCGAACGAGACTTCTGATGAACAGGCTTTACAGAGGATCAAGAGCAGGAAGGAGCGGAACAAAGTGAAGAAGAAAAACGGGCTTGACGGGGAAAGAGATTTTCAATTTGTAGTGGGCGATGTAATCCAGTTGGACCAAGCCCAAGCGGAGGTGTCCGGCATGACGACTGCAGAAGTGGCCATAATTTCCGCTGGTGCTGATGCTGCCGTCCAGCAACAAAAAAGTCAGCACACTTTCGCACGCATCGTGGACATTGTCACGACTAAATCCGAGTATGAGTCAAAGTACCAGAAAACGCACGAGCACATGGAATCCATGAAGTTCATCGAGGAGCGATTGCCGCTGTTGAAGCTGCGCATTTTGGAAGCTACAGAGGAACTGGTGAAGTTCTGCGATCATGCGGCGGAGCCGCATTGCGATATTACCAGTGCGGAGCCCTCGATAGTTCAGGAAACAGGCGAAGATCAAGAGCAGAAACCAGCAGTTCCGAAAGGTAAGATTGATCCGGAGGAGCTGGTTGTGAAAAACCTGAATACGCTCGTTCCAGTCAATACCGACAGTTGTAACGGAGGAGCAGGAGCTGCTCTTTCTTCATCCCCCAAAACGACCAGCATGACAGCCACCTCCCTCCCCCCATCCGCGATCGTCTACACTGACACGGTTCTTTTCGCCGACTCTGACGAGGCAAATCTCCTCTACCGAGACCCACTGCTGAAGAAAGTGTCCTGTGATCATTCGACGAGAATTGGTACGAAGGAGATCCGGAAGGCGAAGAGATTTCTGATGGCGAAACGGCACGAGATTGCGCAACGGTTTGTACTATCAAGTGCAAAAATGTTGCCGGGTTTGTCATGCATATTTTGCATGACCCGGGATGTCTATAATGCATGACCTTGCATCAGAGATTTCATTTTTAGAGGGCTTCCTGATGCCTATTTCGCCTGACAAACGCACTCCCCGCGTAGCACAAACTAGACTCCTCTTGCTGGTCATGCAATACAGTTTTTTGTAGAGTCCAAAGTTAGCATCACAAGTTCCAACTTTCCAGACCCAGACACTTTTGCAAACCATATGTACTGATAATCGAAGAAGATGAGTTAGATGTTGAAATCGAAGGACAAAAAAATCATGCAGTTGAAGATGGACGTTCACCTCGCGACGAAATCGACGAACTGCTGGCCGCCAGCCCGAGTAGTTCTGGTAGTACCCAGGGAGACCTGCTTCTAGCTCCGTTTTCGCCGGAATTGGAAGTGGAAATCGAAAACGGAATTAAGATCAAAAAAGTGAAGCAAGGGAGATTGAGCAGCAGTTCCAGTGTCTACTCCCACCCGTTTGACCGGTCTTGCGTGAAGGAAAAGAAGAACACCAAGATGAACACGGGGTTGTTGCAGAAAGCAGTTGGTGGAGATGATCCTGGAGGAGATATTAGTTCTGACGCGAAACCAAATGTTGACAAAGGCAAATCCGCTTCCACTCTGAACAAACCTTCCACTACGAAACGAACCACTACGAAGAACGTCCTCCAGGGTCTGAACCTTGCGACCTACTTTGACAGTTTCATGGACTTGCTGGACTTCCTCCGGTATGCAATGCAAAAGCATCGTACTTACTAGTAAAAATTGCATTACAAATTGGCTCAGCATTACAAATTGAATTTGTAATGCGGATTTGCCTTCACAAAAAGATTTGTGATGCATAAATGCAATTAGTACGAGTGCGATACTTTTGCAGTCCATATCCGGTTTTACGAAATCCCGTTTTCCCTCTACGAGTTGAAGTGTTTGTACAAAGTGTTTTATGCAGTACAAATTTCATCCCGTACACGTACAAATGCTGTTTCTGCATGACAAAACTTGGCTTTAATCCTAGTCTAGCACGACAAGTTCACACGACTACAAGTTAGCGAAATTTGTCATGCATTTTGTACATGTTGTGCGGAAAATTTGTATTGCATACGTTTCAAGACGACGGCTTTCAGAAGCAGAAGGATTGGGTGACGGACTTCCTGCAGGATATCCAGGACATGGAGGCTATGAAAGAAGAGGATTTGCACTTATTACAACGGTCTGTGGAATCCTACTGCCACATCTGTCAAGTCCAGCTGAAAGACTCCGATCGGATGATTTACCCGGAAGAGGAGTGGGGCGCTTTGGGCGTAGACACCAGGGAGAGCAGTAGCAGTGCTGCGTCCTCTGCTGATGAAACTTGTGTGGTTGCTGCTGACGAGGATGGTGAAGACGGAAAAATCGGGATGATGAATATTAAAACGTCGAAAAATATTAAATCCAGCTCTTCCTCCGGTTTGATTTGGCACCACATTTGGAGCAAAGAGCACGAGACGCAGCTCTTGTACTATCAGTGGAAGCACGGCTTGCCGACTTTGATGGACGCGCAGGAGATGCATGAGAAGTATTTGAAGAAGCGGAAAAAATTGTTCAACTACAAAAATAACGAGGATTTTGTCAACCTAGCGGCGAGTGAGGAATTCGGGGTTGATTTTACGACGGGTCGTGGGAAAGAAAAAACTAAGGATCATGGTGATGCAGCAGCCGATCTCCTTCAGGTTTACTGCAAAGAAGCTCCTGCAGGTTCTCCAACATCTTCTGGTGCGAGTAAAAAAGACGATGATGATGATGATGATGATGACTCGGACGACGACGATCAGGATTACATCGTAGACATGCTTCCGATCAAGTGGTCGCCGAAATGTTTAGAGCCAGAGGAAGCCGTGAAAAATTGGGACACAGCGATCAACTTGAAGAACTTTGTTTTGCCGGGGGTGAAGAAGAACAAAAAACAGGCTACTACTTCTTCTTCTTCTTCTTCTTTGAATAAAACTAGTACCCAATCTGCCTGCTCTCCGCGGCCTTTCGCTGCAAGTACAACTTCCACAGACACCCCTAACTACTTCGGGAACCTCGCCCCGAACCGGGAGCAGGTGTTTGAAAAGCGGGCGGTGAAAAATGCTTTAAAGTCCATGAACACCTTTTTCGAATTATCCTGAGAAAAAACGTCCCCACTGGTGCCCCATAGTTGTGATGCAGATTTGCAATTGTAGAAGCGCTTGTGATGCGCATCTCCATGAGAAATACTTTTTTTAAGTCGACGACTTAAAATAAGTATTTCTCATGGAGAAAACACGACTCGTGTTTACAAATACGAAAACACGACTCGTGTTTTCGTATTTGTAATGCTGTAAAGACGATAAGGAGATGGCTTTTTCATGCGGCTTCCCTTGCTAAATTACACTACAATAACAATACAGAATGGAACTTGTCATGCCTGACGCCCAAAACCTCTGGATTTATGTTGCAGAGTTTCCATGTTGACTGTTGTTGGGGACGTTTTTACCCAGAATACGAATGGAAAGAAACCCTACCGAAGTACACCACTGCCGCGGACGGGAAAAGAATCAAAATCGTCGACACTTTACCCGTATCCACTGCAGCAAAAGTACCGTTCTAGTATGAACTGCATCACAAATTTTCTCAGCATGATGAGAAATGAAATTTGTAATGCGGATTTGCCTTAAAAAGGTCGAGAGTTGTAATGCTAATGCATCATCATGAGTGCCGCGATTACAACTACGAGTGCGATATTTTTGCAGTGCATAACCCGACGCGCTGGATTTTGATCGAGAAGTTGCGAAGGAATTGGCAGTGGAGCGGAGATTCGCGCCCCATGCGACCGTTGGTGTGGAGGAGAAGCAGCAGGGTCTCATGTTGACGAAATCTGCAGCACAGATGAAGCAACAGCAGCAGCAGGCACTTAAAGCTAAAGGCAAAGATAAGAACACCAACGCGGAGATGACCACAGCTTCCAATCGTCCGACCGCTGCGCACTTACAATTCCAGCAGATGTTCCAAGACGTGAAACTCCCAGAGAGCAGTAAAAATCCAGTGGATGACAAAACTCTCGGCTTCTTCCCGCCAAATAAACGAGACACGTCCGGCGGCGGCATTTCTGCCTCCGCGTCGAAGCAGTCGACGAGCGGTACTATCGCGGGTTCTTTCAGCAACCAGCAGAACTACCTGCAGTTGAAGGAGAAAACGCTGCTCCGCCGCCACGGTGAGTTGCAAGAGTACCCCGAGCATGCCAGTGCAAACAAAGCGTTGCTCTTGGATCGCAACAAGAAAATTGCGACGCAAGTGGCGACGGCCGAGCAATTGGCGAAGTTTGGGGAAAAGGAGAAGAAGCAACAGGTACAACAACTTCAAGGACAGACGCAGCAGCACAAGGAAATCAAACAGAATCAGAATCACGTTGAATCGGTAGGTCGAGCAGCTGCTGCAGGAGGTGTGGCAGGAGGAGAGAAAGCAACAACTGCTGCCCAGGTGGACGTACCTCAAGTTCAACAAAGCGTCGATCTTTTGGGGGACGGGGAAACAGCAACAGAACAACGAGAGTCCACCTCTCAGGAACGCGACCGCGCAGGAACCAGCGGCTCTTTCACGAAAGATTTGGAAAGGCAACTGTCCCTGACACTCGGGGAGGATTCTCCCCAGCAGGTGCCGAATGATGAAGACCTCGGCGTAGAAAAACCAAGAACTGGCGCTGGAGCGGCCGCCTCACCTGAAGACATCGCCGCAAGTAGCATTGACGGGGACGACAGCAGTAGTTCTTCCATTTCTTTGGGCGGGGAAGCAGCGACGCAGCTGAAGAATCTCGTAGTTGCAGAGGAAGAAGATAAAGATGCTGTTGCTGTTCATGCAAAAGAACGCGAGGGGGCCGGGGACGGGGTGGTAGAGGCGACGCTGAACGACGTGGTGGAACTGCTTCCCGGTGAGAAAAAAGTCGAAAAGCAGCAACAAGACGCCTCCCCATCATCTTCCAAGCGAAGAACCAAAACCGGCTACCTCCGCACCCCAGGACATATCAAAGAAACAATCGAAGACCACAAACCGTATCAAGTGTAAAAATGTCTGGGTCTGGAAGAGTGCATGTTTGCCATGCTTGTCTGGCATGACTCTCAAATCTGTCATGCACGTTGCCCAAGAGCGCCACTTTTCGTTTTCTGTCATGTAGAAACGCAGTTTGTCATGCAGAATAGGCAACACCTAGAAGCTCAGAAACTTGTCATGCTGAGCGAGCACTTGTGGCCTCCTCATGATACGCCACCCAGCGTCACAAGTTTCCAGACCCAGACACTTTTACTTTTGATAAACCGGAGCAGATGCTGATTTTCCACGACGGCAGTCGGTTACCGTACTCCATTTACGACGTACGCATTGCAAATATGATGCCTGGGTCTGGAAAAGTGCTGTAACTTGTCATGCTACATCTGGATCGTGGAAAAATTTGTGTTGCATGATTACCAAAAGAGGTCCACTTTTGAACAAGTTTAGAGGCAGTTTCTCATGCAGGAATGGCATGACTATAGAGATCTCACAGAACCTGTCATGCTAGGCAGTGCGTGCCAGACCGCGTGGGTCATGGAAAACCTGCATGACAAACCTAGCAACTTTCCAGACCCAGACACTTTTGCATTTGATACGACATGAAAAAGGACCATCCGGACTGTGAATCCTTTGCGGACTACGTGGAAAAAATCGTTTGCAACAGCGACATATCCAGTGCAAAAGTATCGCGCTCGTACCAATTGCAAGTATGCGTGACAAATCTTGTCCTTAAGGTAAAACTGCATGACAAGTTCCAGCTCTCATGCTGAGCAAATTTGTAATGCAATTGATTGCACTAATACGATACTTTTGCAATGCATACGACATGGTGAAGCACAAGACGATTCTGTGTGAGCAGCGCGATTTCCTGGTGGAATGGAACTACTGTTTTGAAAATGATGTTTACGGAGAAACGAAATCTTCGGAACATCAAATAGATCCGGACTATGCGGACGTCATTACGAAGTCGAGGCAGTTGTCGCAGTGCGTCAATGTCTGGCTGCGGCTTTTGAAAGCGAGCATTGCGAAGTTTGACAAGAATACGGTGAGTGTTGCCGATTACGTCAAAGCCTTCGAGTTGGATGATTTGGAACTAGCAGGGGAACGGGAACAACTGGAAGCTCCTGCTGTGAATGAGGAGTCCTTGCACATCCTGCGGGAACGACTTGCAATCATTCGGGAATCGCTGTATATTATGGGTTTTTCGTGTTTTTTTTCGTCTGAATCTCATGCGGTTTTGCTTTTGTCCTGCACAGTGATCTGTAGTCAACACGCCATGATGTGAACGACGTAAATTTTTACAGTTACACTACAAAAACAAATATAAATTATCAATCACAGAACTGCAATCAAGGACGAAGCTTATTGGATATTCCGCGACAGCAGCTTTGCCTGGATTAACGAATTCTACTACGCCCGGCCGGGGTTGACTTTGCGGGAAACTCTTTTGCAGCGGCCGGTCTTGTTTGATGAGGAGAAGAGACTGATCCTCGCAGCTGAAACGGAAGAAACAGAGGAAAGTGGAACCGAAGAAACAGAAGAAAATCAGAAAAACGTCGACTCTTGGTCCTCTTGGTGCGACGGACATAGCAGCGGCAAAAAAGCCTCGCCGTATGAGACTAAGAACCGCAAGAACTTCTCCGCTTCCCCGCGACCACCGGACTTTTACTGCAAGCTGACGGATAGTTTTTCCTATGGGATCCCGTATGATCGGTGGGCCGTTTCGATCGAATATCTGGAAGCGAAGATGAAGCATCTGACGCTGTATGGGCGGTGGAGGTTGGACGAAATGAGTAAGCCGGTGACGGTGGAGGAAATTTGGGAAAAGCTGAAGCAAGAGCAACAGGTGGATTTGAATTTGTTGAATGAGAAAAATGGTGAACAAGTGGGACAAGGTCAAGGCAGCGGAGGTACTATCCCCGGTAGCACCACAGTTGTGAAGAGCAACAGGATCAGCAAGGGCTTCGTCGGCAATTACTGGCTCGACCAAAGTTTCGCAAGAAGACCTGACTCATCTTCTTCCGGTGGGGGTCGTAAACATGGTTTATTGAAGAAAACTATTTCTGTCAAGGCGGAGACGGTAGCTGACCTGCTTGGCGACGATAGTGGTCAACTTGTTCCGCAGGATGAGACGACGAAAGTGCCGCAGGAGGAGGGGGCCGTCGAGGTATCACGATTACTTGTTCTACTGTGGTTGCAGCGAATGCAAAGTGTTGCGTTCATGTTGCGAAAGGAGCAAGTGTCATGTCTATAATTCCTGGAAGTAGAGCATGCATGTTGTGCATTGCAGTACTGGTACTGTACGAATCATGATAAGTAAGTAAAAATTCCCATCGAATAGATCCGAAATGAAAATAAATACGAATGAATTAGGTACAGTCGCAAGAAATCCTAGCGCCGGAGGTCAACAGCGACCAGAACCCGGATCGCAAAGTCAAGGCCCACCTGCTCCAAGAATTCGAGTCCAGCTTGTTACCACAACACGACGATGAGTTATTTCTCAGCCCGCGGGATCAAGAACCTGAGGGTGAGGACAGCAAAAAGTTGTGTACAACTACTGGCGCCGCTGATAAAGCAGATGCAGATGGGGATGGTCACAACAGCTCTTCCGCCGAGGAGGTGGATGACGGTGAGGAGGTGAAATTCCCCCCCTACGAGAAAAACCGGCTTTACGACGGCGGCAATTTCGACCCCTCCGTCCCATTCTTAGTGTTTCGCGTGACGAAGATATGCATCGCAAAGTAGGCATCGCGCCACGTATTAATTGCATCACAAGAAATTTGTAAACTTTGCAGCAACCTGAAAAGGATTTCTCATGCAGCAGCAGCACAAATACTTAACAATAAGACAAAGAAACCCAAACCGGCAGCGAAACAGCACATCTGTCATCGCATGAATGCAATTAAAATACGAGCAGGATACAACTTTTGCAGAAGTTGATAGCAGAAACACGACAGCGGTAGCATGTTCCACTCTTTACGCCTCGCAGTGCCGGAGAACTTCATGACGCTGGGGGAGCCGTGCTCCGCCTTGGTCCGCGAACCGGGCACCCATGCGGCGCTGAGTGGGCAGGAGATTATTAAGCAGCAGGCGGGGCACGGGCGGCTGTATTTCTATGCATTGCAAATCCAAAAGTATCGCTCATCTAGTATAAAATGCATGACAAATTTCTTCAGCATGAGGAATGAAATTTGTAATGCAGATTTAACTTGACAGAGACATCTGTAATGCATTAATCCGATTAGAAGTACGATACTTTTGCAATTCATAATTTTTCAACGTTGGCGATTCCGATTGACGTGGCCAGTCCGGACAGCTTGCCGTTTTACGTTGTATCCAGTGCAAAAGTACCGCACTCCTACTCGTATCGTAATCATGCATCACAAATCTTTTTCTTGAGGTGCATCAGCATTACAAATTTCATTTCTCATGCTGAGGGAATTTGTGTTGCATTCATACGACGAGTGCGAGACTTCTGCCATTCATACGTTGTGGTGGATAACAAAAAGCTGCTTCCCTGGAAGTGCTCAGCCGATCGATGGGTAACAGACGAGAGGAGCATCAAGCACCAACATGCCGCACGAGGAGGTAAGATTTGTTTGAAAATCCGTCGTAGAAGTAGTTGCAGAGTCAAGAAAAAGAATTAGAATAGACATAGAGCAGACGCATGGAAACAATAAGAATAACACACCATCGTCAAAAAAATCTAACTCACCCTAAGTATAAGTACTTAGAAAATAAACCTGATTTGTTCCTGACATGTGGACCACGGGTGGAATAGAGATTGCTACATACTTGATCTATCATCACAGGCAACTACATCAAGGATAAAAGAAGTACCACCACCACCTCCTGTTCTTTTTCCGAAGCCCTTCCCAGCGGTCGCTCCCACGCGGTTTCGTCCTACTTTAAGAAGGGCTATGTCACAGAAGTTTTCTTCGACCTCGACACGGGGGAAGAGTGGCAGGATATTGCAGTGAACAGTGCCCCCCACCCCCAAAGTTGCAAAAATTTGTAATGCGAAGTTTCCAAATGAAACCTTTTTGTCATGCATGAAAGGAATATGAATCTTTCTGATGCAGATTCTAGTGTTGTTTCGCATCGCTTGCATGACAAGCACCGCTCTTGCTGGGATCTTTTGCAATACAAACTTTTGCTATTCACGATCGGAAATCTGTGATGCTGATACAGAGGGCGAATGTTTCATTTGGAAAGGTTTGCAATGCAAATGCTTTCAAGTTCGGGGGTGGGGGCATTTTTCATTGTAATACAGGAGCCCCGGAATTCCTTCACCATTCAGGAGTACTGCGACCGGCAGTTCACCCAGCTCAAGAGCGACAAAGACGGGATGTGGGAAAGCGCGCCAAAGCACCGTGCCGACGCGGTAAAAATGATCGGCTTTCTTCGACAAGGTATGCAATGCAAAAGCATATCAAACTAGTTGTAGTACTCGTTTAATATCGCATTTTTCCAGCTCTGCGTGCGGGTGCGGAGGACGAGCACGACTAGTACGCTTTCTAATCTCAGTCAGCATGACTACAGGTTTTTTCTTTTTGTATCTTTGCAATTATTTCTGCTAGTACATATACATATTACAACAGCAGTGCTGTAAAAACTTTTGCAATGCATACCAGGGCAGATGTGCCCCGTGCAGGTTTGCACAAAGAACATGTTGATGAGTGCCATGGTGTACCTTCCGCATGTATCAACTGCAAAAATGTCTGGGTTTGGAAGATTGCAACTTTTCATGCTGTTTGTGGACTCTAAAAAAAAATTGTATTGCATGACCAGCAAGAGGGGTGGAATTTGTGCTACACGCACAGGGCATTTCTCATGCGGAAGGTCCATCAGGAAGGGTTCTAAAAATCTGTAATGCTAGGGCATACATCACAGACTATCATGGGTCATGAGAAATAATATACATAACAAATCTTGCATCCTTCCGGACCCAGACACTTTTGCACTTGATAGCATGTCCGAGCGCAGGAGAGTCGCATTCAGCGGTTCCGGGAGAACTGGCTCCAGAGGGTTGAAAAAAGAAACTACGAAAAAAACATGAATTACCCACAGAAAAAGAACTATCCCCATCCGATTTGTCCTGCAGAGCATGCATGAAAAACAAAAAATCCTGTGTAGTCTGTCGTCCAAAAAATGGATGGGGATTTGGTTGTTTTTCTTCGGATATCCCGGAAGCAGCTTGGTGGCACAAACAGAATGGTGGAACGAGTTGCACTAGTACCTCTGAGGAAGGCAACATAGAAGGAACTGGAGCATCAACAACTTCGTGGTATGACTGGAAGAAGGGAACATCAAGTAGAAATGGCTGGGAACAAGGAGCTTCCGGCACCGCTGAAAATGATGAGCTGCAAAAAGAAGCAGAGCAGCATGAGGAGCAAGACCTGCTAATCCTTGATGACGACGAGGAAAAAAACGATGCTGGAGATGTTGACTCAACCGCAGCAGGTGCTGGTTCACAAAAGCAAAAAACCGCCGCCACCACTGCTGAAGAGAAAAATAAAACTCGGCGCCGCCCGTATCCTGAGTAAAAACGTCCCACACCAGAGTCAAGCTGGGAAATCTGCTAGACAAATCTGTCAGCTTTTGCTGTTGCGCATGACACGTTTGGCCTCGCAGTGTAATCCTGTTTAGCTTGTTCAGCAGCATCACAGTTCTAGCATATCATGCTGATTCTAACATCACAAATCCCACAACACGACTAGAGACTGCCTCTCATGGGTCTCCGCATGAGAAACATTTTCAGCATGCCGATTTGCATTACAACTCTGGCGCGTCAAGCCATCTGCGGCCTGGGGCAGAGGGGGGGGCAAAGTGTGCTGCAATTCCTTTAGCATTACAACTCTGGCGTGGGGACGTTTTTACACAGGATAGCCCGGTCTTTTTCTATCTCCACGGCGATCAATACCGATCCAAAGTTCACTGCCCCATCACGAAATTGCCCAATTACGCCTACCCGAAAGCGACGGCCGGGCCGTTGAAGACTCTGGCGGAAGACTGGCAGTGGTGCCATTTTCACACCAGTTTTGACCACTGGAACAACAAAAACATCACCTTTGACACGTTTGAGCAGAACTGGAAAGTCTTTTCCTTGCTATCCCAAGCAATTTTGGTGGACCCGATGTGCGACTACAGTTGCTACTGGTTCCGCGGGCCGCCGTGCCGGTGCGACGCGGATCGGTTCCATCTGGGAATCGCGGAGGCCTTGGCGAAATTGAGGAACATCTTGACCGGCGGCGGGGGAGTTTCAACTGCATCTAAATATGTTGATGCCAGTAAGAGGACTACAACTTCAACATCTACATCTACAGCACCTCCTCAACATGATGACCCAGCAGCTGCACTCTGCATTCCCGGCGTGGACCTTGGCGGGGATCCGAGCCGCATCTACCTCTCTGGCGTGTCCATGGGCGGCTACGGGGTGCTGGAGCTCGCCAGTCTATGAACTGCAAATATGTCGGGGTCTGGGAGATTGCGAGATTTGTCATGCTAATCTGGCACGGCGACGGCTCTGAGCTCTGTATTGCGTGGCCGCGAAGTAGAAGAGCTTGTCTTGCCTGTCATGCAAAAACGCAGATTCTCATGGGGAGTACGCAACTCCGAACCACGGTAAAACTTGTCATTTGCTGGGCAGCGCATTAGAGTGCTTTCAGTATAATTCCCTTCCGTGCATCACACACAAGTTTCCAGACCCAGCAGACATATTTGCATTTGATACAGTCTGTGGGGCTACAAAAACGTCGCGGGGATTCTCGCGCCCGCGAGCTCCCACGAAACGCGGGCGATTCCGGAAGCCGAGCATTGGTTTGCGAAGCGGATGCGCAATATCCCAACCTGGTTTTTGCACTGTCCGGGCGACGCGTGGTGCAAGCTAGAAGAAACGTTGTCTCTGATCGAACGCCTCAAGAAGCTCCACCCACGAGACGTGCGGTTGACTACTATGCATTCGCAAATATGTCTGGGTCTGGAAGGATGCAACTTGTGATGCTTCTTCTGGACTCGAAAAAACTCTGTATTGCATAACAGCCAGGAGGCGACGTCCAGTCTGTGCTACGCGGAGACGGCATTTCTCATGCGGAAAAAGCATCAGAAAGCCCTCTAAAAATCTGCGATGCTAGGTCAAGAATTACAGGCGTCATGGGTCCTGCCAAATATGCATGACAAACTTGGCAATCATCTTTCAGACCCAGACATAGTTGCAATGCATAGCTACCGCGTCGAAGCAATCTTCCCGTGAGTTTTTCCACTTTTCCGGGCACAGTTCCCCCGGGTACGCAAACGAATCGCTGGCCGCTTTGAAGTGGCTGTTCGGGTACCGCAGCTACAAAAACGTGCGGAGCAGTTGCACAACGTCCTCATCAATCAAGAACAAAGTTTCATCATTGGGTGTAGCTGTACCCCATCAGGAACCTCCGCAGCCGTCAGTTGTGGATGTGGAGAAGGAGATCGCGCCGCTCATGTACTTATGCAATGCAAAAGGACCGTAGTACTCGTAGTAATGCATCACAAATTTCCTCAGCACGAGAAAGAAAATTTGTCATGCGGATCTACTTTAAGAAAAAAATTTGTAATGCATGACTGCAATTCCAATCACTACGAGTGCGATACTTTTGCACAGGATAGTACTGGCGACCGTCGAAAACTTGCTATCCGTGGAACGGGGAGCAGATATCAAGCGCAAAAGTATCGTACTCGTATGTTGAAAAATTCTTGCAATCGTGCATGACAAACATCTTTCCCGACCTGAATCCGCATCACAAACTGCACTTTTCCTTTTGTTCTTGCCAAAAGCAAAATTTGTGATGCAATTCACAGTAGTTTCGATGCTTTTGCGATGCATAGCAGATCACGAATTACTACTGGAAGTACTTAGAGGAGCAGTACTTTGACATGGCAAAATACGACGGGTCTGATGTGCTTTGGAAGGTGTCGGAGCCGGCGCGAAAAACAATTACGAAGTCCAGTGCTGGTGGTGCCACTGGTAGTCCTAGTCCAGCAGGAGGACGAGAAGCCGGGTATGGTGAAGAAAAACCATCCACAGAAAAATCGCAAGCGAAACATAAGGAGGCCGAGGATGAGGAACAACGAGTAGATAATAGCCAGCGTGACCACGACGACGAGTCTGATCGAAGAACGTCCGCTAAGGCCCACCGGATGAACAAGCTGCTGTTCTATTCTCCGACAGGTGCTAATACAGGGGAAGAGCAAGATGAAATCGAAATGACGACGAGTGGGCTCGAACTCGTGGAAGCTGCTGCTCCTGCTGCTGCTGGAAGTAGTCGGGATGGAGACAAGAAGTACGATCTTGGTGAAGATGTCCCAGCACAAGGTCGTGATGCAGGAGATCAGGGGCACGGCGAGGAGGAGAAATTTAGATTCTTCGACGGCGTCGAGGAAGATGATTTGAAGATGCTGGAGCAACACGTTGATTGGGAAGGCGGAAGCAATTCGAAGAATAAGACACCAACAAGTAGTGATGACCGTGCAGCTCCTCCTACCGCTGTTCAGAATCTTCTGAAGAGCAGTCCTCCAGTTGCTGAGCAGTTGGACAATCTTTTCGGCGGCGGAACAAGTGGTGAGGGTGATGCTGGACCACAGAAAGACGTCGACATCGACATCCTTGGCGCCAGCCGGGAGTCGATCAAGGCAGAGTTGCTTGGAACTACAGGGGACAAGAACGTCGGAGGTCGAGCATCAACTACAACTCGAGTTGATGTTCTACCTGGGACGTCTGAGGGAAAGAACCGAACCCAAAAAATGCCCAACGAACTCGATCTCGCCAGCCCACCGTTGCAGATCAACCATCCGGGTAGAGGCCTGAGTGGCAAAGACGATGATGTAGAGGATCATACACATACTGAAGACGGGCTACAGGAAGTAGATCTCCTCGGCGGCGGGCCCGGCGAAGATGAGAATTATGCAACGGGCAGTGCAGCAGCAGCGAGAAAGAAAAAGGGCAAGAAGAACAAGCGCACGAGCAGCAAGAGTCGCCGGTCCTCGCAGGCAAGCAGTGTGGAGGAGATGGCAGCTACTGGCAGAAAAGAACAGTACGACGAAGAGAATTATGCCTCCGAGTCAAGAAATAGAAACTCGTACTTAACAAAAGATGACGCCACCGCAGCCGCAGCAAGTAAAAGTCGAGGATGGCATCATGACAATGATCAGGACGAGAAGAACTACAAATCTGCTCAGCATCAAGAGAATGTTGACAAGGGGTGGAAAGACGATTGGAAATCCAAATCTTTTTCGTCAGATAAGAAGGAAAACAGCAGTTACGAAAATAAAAGCGACAAAGCAGTAGAGTGGCAGCATGACAAAAAGAACAAGAACTGGAATGAGAAAGATTGGAATTATGATCATGGGAAAAAGATGAGCGATAAAGATAACAACTCAAGATGGGAGAAGAACAACGATCGCTGGAATAAACAGCACGAAAGTAAGGATGACGACAAAAAGCAAGATTATAACGACACCTACTACAACAAACAAGAAGCGCCTTCCAGCAGTTACACCTACAACAAAACTCGAAACTACGACGCTCGCTCCAGCCCGGCAATATCCGACAGATCTTGGAATAGTGGAGCAGGGTCGTCCTACAATCAGCAGGGCGGCGGAGGACGAGAAGGGGGTGAGGATTACAAGAATCACCAGTGGCAAGGAACTACAAACAGCAAAGAAAAGAGCGGGTACGCTGAGAAAAAGCAAAATTGGTCAGCGTCGTCTCCTGGCTGGAATAACAAAGAGGACGGTGAAAAGAAGACATCTTCATCTGGCGCTGTCGAGGACATGAGTAAGAAGTGGTCGGACTGGAAGCAGGAGGGAACCGATTCATCTTGGAAAAAGCAGGACCATCAAAATGAGAATTGGAAAAAAGACGATTGGAAAAAAGACGATTGGAAAAAAGACGATTGGAAAAGAGACGATTGGAAAAGAGACGATTGGAAAAAAGACGGAAAAGATGATTGGAAGAGCGACGGAAAGGCGGACTGGAAGAAAGACGGAAAGGCAGATTGGAAGAAGAACGGGAAGGAAGATTGGAAAAAAGGCGGCGATAGTAGTTGGAAGAAAAGCAATGCCGACCTCGACGATGAATGTGCGGATAATTTCTACCACGAGAAAGATTCTTGGAAGACGTCGAGTTACGGTGATAGTAAGGATGAAAACAAGCCGCGGCGGCACCAGAATACATCTAGTCAAGCGGCGGGTGCCTCAACCCAGGATGTCCGAGGAGACTTCAAGCACGAGGAGAAAGACGACCGGACGAACCACGGGATCAAGCGGGGCTATGACCGGCGGGGGGGTGGTGCAGGTGCACCTGCAGGTGGTGATCAGGATTGGAAAAAGGACTGGTCCTCCGGCGCTTCGTGGGGGGAGAAGAGGGACGGCTATGATCATTTCCGAAAAAAGGAGGACAAGTGGTGAACAGCAAGGTGAGACACGTGTGACGCGGATTGTTGCCACAGCATGATAGATATACGATGATGCTAGTAAAAAAGTGCCATGAGGTTGAGGTAGAAGTTCAAGTTACAGAGCTGTCCCAACGGCGATGGTGGTCTTCATCATCATCTTGCGCCCGGAATTGATATTTCCAAGAAGGAACAGCAACAAAGCGCTTTTGTTTCACGATTCAATCCTTTGAAATGCCCGGCATGCCCGGATGCCGGAAGAACGCAGCTCTCACGTTAGTAGGACTAGGAACTACACTTCTACCAGTTTATGAACATTACTTAAGCAGGAGCACCAGTCTCAATCTCGTGTGCGCATCGCAAGCGACGTCCACTCGGTGTTTCAAGTAAATCCTGAGACAGTCTGTCTTGACTATTAACGTGTATCTTTTCAGAATCAGATTCAGACTCCACCTTTCATTGACGAAATAAAGAAATAGCTATCGGTCGCTTGCCTCATGCTTGGACAAAGATCCTTGCGTGACAGAATGTCTCGGTATGCCATTGGTATCTCTACTTATATCAGTGTCATCTTGCTTTCATCGATTTCGGTTCGTCCGATAGCTTGATGTTGATGCACACATCATCTGCAGAAACAGGTTTTCTGCTTCGTACACGCAAGAGTCGCAGCTTTCAATTTCGTGCAAGAGACATGCTTTCGATTATTTCGTCCATTTGTCCTTTCTAAAAATGTTGAAATTTCTTTATCGCAGCTTTGCATCTCTCTATAGAACAAGCAGCTACCTATGTGCTTCCATTATTTTTTCACACCGATTCAACTGCCGCCACCATTGTTGTCCTCTACTATTTTCGCGTGTCGCTCTTTTCCCCGCACAGGACCTGGTGACCCAAAAGCACGCACAAAACAAAACTCGCCTGTTCATTTCATGAGCGCGCGAGAGCAGAACCTCCTCCTGAGTATTTCCCAAGAAAGCCTTCAAATCAAACAATGACAATCACAGAACTGCTTCACGTGTAGTTGGCGATGATAGAATTAGAAATTGCTTTTTTCATAGATAACGCTCCTGTGTTACTTACACGAATAAACACCATCAGCAAGCTGTAACGGAAAAACTCGCATTGTTTTGAAGATCTTGAGTGTGTTACAAGCACAGCTGCCAAACAACTGGCGCGTGGTAGTCAAACAACTTCATCAACTGCCGAGTCGGACTCATCGGCCCAAATAGATTTCAATTTCATACACATCGCTTTGGTCTTGGTCGTGTATTTTTTTAGTGTACTACCTGTAACTGTGATTTCATCATGGACGTGCAGCGAAAGCAAATCGACTCCTTCACGTTAACCGTGAAGAAGGCATCTCGCGAGGATACGTCTGGTCCGTGGACCACTTGGACATGCGAACGCTTCAGTTTTGGTGTGGTCGCAACAATCAGTGGCGAAATTCCGAACGAGCAGGTGGAAAAGGCACGGATTGATATTAAAACGGTGCGCCCTTCCAAGTGGAACTTCGACCAAGGGAAAGCAACGGCTCTTTCCGGTGACACGGCACTCATACTTCCGGCTCCATTTCTACCTCTTGACACGGCAGCCAGGTTTGGTGTTTATCCTCAACCAGGAGGGTCGCCAGCGGATGACAACGAGCAGGTAGCGTCATACGAGACAAGTGACGGGAAGTATCTCATGTGTATTGCTATCAAGTACCACGGGGACAACTGTCGCAGCATCGCTTCGAATGCAGTCGCTTGTTTGTTGGAAGCAACACTGACACCAAAACGGCAGCAGGACCCGCGCCAGCAAAGAGCTGCTCCAACGGCAACGAAAGAGCCGGAAAATAAAAAATCAAATCGCAACTCCGTTGCAAGGACGCCTGCTGAAACGCCATACGAGGTGTGTTCGGCCCTCGCCGATGGATTTGATTTGAGTTTCTTGGCCCTGTTTGGGGCCCTCGTGATCACCTTGCGCTTGTCAAATTCGATGAGCGTGCTCTTTGACAAGGCCGGCTGGGAATCCTCATGGCTCTCGCAAAACTGCCGGAAGTGCAGCTCCCGGAAAGAAGTGCAGCTGCCGGGCTTTTTCACTGCGACAAAACGACTATTGGAGCAAATGGCGTGTCAGTTGCAAACAGAAGCGACCAGCAATTTTTTGCGCGCCTACACCATGACGATGGCAGAGTGCTTGCTCCTGCGAAAATCTAAATTGTCGCCGATTGTGTTTCCACTTGACGTAGCGCCGACAAGCGTCTTCGCTAGCTGTTTTCCGGACCGGCTCGCCTGGGTTGTGGATGTGATGAAGTATCTGACGCACGTCGAAATTTTCTCCATCGTCGGACCGTTTTCTTCAGATCCAGATGACGTACGGGAAAGGTTGCTGGCGATGCTTTTCGATGTGTCCTTTTGGACAGGCGCCGCCACGAGTAGGCTGACCGAACAAGCGGACAACAAAGACTCTCGACCCAACCTCTTCTATGCGGTGCTTGACCAGTACAACGGACACGGAGCACCATGGCAAGCAAAGAGCTGGGAGGAACGGATGCTCGAACAACTTCCAGCTCCGGCAGAGATGAAAAGGGCCCTCGTTTTTTTTGGCACATCGCACAAAATTATTTTTGAAGGGCTGCTCCGTCCGATGCTTGAAATCATGCGGAACGGCCGCGTGCCATTTGGAAAGCCCTTCGAGGCGCGCGAGCAGTGGCTGAAGCGTCTCATACGGTGCCTGCAAATACTGAGGGCTACAGCCGAGGAGTCCTCGAACATGTCGCTGCGGAGGTGGGTACACACACTCGAGACGGACGCAATGTCGGCAGTCTTACCCGGGAACAGTCGGTGTGTGTTTCTGTGTACCGTGGGACAGTCGGTATTTATTGGTCTGTCTACCAAGGGCTGTGCAGATCTTGCGAATCTGGACTCTATGCTCAGCAAGTGGTGTACACAAGATGGCACTGCGCCGGAGACTCAAGACGACTTTTCTGGTGGGTTTCGACCAGACGAAATGGTGCGCGCGATGCGCAACCCGGGCACGCAACTTTGGAGTAAGCCTATTGCCACAAAATACTTATGGTTTCAGCAGGCGGTTCTGAAGTGCAGTGCCACACCCTCGATTAAAGGCCTGAACTGGATGTGGTCTGTGGATGACATCGCGAAGTGTATTTGTAGTGTCAACTTCGTGTATTGTGCGAAACAGGGGATCGACGTGCCTCGTCGTGGAGTTCGCAACGACCCTCCTGCAAGCGGCAGATGCGAGCGGGTGAACGACCCAGCGCAAACACCACGGCTTCCTGCAACACCACTTGAGATGGTAGATGCGCTTCGCAAAGACGTGCGCACAGTTCCGTGGCTACAAGACGGCGGCGATTTCGATTCCGATTTGTCACGACCACTGGACTTGGTTGAGGCGCTGCTACGTCCCGCGAAATTTCTTTACCCGCATTCGCTGTCAGGACGGTTGGACTGGATCACCGCGTTCAAAGCTGTGGGATCCTCGTGCAAATTCGCACTTGCGGACGTGGAGGCGTGCGCTTGCAAGCCGGAATTTGTGTGCGGAACTGGTGCCGGGGCCCGGATGACGCGCAGCCAATTGAGTATGCTCGACGAGAGGGTGCGAGACTGGTTGCAAAGCATTGGGTACAATTTTCTCTACACGGACAAGTTTCTTCCGTTGATTGACGATGCCCGCGAGAAGCTCCGGGTGCATTTCACACCAAAGGCGCCGGGCAGCGCTTCCGCAGAAGATGCCGGATTGGCTGCGTCGCTCGGTTCGACGAATGAGCGGCTGGACCGTTTGGAACGAACGGTAGCTGAAAAAATGGACAACTTGACGAATGTGTTCGAGAAAGTTTTGGCGCAACAGGCCATGCTGTGCGAACTTTTCGCTGCGCAGCAAAAGGGAGATCAGGGAACCTGGAAAGGTGCTGTCGTGCCCAGTCTCAACTTGAAGAACGTGCCAGGAACGCCCACCATCCATCCGCCCATGAAATTCGACATCGCCACGCCGGGACGAGCCAACTCGGCCTGCGGCAACGACGACGACGAAGCGTGCAAAAGCGCCTCGGACTCCTCTGAAGCGGTTTTGCTTTCGGACGGCGGCCTCCAAATCGAGGAGATTCAGTTTGATGCGCTGGAAGGGGAAAACGAGAAGACAGCTGTTGCATCCACCGACGAAGGAAGTACGAGACAGCACGCGGACTCTGTAGTAAATGCAGCTCCTTCCGCTCTCTCGTCCGCACGCAGCGCTCCTGCATCAACCACACTGATGGCATTATCAATGCGGACCCCGACCAAGAAAATCAAAATGCCGGCTGTGGCTTCTGCACCCGCAAGCAAGAATACCGGGGTGACGCGGCCGGCCATAGTTGCTTCTGCACTTCT
Source organism: Amoebophrya sp. A120 (assembly GCA_905178155.1). Taxonomy (NCBI): domain Eukaryota; class Dinophyceae; order Syndiniales; family Amoebophryaceae; genus Amoebophrya; species Amoebophrya sp. A120. The sequence goes on from CAJINV010000002.1 coordinate 3,067,312, forward strand.
TGATCCATCCGAAAAATCCGACGCGGACGAGTACGAAGCTGCGGTATCAAAAGCGGAATCTGCGAAAAACGAAGCCTCGCCTGACGGGGAACAAAATGGAGTCGCGTTTAACGCCGAGGATGAGGACGATGCTGACGACGTCGAGGAAGACGCTGATGAAGAAGACAGTTCGCTGGACAGCTCACGCTTACCGTTGCGCAGTTATCGGTCCTACCAGTATCTGTCCACGCCGGACTCCGTTCGGTATTCCGTGAACTCCGAGCACGAGGGCATGCGCACCATTCACCTGAAAGGGTTCAACAAACCGGTCTTGCGGTGCGAAATGGAGTACGTCGTGAACAAAGTCGTGCAAGCGTTGTTCCAGGCACGCGGCCTCGCTGCCACATCCCCATACCTCTGGGTTGAGAAAAATGGCGAAATCCTTTCTGAAGATCAGGAGCAAAGCAATTTCATTGTGAACCCCGCCGGAGACACCAGCACGGCGGTCGTCGCAAATGAGCGCGCCGCTGAGATGAAAAATGTTGGAGGACTGCAGACACAAGGGACGAGCACTTTTACGAACATCAGCAGCTCTTGTTGTACTGGTATTAGTACACGACAAGCGACAACAAAGGTTGTGCAGTGGAAAACTTTGCGAATCGGAAATGAGTCGGAACATGTTGACTTGAAGATCGAGTTTGTGTTCGAGTTCGGCGAAAAAGACGCGTTTTGCTGCTGCGTCGTCGCGCCGGACATCGCCACAAAAAACCAGATCGAGGTGAAATTCTTCCCGGACACCTCCGGCAGTGCGCGCAAGGTCGAGATCGATATCCTTGATCTGTTCAGGGACTGCTCAGCGAAGGTGGAGGTGGCAGCCGGCGAAACTACAGAAGATGGCGCACTCCTTATTTCCTTGCGTGACGAAGTTCTCGCTGCCGCGAAAGCGAAGAGGCAGGGGCAGCAGCAGCAAGTACCGCAGCAATGCCAAAGTCCTGCTCTTAATTATTCCGGTGAGAAAGTGATTTTCACTGCGAAGCGCAACAAAGACCTTGTGCAAAAGATTTTCCAAGTCGTCTTCCGGGCCCTCAGGGGAGAAGACAAGGCTCAGCGCCGTGCGGAATTCCTCGGCAGTTTCTTTCAGGAACTGTGGTGCAGGAATTTTCTTGCCGGAGCAGGTGACGATACGGAAAAAGAGAAGAAGCTGGACGCAATGGAACTGGTTTTCTGCCGGTCTCGGTTGCAAACGGTCACCCTTGAGTTTGACAACGTTGCCGACGATTTTCCTTCGAAAATGGCCTACTCTCTGCCGAACCTGAAACTCGCTAACGACATCATGTGATTATGAAGTTAATGAAGTAAAAAAATAAATTGTCTCGAGTATGGAGTTTCTGTTTCTCAAGAACCGCCCACACCTAGTTGTGGAGACTAAATTCATATTCAAATAACTTGAATTTTGTGAAAAAGTAAAAGAGCGGCCTGCTCGTTTTGTCTTTTAGCCTGTGGTCTTCGCTATTGGGCCCTATTGATTTATCAACATCAATGTAGTTGGAGTGCTAATTTATTAGTATTGGTTCAGGTTTCTATATCTCTTTGTCGTGGCCGGCAACTCATTGCAGCCACGACGAGAACTACACAGCCAGTTTCTGTTTCCCTCATGTTTTCCAGTACTTGATCAATTTGAACTCAAAGTTGTTCCTTGTTTTGCCAAATATGGATGTGAATATGTCAAAGTCAAATAGTTCCCATTGTATATACACAGGTAGGCGATGTATGCCATACGAATACAACGAGAGGTCGCGATTTTGTTGCGTGCGCTCGTCTCCAGTCTCGTGATTCATGTTGCAGATAATCTAGACAAATAGGTCATATAAATTTGTATTGGATTGATCGATGTATATAAAAGTAGGCTCATCTTTTTAAGTCAGTCAAAAACCAAAACGTCATGACTTAGCATCAGCAATATCATTGCAGCCAAGAACAAAAACAAAATAAAATAAAAAAACGAAAATGAGCGGCAATATCATTGCCACTGAAAAAAAAAAAACGACTCCGGGTGTTGTACCTCTTTGTGGTAACACGCTCTCTGGTCGAACAGGAGATATGATCACGATCAGCATTTTCTTTGATGGGCGGCCTATTTTTGTTCTACATTCATTCGTTTATCTGGTAGCACTTTTTTTCATTTTCATCGGTTGAATTGAAGAAAGGACGCTTGCGTTTTGTAAATAAAGCGCACCTCACGTATCAATCTTGACTTTTGTCGTGCACTATTGTCTTCTTGCGAGTTTTCTTTCATAACTTTCACTCTCGTCGATGCCCGTCAAGCTCAAGTCCTCTAAAAATCGGTCGCGATAGTGTAGTCGGTTGCTCCGGTAGTGCGTTGTTTCAGCAGGAGGAAGATTCGGGCATTTAAATTGTCGGACTTTTTGTTTTGGACAAGTGACTATGCATGTGGCATGTCGGGTGAAAACACTCATTCTCATACACAGACGCATATGCAATCAAGTCGATTTTCACTTTTTTTATTTTTTATCATCTTTCTTTTGCCAAAGACAAAGAGCACCGGTATCTGATTGTTGCCCAAGTACTGTCTATTGTTTGACTTTAATGTCGTTAGCACGCTCCTTTGATATTCCAACGGAAAAGTATTTTGAATTGCATCAGGATACAACTGCTCTTCTAACATTTAACTTCCGCGAGCACGAGGATCAGTATGGCCGCGACTCCGTTCACAGCCAGCACCTCTGCCCCCTCTACTCGCGTCCGCAAGCGCGACAGCACTGCATCCCCCCCCTCGAGTCAGAACTACAACTTCTCCACTGCAGGAGCTGCAGGCGGTACCGCATCGAACTCTACTTCTGACAACCACGCCGCCACGACAAAGCAGCAGCAGCTGAAACTCTCGGACGGCGACACGGAGACCTTGCTCACCCTGTTACCAGTCCGGAACGAGAAGACGAAGAGAAACAGCACGCAGATCGTGGAGTTGGGCGGGAACGGTAGCGCAATAGGAGCGAATGGTATAACAGCGTCATCAACACCAGGTGGTACTACGACATCAGGTGGAATTACAGCAGGAGCAGCTCCGAATGTTGTTGCCAGTGAAACAAGAACCACCGCTGGCGCAACTTCCCGCCGGGTGAGTCTGCAGCTTTACAACGAAGACCAGTTCCATAATCAGGATCAGAAATTCAATTTCAACTTCGCAAATCACGGGAATTTTTCGTCATCTCCACCGAGCAAACCAGGTGCAATTAATTCCGCCTCGACGACACGGCGACAAAGCGTAGCGACGGTTGCAGCGCAGCATTGGCGCAGACGGGCGACTTTGTTGAACGGGAGTACGAACAATGCCGCGGGGAAAGGCTCTACAACATCTTCTGGAAACAACAGAGCCGGTAACCAACAATTATCCGATGAAGAGTTGCAAAAAATCTACCGATTTTTGAAGAAGCGAGAAGCGAATGGGGGAGGAGGCGGGATGAACTACGCGACCGCCGGGCGGAACAGCGGGACGAACACGGCAGCTACAACTATCGGAAATCACCATGCGAATGCTGCAGCATTTCCTCTGGAGAACAACCGTAGCAGCGCCAACGGAACTACGTCCAGCACTATCGTTTCCCCCAGTGTTTCCTTCAACAGCCAGCAGTTGCAGTCGCTGCCGTTAGACCGTGGAATGAAGAGCAAAGCAGCGGGCCGTGCAGCCGCCCCGAGGAGCCCGACGAGAACGACTCGGGAGGTCCTGAATGCGGTTTATGCTAGAAGAAAACTGTGGAATTGTAAGTCTGTAATGCAGCACGCACCACAGTTTTACAGTTCGTATGCTGGCCAGCCATGATCATGAAGTAGAAGTCCTCTTTTTAATTATATCCGTTTGTTTCACGTACTACTAGCCGTGCTTGGAGACAGGCTTTCTTTTTCATCATGCAGAGCAAATTTATTGATATTGTCATGTTGTCACTCCAAGATACGTACACTAACACAGTTTTTTCCTTGGATTCAATTTGCGACAGGCCGGCTGTGACACAGGATGATCCAGATATTGGTATGAACTGCAAAAGTATCGTACTCGTATAAATGCATTACAAATTTCCTCAGCATGAGAAAAAAAATTTGTAATGTGGATTTACCTTAAGAAAAAGATTTGTAATGCAAAACTTGCATTTATATGAGAGCGTTTGAGCAATTAATTTTTTCGCAATTCAAAAAATAGATTTTTGTAATAAAATCATTCCATTTTGTTTCTTTTATCGCCGCCGCCACGATGGTGATGTCGAAACCTGATGATCCGGTTGTTTGGTGATCCGGCTGTAAGGTATGGTTGTCAAATACGGGAGATTCCAACTTGAGCTAGCTAATTAAGATAGAAGTATTTATGCATGACAAATAATCAAGAACTGCGGCCGCTATTCAGCTGCCTTCTGGAGGTTGCTTCCTAGGTAGCCAGGTAAGACGGTGGCCAAGACGTCGCGGGGCCCCGTACACGGGGCCCCGCGACGTCAAATCGCCGGTCTTCAAAGGGTCGTCGCTTGGTCTAATCTAAATGCGTATCCTAACACCATCAGTATCTACATCAAAAACATACATACCAAGATACCTAAATTAGCTAGCTCAAGTTGGAATCTCCCTATTTATCTCATTGCATAACTCACCCAAAACCGGCACCGGAGACACCAGCTTTTCCACTCCGCAACGGCGACTGCAAAAACGATCATACCGTGGGGATTGACAGATACTTTAATCTGAAATACGCGACTTTTTGAATTGCGGAAAAATTAATTGCTCAAACGCTCTCATAATTTATACGAGTACGTTACTTTTGCACAGGATAATTGGAGCTGGAGGCCAAAAGATAACTACGACTGCAACCTCGCCGCGAAATACCTGTGGAACTGGCACAACCACACTAACCACAAATCCTCCAAATGACGACGACGACGACGAACTAAACTTCGCCTTTTCCACCGCCGCGAAGGGGATACTCTCCGACGCAGTGATTGACTACAGCAAAAACCCGAATCGGCCCGCTACCGCGGGTATGCACTGCAAAAGAATCGTACTCATTTACAAATTTTCTCAGCATGAGAAATGAAATTTGTAATGCAGTTTTACCTTGGAAAGGAAATTTGTCATGCATGCTACATGCATAATTGCAATTAGTACGAGTACGAGACTTTTGCACAGGACAGCGGGGAGCCAGTCCGACACGAGTCGGAGTTTGTCCCGGTTGAGCTATCAAAAGGAAAAATCCCCCCTCCCCATACCAAAAGGGGTCACTTCTGAAAATTTGTGATGCTGATTTGTGGCCACAAATCGTCTCTGTGTTGCAAGAAGGCAAATCCAGACATCCCGCCGCATTTTGCAGGCGGTCTGTGATGCTGTTAGAACTACAGTTGGGATCTCTGTCATGCTAGGTGCCTACGTCAGAACATCGCCGCCCAGGCTTTGTATCTGCCTGCATTTGTCTACTGCAAGACAAAGCTGATTTGTGTACAGAAATCCCGCATCACAGATTTCGACTGTGATTTAGGGAGGGGGGATGTTTCATTTTGATATGAGCAGCCGCCCAACGACGAGCGGGAATGGAGCGAACGATAAAGGGCCCGGGGCTGGGTCTACAACACAACTTGTCGTGGACCAGTTCCCGCCGTCACCAGCTGGAACAGGGCCACAACAACATGATCCTCGTGGTTATCAACAACAAAAAGGCAGCAAAAGTGCTTCCTCCCACAACTCCAGAAGCCGCAGCAAAACGCCACCGTCGCAGCAAGAACAAAATGAAAATGTTGAAAACTGTCACAACCAGCATCAAACCAGTAACCTGACCTTCAGTTCTTTCGAGGACTTTAAGAAACGCGTGGAGGAGGGAGATTTGGCAACGAAGCAGTTGATCGCGAAAACCAATCAGTTTCTGAACCGGACCGTGAAACGAGCAAAAACTTTAGCAAAAGAATCTGGGCACAGGTTTCTGAACCTCGACCAGAAAATTCAACTGCTCTTCCACATGCAGCACCACTACAAACAGATCGCGAATGTGAAATCTGGTTTCAAACAGTCCGCGGCTGCGTGGAGCAGTAAGCGAAACGGTGCGGAGGGTGTTTTCAGAGGTGGTAGTGCGAATCTCGCTACCACAACATCCGGGGGAGCAGCTTCTGCCGCGGAAAAGAATTTCGTCCCCTCCCGGCGGAAAAATATCATGAAGCAAATCCGGCGAAGCACAGCGTTGCAGGAACGGAAAGCGAAGTTGTCGAGTTACCAGGAAGAACTGATGAGTGAAACAAGTTTGATGGAAGGTGGTCGTGGTGGTAGTGGAATACCCGCAACACAAATTGTGTCGCCAAGAAGTAGAGCAGCTCCTGCTGCTCCGGCCACCAATAATTGGGTTTCTGAGGCGAAGTTGCTCGCGTTTGAATCAGGCGGTGTCTACGACGGACTAGGGCAGCAGATCAGCAACTTTTTGCACATGCGGAACCATCTATCCCTGCTCGCGAAGTCAAAAATCGCTGTGGATTGCTATCTATCAAATGTAAAAATGTCTGGGTCTGGGAGATTGCGAGATTTGTCATGGTAGTCTGGCATGACTCTAAACCCTGTATTGCGTGCCCGCGAAGAGGTCCTGTTGTCTGTCATGCAAAAGCGCAGTTTCTCATGCGGAGTACGCAACTCTGAATCACGGAAAAACTTGTCATGCTGGGGAGCGCATTACAGTGTGATCAATATTCCCTTCCTTGCATCACATGTTTCCAGACCCAGACATTTTTACATTTGATACTATCACCCACTGTTGGTGAACAAGCCGGGCGTGGGATATGGAAGCGTCAGGTTTGAAATCGTCAAAGTTCAAATAATTTGTAATGCATAAAATGCATGACCCGAGGCGCGTGTGTTGCAGAGCAGGCAAGTGAGGCCGATTGTGAGCCTGTTTGGGGTTGCAGCTCGAGCTGCTAAAGTAGCATGAGAAAATCGCTCTTCTTTGCCTAAACAGCATGACAAACTGGATTTAGGGACCGCCGAAGTTTGTCATGCGCCACTTGGAAACTGGGTTCCAACTGGCATCCGTTTTATGCATGGCAAATTATTTCAACTTTGTCGATTTCAACTCTGACACATCCATATGGGAGGTGGAGGGGGTACAAGTACTGGTCAGCAGCGACAAACAACAGGTTCTTTATTCCCATGCAACCACAAGCGGATCTTCACGACCAGCAGTAGAAAGAGCCACACGACGAGCACAACTATCGGCACCAGAAAAAGCACAACACACCCCCCAAACTTCCGGAAATCTACCGCAAGACAGACGACGTCGTTTGGGCCGGGGAGGAACACCATGCACATATTGATGAACAACCTGGGGCAGAAAAAGAAATTATCCCAGAAGGTCCGCAAACGCTTCGTGGGGGTGAAGTTTTTCAAGAAATTCTTCAAGAAGCAGAACGGTAATAAAACAGCGACTCTCAGCAAGAAATCCGCTTTGGTTCTGGCCGCATCCGCTTTTCAACGACTGGCCAGAGACGCGTTCGAAACTGCCGCGGTGGAAAAACAGGAAATCGGGTTCTACTTGGGAGCAGGTACTAGTAGCCGAAAGAAGATAAGCAGCGGTGTAAGAATTCCCCGGCAAGATGAACGGCTTCATCAAACTGACTCCGAGCTGCTGAACATGCAAGAAGAGAATATTAAACTGTTGAAAACCGAACAGATTTTGAACAACTCAAACATCAGGCCGTTGGCAAAGGACAGAATGCGGGAATTGCTGAAAAAGCCGGTAAGGGAGCAATCCTGGGTAAAGGAAAAGCAGGACCAGAAGTGGCAACCGACTTTTCCCTACAGCAAATCTGGATTTCTGTCCTGCGGGTTTCTCTGCGAGGGGAGCGAGTACCCCCTGCGGTATGAACACGCAGCAGGTGGAACAGCGACGGGCGGTTTCATCTCGTGGAGGGGAACTGGTAGTTTTTGTCCGCCCGCCAATGCTGGTAGTGGAAATAAGACAACAAGTTTTATACCGACGGACCATCTCGATCAAGGCGGTCGATTTGGAATGATGAATCCAAACAACTCTTATCATTCCAAGCAGTTTACGAAATTGCCACCGGAAAACCTGGAAGATTTTTTGAAGTACGATTTTCTGAAATCGCCTCTGTGGACGAACGTCCGATTGATGGAGCCGGAAGTCTACCACGGGAAGATCTTGAGCATATGAAATGCAAAAGTTAAAGTACCGGATTTAGTACGTAATTGCAATACGATGAAATACAAATAGGATAATTAGCTCAGCATGATCAACGATAAGGGAACTTTTCATGCTGATTCAACTCGAAGAGGAGATCTGTCAGATACATGATTGCGATTTACTAGGAGTACGATAGTTGTACTTTTGCAATTCATAGAGACGGGACGATGGCGATTACAACGCGATGTGCAAAAATTTTCCGGTAAAAGTAGAACAGCAATCTCTTCAAAAGCATCAGTTTTCTCCCTACGGGCGCGGCACAAGAACATCTTTATCGAGAGATAAAACTACTTCTTCGTCAATGCGTCAGCACCAAAACCAGTTCCAGCAGAGGAAGAGACGGTGCTGGCAGGAGGTGTTTCAAGAGGCCGTGGATGAATTGAAAGACAGCGAGGAATCAGAAATTTGCTCAGACGAGGAAGAGGAGGAGGAGGATTCCTCTGGGCTTGGGGCGGATTCGTCTGACGAGGAGGGATTTGTTCCGGGGATGAAGACAGTGACAGGTCGTAACAAGGGAGAGAATAAAGCACCAGCCGCGTCATTTTCAGGTAGCAGTTATTCTACCGGGAAAAAACAACAAGCCCAAGCGAAAGATCCCCATCTAGGCGGTGACACCTGTGGCGTCGCCACCACGACAACCTGTGGGCGAGAGTCTCTGGAGCTCGGAGACCCTCAAAACAGCTTTGCGGAGGAACGAGTTGAGATGAAGCGCGCTACAGTGGAGGAAGAGGTGGAGAACAATACCAACAACAACGTGATCATAGATCAGTCCGAACTACAAAACAAATCAACGGGAGGTGGCACCGGCAGCAAAAGCAAAACCAAAACTGCAGCCTCGGGGCTAGAAGTTGTAGGTGACTCTACTGGTGATCTTCATCAAACGGGAGGAAACCGAAACATCAAGCAAGTAGAGCCAGCCACTGAAGAAATCTTGAAACCAACCTCTTCATCTACTTCAGTTGTCCCGACCCCACCGCCACCCAGAAACAGCGGCGGCCTTGGAGGAGGTCCAACATCCAGTATCAGCATGCGCCGCCCGAGTTCCATCGCCCGTCGGTTGTCTCTGGAAGCCACACCCTCGAGGACGATGGGGGCTGCGATGCATGCTGGAGGGTGGACAACAGCCACTGGAGTAACTACAGCCACGTCTTCTGTACAGAGGCAGTTCGGCTCTTTTTTCGTCTCCGGGAATAAGCATCGCAGTTTGGAAGACGGGTTCGGTGCCACGACTTCTATCGGGTTACAGCCGCTAACTGATCTTCAGAGCAAAAACTTGTTGTTGACAACCCCGGTCGACAATGTACAGCCAAAGAGAAGAGGCAGCATCCGGATCGAATTGGAGCAGCAAAGTGCTGGAGCAGGCTCCATTGCGCATAATTCGCATCACCAGCAAGACCATTCGAGCTTTCAGAGCTTGATGGGCGGTAGCGGCGTTGGGAGTCAGAATACCTCAAAACAGGAACAAAAAGCGTACTTGTCGAAAATGATGGGGAAAGTGGGGTGCTGAAATTAGTCGTGTTGCACAACTTCTAGCGAACAACTTCTACTCTTGAGTAGATGAAACGAAGATCGTATAAAGAAAACAACCGTAATATCAAGAATGCTCGATTTCTAATAGTCTGTCCAGCTAGTCCTGATGCATCGTGTACAATTTGGAAATTTACTTTTGTTGTTGAATACATGAGGAAGATTGTGTACCAGAAAAAATTTTAAGAAACGCTGCAAGAAAAAAGAAAATCCGTATGATAATGATTCATGAAGTGAGTAAGTTTAAGTACAACCTGTTTGATTTCCAAGTGACAGTCAGTGCGACAGTTGACATTAGAGTCTGAATAATTTGAGATTGTTCTTTGACAAGAGATGTACCCATGAAATACAACTACCCATGATGAAATACAACTTTTGTTTGGGACGGCAGGCACCATGATCTTTTGCTTTCACAGTTGTTAGTGTCATAGAAGAAAAAGGACTCGCACTCGGCAAGCTGGCGCAGGCGGTGCCGGTAGTGGTCTTGTCAATAGCTGCGACGAGGCATCATGCTGGTCGAGCAAAAAGGTCAATGGAGGCAACTGTGAATAGCGGTGTTCACTTAGTTGTTCTTCCCACCGGGAGTAGCAGATGTTGAAACAGCAGCTCCGTGTCTGATATTCCGGTACTTTGTAGTCGTTTGTAGTCCATTTCATTTTCAGAAAAATAGGCTTCATCCGCGAAGCGAAGAGTAGACCGCAGCTGGTGTTTTTGCCATCAATTTTGTTGGCGTAGGATCCACTCGCTTCTTCAACGATTGCTCTTGGCGTCTCCAATCAGCCGCGTACAGAACTCACACAACATGATCATTTGCACGCTCGTTCGATTTCCCAAGCGCATTTATTTTCCTCTTTCCCTGATGTGTGATGTAGCTTTTAGCTTTACGTTTACACCAACACCTTGCAAGCATTGGTTTTTTTCTCTGTAGTCTCCTGTCTTGTGCGCCGCCGGCGCTTGAGGAGCGAGTAGTTTTTCTACTCCGATAGAATTCAGATCGTAGCGCCCCCTGCAAGGCGCAGTTTTGTATGTAGTGAGGTCACCGAACGGTTCTAACCGGGGAGTTTTTTTGACACCCAGACAGCAAAACGACCGGCAGTTTTCAAGCGGGCGAAAGTGTTTTTTGACGAAAAAAATTTGCACTTATCAAGCGGCCGGGGCTTTGTTGTCAAACAAGCCCGGTCGAAAACTATCGATTCGCACTTGATAAAACGACGCAGGGGAGCCGGCAAAAGGGGCGCCCTTCTGAGGCGCCCACCGCCTTGATTTCTGGCGATTTGGGGCGCCCAAAAAGGGGCGCGCAAAAAACGCGCCCAAAATCAGAACAGCGAAACAGCATGGCACGGCCGCGATTTCGGAGCATTTTGGGCGGCCGCGAAAGCGGCCGCCTTTTCGCCGGTTTTAGAGCCTGGGAAGCTTTGCAAAAAGCGCTGGCGAGAAATATAAAAACGCAAAAAAGAAAAAGCGCGCCAGACGCGCAAAGCCAATCCGCATGCTATGGGCCCGATTTTTCCTCGCTTTTTGGGCGCCCCCCGTGGCGCCAGGATCGGCCTCATAGCATGTGGGCTGGCTTTCGGAAAGGAATTTCGAAAATCTGCCAAAATTTGCGACGCTTATCAGGCGGCCGCCATACCGTGGGGCCCAACGTTACTCACGGCGGTATGGCGGGCCCAGAAAAATCAAAGCCGCGGCCAAGGCGACGGCCGGCAAGAAAACGCCCACGACCTCACTACCTCCGCCTCGGCGGCTATACTTGGTAGTTTTCAATTTCACCTCATCTCAGTCATGTTTCCATACCTGTGCTTAGGTTCTTGTTTACCACTTGCTGCAGAATCTTCTAGATGATCGTCGAGACTGCACGGAAACAAGTCATTTGAAGCTCCCCGTCGTGAAAGTGAAAGTCATTTGATTCTGATGTGACGAGAGATATTTATTAGAACCAACATTTCCAGTAAGCACGAAAAAACATACAATGCCGGTCATCGTCCACACACTGGTGGACGCCGCGCCGGCGACGGACACAACCGGTCGCCAGTCCTCCGCGACGACTATGGAAGCGTCAGGATTGAAATGGACAAAGTTGAAGTAAGTTCTCATGCATGAGTTGCAAGGCATGAAATGCCTCTCTTGCAGGGATGGCGAGTGAGGCCCACTGTCGTCCTGTTTGGGGTCTGCAATAGGGATGTTAAAGTAGCATGACAAAAGACGCCTTCTGTCCCTTAACAGCATGACAAATTGGATTTACTTCGTGCCGAGATTTGTCATGCACCGCTTACAAATTGGGCTTCCAACCGGTATCGATTTTATGCATTACAAGTTACCAGCCATGCCCCGGCTGACGCCGGGCCGCAAGGCTGTTGGGGCGGGGCAGGACTATTTGCGGATCGGGCCACAATGCCACAGGCCTAATATGCATAATGAAACACACTGGAGTCCTGCCGCCTGTTTGCGCGGCGCCAACCCGCGGGACCACTTGCGCGCTTCCCGCGCCTGTGGGCGCTCTGCGCAGGGAGCAGCTGCAAAGGACACCGGGGGCGAACAGAAGCCGCCCGGCGCGGGAGGGTGGCGCGAGAGGGTTGCGCGAGAGGGTGCGCGAGAGGGTGGCGCGAGAGGGTGCGCGAGAGGGTTCGGGCCTATGCATGAAAAGGCCACAAAAGAATCATCCTCGTGCCGGGCGGATTCGGGTTTTTCTACCCCTCTCGCAGACCCTCTTTTTGACCTCTCCCGGGAGGTGTTGCTAATAATCCGGCTATACTCGCCGGTAGAGGTCTACAGAGGTGGCCGAGAGGTGGCCCAGAGGGTGCGCGAGAGGTTCGCCCTTATTCGCGCAACCTCTCGGCACCTCTGCCCCCCTCTCGCTTACCCTCTCCCGACCCTCTCGGCCACCTCCGTCCCCCATAGGCGCGGCTTTAGGGTGAACGGTTCGGCTGGCTATACCCGCGCCACCTCTCGGCCACCCCCTCGAATGACCTCCCGCGCCACCTCTCCACCTCTGTCGACCTCTTTTGACCTCTTTTTGACCTCTCGGCCACCTCCCTTCGACCCTCTGTAGACCTCTTTTTTCGCATGAATATAATAGATAGTAATAATTTCAACTTCGTCAATTTCAATCCTGACACTGCCATAGTGACCCTGCCCGCCTTACACGGCATCCAGCTGCCATGGATTGTCTCCGAGGAAGACGCGAGAAACGCCGCGGAGGCGCTCGGGTTGCAGTTTTCCAAAGACGAGAAGACAAACCCCGACGGGCTGTATTATGAGATGAGAAGGTATATGAAGAGGATAAAATGAGAACAATGAGAAATAAGACAAAGCATAGATCACGTGAGAACAGTTTTTATTTGAGTTCGTTCTACTTGCTCTCCATTACCATTGATCATAGATGTGATACGCGTGCGTAAACAAACACAAACTCATCAAAGTACTATGCTTGCACAACTCAACATAATCCATGTCCAAACCAGGCCCGATGGTACCGTAGTCGCGACCCTGAGCAAGATGGGCTACCAGAAATACTGTACTGCGTTGACGGCGCCGGCATTGCTGGAGCGAGCCACGTATCCTGTGCAAAAGTATCGTACTCGTAGTAATCGCAGTCATGCATTACAAATCTTCATGCCAAGGTAAAACAGCATTACAAATTCCATTTGTCATGCTGAGCTAATTTGTCATGCGATTTCTACTAGTACGATACTTTTGCAGTTCATACCACGTCTCGTCCACCTGAATCGACCTCAACGAGCGTCGATCAGAACAACAACCCGGCGTTTCTGAAGTTTTTCATCGAGCTGATGAACGCGAAATTTCTGAACTTTCTACAAAACGAGGAGGAAACGAAGCTGGAAAAGATGCGGCACGAGACAAATCTGGCGAACTTCTTGATCGAAAACCAATGGCGCTGGAAGGGAACAACTTCTGGAACTGACAACTACACTGCTCCCCACACAGCATCTTCAAGTTGTAGCAACACAGCCCGGTGGTCAAAGAAACCTCCACCCCCACCTCCGCTCAGTGTGATTGCCGCGGCGACCACGACGTCACCGATTGGAGGTGGTTCCCGAGGACGTGGTAGCAAAAATAAAGGCAGCTTTCAGCTCGATGAACAAGGACAAGAGCAGCAAAACAGAAGTTGTTCATCGGTTGATCTACATGATATTAACTATGATACCTCCAAGAGCCCGAAGTTGCAGAATCCGCTTGGGTTTGACAAGCCGTTGGATGCGCCGAGAATCACCATTCAGGATGTGGAAGAACAGTTGCGAGCCCAGGGCGTGCAGGATGGGGAGGTTGGAACTACTGGATCGTCGACTACGAAAGGGGGGGAAGTAGAACAGGAGGGCAGGAAGAAGACCAAGGAAGAGGTGGAGATGAATAAGGACGAGGCCGCGGTACTTTTATAGGCGAATTTGATGTAGGTTGTATACTAGTTGTGGACATATTAGCTTTGTACTACAAGTCTTGCGGGTTGCAGATTTCGAGTACAGTGATTTGCGTCATTTAGGATTTTTCCACCCACATCAACATTAATAATGACCACATCTTCGAGGACTTGTATTCAAATCTCAGGTCCGCTCCCGCAACCCCTTTGCCGACATGCCGATCGAGTCCGACGAAGAGAACTCCCGGAGGAGAAGTAAGGAAAACAACAGGGCAGGGAGTCCGTCAAATGTAGGGAATGCCACATCGAAACGGCGAAAACTCGACGTGCTGCCCGGAAGCCGCAACGACGACCCAGGCCCAGCACCATCTTCGAAAACAAATACAAACAAGCACAAAGATCTCGACAACCTTGGAGGTCCTACACTGTCCAAAAAATCCTCCCCGCAGGCTTCGGAAGAGGAGCTGGAGCAGCGCAATATCCAATGCAAATATGTCTAGGTCTGGAAGGTTGCAACTTGTGATGCTGTCTTTGGATTCTAAAAAAATCTGTATTGCATGACCAGCAAGACGAGGCGCCCAGGTTGCAGTACGCGGAGAGCAGGGCATTTCTCATGCGGAATACGCATGATCCGGAAGCCTCCTAGATATCTGTGATGCTAGGTCATGCATTACAGGCATGGTGGGTCGTCATGCAAAACATGCATGACAAACCGGGAAATGGAAATCTTCCAGACCCAGACATATTTGCAGTTCATACGCAGGAAGCAAAACCCATTCGCCATGGACGAGCCGGATTTTAACGACGATCTGGATGAAGACGAGTATTCGCTATCTTTCTCGAAATCGGTGGCAGGAGGACTTCCAGAGGACGACGATCGCGTGATCGAGGAGGAAAATAATTTGTCCGATCGGG
Organism: Amoebophrya sp. A120; assembly: GCA_905178155.1. Lineage (NCBI taxonomy): Eukaryota > Dinophyceae > Syndiniales > Amoebophryaceae > Amoebophrya > Amoebophrya sp. A120. The sequence continues at coordinate 3,082,338 of CAJINV010000002.1, forward strand.
ATGAAAGAGAGGTGGTCGATCATTACGATTCGGACAACTACTCCGATGGAGATCATGATGATGATAAGGACGTCGAGCAGCTTTTGGACGACGTTATCGCGGAGGTACAAGATGTAAATGAACGCGAAGATGATGATGAAAAGAAAGACGCAGGGACTACTACAACTTCTGGTGCAGTCAAGACCTCCGGTCAAAACCATCAAGCCAAGAACCACAGCACAAATTCAACCAAAAAAAACCCAAATAGTAGCCGGCCTAATAACAAGGACAGGAAGAAGCAACGTTGGAAGGATCTGAAGGAAAAAAAGCGCAAGGAGAGGGCGGCACGAGAACAAAGAGAAGGCAGAGGAAACAGAGGCATGATGAACAAGGACGAGAATCTTCAAAATGCAAATGCGTCATCCTCGGCGGGTGCGATGAAGCTGCACAAGGAACAGAACCAGGACCGTGGGGGAGCGAGGCGCGATCTTCATAGGGCGGGCGACAGGAAGGACGTCACATACGACGATCTTCAGCGTAGTTCTGCAAATGCAAAAGGACATATCCACAGAAAAAAAAACCATCCCCATTCATTTTTTGCATGACAAACACAGGACTTCATGTATGTTTCTTTTGCGTGCCAATATTTGATGAAAATGAATCTTTTTTTGTGGATAGAAAGCGAGGCTGACGTACTTCCTGTGCGGAAAGGTAATGATAAGCCGGATAGAAGGGGAGGTGGAGACCACCAGAACAACAGGCGTGGCGGGCGGGATCACCCCGCTCGGGATCAAAGGGAGCCCCCGCGGGACCTCCGCGACAGAAACAATAATCGTGGCCGGAACGACACGGCTGACATCAACGACCGGAGCAAGAATCATGAAGGGCGGAACACCTCAGATCACAACAAGCACCACACGAAAGAACAAAGGGCGGAACAACAAAATCGAAATGCAGCCCAGGGGCGAAACTACACTGGTGGTAACCACGCTCACGCGAACACGACCAACACAAACACCCGGAGGAACAACGACCAACAAAACAGAAACGACAAGCATCAAAAGCAGGAACAACAGCAGCAGCCCGCTGTAGCAGCTGGTGCAAATCCGAATCAACAGCCGCGGGCACCCCTTCAAAGAGGCCGGAATGGAGCTTTTCGTGATACTGACCATGTCGGGGAACAAACCAGTGTCGGACCTTCATCGAAGTCGAACAACGGAGTTGCTGGTGGGAATAAAAACGCGAATCAGTCCAACGTTTCTGCTCCTGGTGCAGCGAATCATGTTGTCTCCGCGACCTCGACCTTCCCACAGATGAGTAAAAAAGCAAGCAGCTTTTCCGATTTTGTGAAAATCCGTGCCTCTTCCGGCGCGGGTGGACCGTCGCCCCGTGGTGGAGCAAATCCACTAGCGAGTACTAGCGGCACAACTAGTGTCGGTATTAATAACCCAGGAAGTTCCTTCTCGACGTTTCCTTCTTTTGGCAAGACCACAAACGCGCCGAGCGGGGGTGGAGGACAGATGAACAAGAATGCGAATGCGCATGGAGTGATGAACCAAAACCAGTCGAACAACAGGCAAGGTCAACAACAAAAGCAGAACCATCCGAACCAGAACCACGACACCCAGCAGCAGCAAAACAGGAGTCCGAAGCCTCCGAACAACCAAATCGGCCAGAACAACCAAGTTCCTGGCAATGCCACAGGGAAGAAGAAACGCAGGGGCGGCGAGAACAGAAATAACCGGAATCAACATCATGACCGTGAAGAGATAAATAAAAACTCGTCCAATCACCCTGCAAGTGCAAGAACCGGGGGACAAAACTACAACGATAGTACCAACAAGCAGCAGAACCACAAAAATCGTGGAGACCAGCATCACAGCAACCAGAATGCCCGGGGAGGTCCTGGCGGGAAGGATCAGAACCGAGGTGGCGGTCAGAATAATCAGCAGCGGAGACGGTAGGAATATCAATAAAATATGACGGGAGAGGAACCACTTTTCTTTAGCTGCGTTTCTTCCGCTCATCGCCCGAGGTGCTGTCCGAGCTGGAAAACGAGACACAATTTGGCGGTCAGGATACTAGCACGAGTGGTTTCTGAATCAGAAGGTTTTGACGTATAAAAAAGATGAAAATTGTGGCACGTAGATGAAACTTTTCAGACAAGATAGCTCACACACTCAGACTCTAAAATCTCTTCGGGACAGCACTTCTTCTTATTCATCAATAACCTTCTCCGCGGGCACGAGGCTGCACGGCGATGCTCAAGCAGGCTGCGCGCATTGGCGCTGCAGCTGGCGTTCTTCGCTTTATCGCTTAAAACTACTAGTAGTAAAGAGTGAGATCATGTCCTCCTTCTCCCTGGGTCTTCGTGGTCATAATCCATTTCGTTTATCGTCTTCGTGCCCTCAACATAGAAAAGCTTCACGCAATATAGCATCGTCCTCGGTAAAACAAGTTTTTGACATGGCGAACCGTATGCACTGACTGCCAAAGCCTTGCTTCTTATCACCGTCGTCAAGTAGTTTGCTGCTGCAACAACGTAAACGGCACGCGAAGGTCTTCATCTCCTCCATATCCCTCCTTCCTACGTGTGCGTGTATCTTTTGGCTGTACACATCAGCAGGCCTAAGCTTTTCATCAGATGTTCGGTCCTCCTGGTAGAAGTTCTTCCCGTTTCGTCTTGAATAAAGCCGCACCGAAAATAAGCACCAGATCTGGCCCTCAACATTTTTCACCAGCACGAAGACCTCCAGCTGCACGAGGAGGATGGCCAGCTTGCGTTCGTGTTTTGTTTATGCCAAAGGACGACGAGGAGAGCCGGAGCTGCAGGACGTTTGCCAGCTGCAGGGTTCGCTTCCTCGCGACGTCGAGCTCTGGTGCAGAGGCAGCCAGCTTCGCAGAAACCGTCGTGGACGAGAACAACAAAAGCAGTCTTTACGACGACCTCGACCCCTATTCCAAAACCGTCTGCAAAGTCGTGGACGAAATCGGTCCGTCCGTCGTCAGCATCGGAGCCGCGCGCGCCGCCAATCTCTTGCAGCCTGGCGGCCAGCAGCACCCACAATTGAACCCGAACCAGGGCGGCGGCCAACCGTTGCAAATGGGCCAGGGTAGCGGATTCGTGTTGTCGCACAAGGAAGGCTTGATTCTGACGAATCACCATGTCATCCACCAAGCAACGCAAATCTCCGTCACGTTCACGACCGACGAGTCTTTCAATATGGCGGTCTCAAACGTTGGTACTAATTCTCAACTCTTACAGAAATAAATTTGCGATGCAGGAATAGCAAATAAAGCGAAAGCAGGGGCCTTGCGCGTTTTGCATTACAAATTCGCGGCAACGCATTATTTCCTTGCTGATGTACCCCGTCTCTAAAAGTAGCTTCATCGTGTGGATGTTCGTTTTGAATTTGATGGTATGTAATTTTGCAGGACAAATCAAGGTGTTGTGTAATAGCTGGGAGTGTGCTTAACAACGTTTGAGCGTCCCATACTCAAGGCGGAAGTTGTCGGGTCGGACCCCAGCACGGACATCGCTCTGCTGCGGATCAGCAAACAACTCTTCGCCTCTTCATCCTCGGATACCCAATTCGCGAAGCAGCTAAAACCATTGCAGTTGAAGACGCCCGAAAACACGAAAAACGGAGAAAAGCTGCAAATTGCCCGAGTTGGGCAGCTGTGCATCGCGATCGGGAATCCGTTGGGGTTTCAGTCGACAGTGTCCGCCGGGGTGATTTCAGCTTTGAACAGAACGCTGCGGTCGCAATCCGGAATATCCTGTGCAAAAGTTAAAGTATCGTACTCGTTGCATTGCAAGCATGCATTACAAAGCTTTTTCCTAAGGTAAATCAGCATCACAAATTTTATTTCTCATGCTGAGGAAATCGAAATTTGTAATGCATTTATACGAGTGCGATGGCGATACTTTCGCAGTTCATACGGAAGGCTGATTGACAACGTGATCCAAACCGACGTCGCGATCAATCCGGGGAATTCCGGCGGGCCCTTGGTCAACAGCAACGGTGAAGTTCTGGGAATGAACACGGCGATCATCCTATCAACTGTAAAAATGTCTGGGTCTGGAAGAATTCATGTTTGTCATGCTTGTCTGGCGTGACTCTTAAATCTGTCATGCACGTTACCCAAGAGCTTCGCTTTTCTGTGATGCAGAAGCGCAGTTTGTCATGCAGAATAGGCAACACCTAGGAGCTCAGAAACTTGTCATGCTGGGCCAGCATCTGTAGCCTCATCATGAGACGCCACCCAGCATCACAAGTTTCCAGACATCCAGGGATTTTTACTTTTGATATATCCAGGGCGCGAACAACATCGCGTTCGCAGTCCCGTCTATCGCAAGAAAAAACTGTTTCACTGTGAACTTGTGATGCAGAGAATGGAGCACAGAACGATTTGTCTTGCTACACCTGCAAGACATTGGATTTTTCAGCGTGTTTTCCCTTGGGAAGACCGCATGGCAAATTTTCTGTGTCATGTGTAACAAACTTGTGATGCAGATCTTGCAAGATCATCACAGTGAAACAGTTTTTTCGTGGGATATCGTCCACCACAATCAGCTGGGTCTGCTCGCAGTTGCTGACCAAGGGGAAAGTTTTACGCGGGTACATTGGCGTCGCCGGGTTTGCACGGCCGGTTCGGCCGCAACTGGCCCGGCGGTGGAAATTAGGTCTCAACTCCACGTATGCCTTGCAAAACAAAATATCGTACTAGTAGGAATATTAGCATGACAAATAAGATGCAGCATGACAAATTGACAAACGGAATTTGTAGTGCTGTTTTAGTACCTTAGGAAGCAGGGGATTTGTCATGCAGTACTGCGATAATTAGTACTGTACAACTACGAGTGCGATACAACTTTTGCAGTCCATACCACGATCTTTCAAATCGCCGGGATCGCAGAACACTCGCCCGCCTACAACGCGGGTCTGATGCCGGGGGATTTGGTGTTGTCAGTTGACTATCAACTGCAAATATGTCTGGGTCTGGAAGAGTCGGGGTTTGTCATGCACGTTCTGCATGACCCCTGAGGTCTGTGATGCAGGTCCTAGCATCACTGAGTTTTTGATGAGGGCTTCTTGATGCTTATCATGCATGAGAAATGCCCTCTCCGCGTGCCAAGAACTGAACTCCTCTTGCTGCTCATGCAACACAGATATTTTTAGATTCCGCAGGCGCAATACAAGTTCCAGCCTTCCAGACCCAGACATATGTGCACTTCATAGTGACTCCGAGCCGGTCGGGAGCATCGATGATTTGTTCCGGATACTGTCTGCCAGAACAATTTCATCTGGAGGCGCGACAGCACAATCCTCAAAATCAAAATCAGCAAAGGACAGCGCCGATCCACGTGGGTCCTCTACTACCTCCTCCGAATCGAACAAGATTGAGGTGATGATTATCCGCCGTACCGAGGTTTTGAAAAAATCGATCGAAGTGGATTACACGAGTGGAAATCAAGGTGGGATGAACAGTAATTCGGGTGGTCCACCGGGCGGCAGTGGTGGCCCTGGCGGGGGTGGTTCATCTTCAGGCGGCGGCCCGCGAATTTTGCGGCAGATGCAGCACGATCATGCGGGGAAGAACCCGGCTGGGGATGCAGCTCATTTCATCCACCCAGCGCTTTCGCTTTTCGATCACTGGACGAGGGTGTGGTGAAATTCTCATCATGACATGATCACCGTGTTTCTGGCGTTTCTGGAATTCGAATTGCGCTGAAGAGACCCTGTGGCAGCTTCTCCCAAAGAAGGAGCTCATACCTCGCACGTACTAAAGTAAGAGATGGAACAAGATGTTTTACTGTAGAAAACAAGGCGTGTAGGTTTCACAATTGCGCCTGCACCGCCCATGCCCCCGCGCCATCAAAGCTTGTACTTGTTTTGATACGCAAAATGTATCAAACAAGATCAACGAACACTGGCACGCGCGCGCATTGCAAAATGAAAGAAAATGATCCTGCTGTGCCTTTCAGGCAAGTTGAAAACCATCAGATCGTTTTTTTTTGAAAAAACCTCTTGAAATTAAAAAATTAGTGTTCGAGTTCGTCGCGCAACATTTAGAGTTTTTTTTAGCCGCTAATTCCAATTGAAAGCAAGACGAAACTATAAATGTTAAAAGAGGTGAACGCAGGAGAGTTTGGTCCCGTTGCACAGCGCGCGCGCCGCTTGATGCTTTGCGAGTAGCATCCGCTACGCCCTAATATGGACCTATCGCTATCTCCTTTTGGTTAGGTGGTAGAACAAGAAGTAGATGTCTGCAAGTCGATGAACAACGTAATTCCGTACTAAGAAACAAGAAAATCGCCAGGGCCTGCGCCACATGTATTGCGCAGAGCACTTGAAGCACGAGTAGCACGAATTTTAACTACTACTAGACTACAGTACGTTTTCGTTTCATCTTCTGCTAAACTGCCCATTTGACATTGACTTGAAAGCATGCACCTCACAGCCAGCAGCGCCTGCTTATTCATAATACTGCCCCGCGAAGCTCAAGAGCTACAGAGAAACTAACCGCACGGTTGTACTAGCGAGCATTGAACATTTTGGCTTGCACCCCAGCTTTGCGCCTGTTCACACCTTGGCTTGCACGAGCACGCTACGATAATATCACAAACACACCCCGCGCTGCAACGAGAAGAAGTTTATCGCGCTGCGCCGCCGCCGCGCCGCCTGATAATAGATACGACTGCGACACACAGGTACACGAGATCGAGGTGCAGTTGCGCACCAGCATTTTCACCCAGCAGTGCCGTTTTGAAGACGGCGAAAAACAAGATGCCGATGAGGAAGACAACAGTTGCTGGAGTGATAGACGTTCTACTTGGGGACGACGATAATGATGCAGTGTCACAAAACATGCTGTTCAAGCAGCACTAGTTCTTCTACTTGCAGCACAACGACACTTTTGCAAGTTCCAGAGAGAAGTTTTAGAACACCATATCAACATCGTGATGTTCATCTTGTCCAGCACATCTTCACGAATCAACAGAAATCTTGTTGCACTCCCGATCATGGCAGAGGCAGCAAGACCTGTCGTATGACTATCGTGCAAAATAAATTACGGGGTAATTATCCCATGCCTGCATTGCGACAAAAAAAGATGTTGTCACAAGCACAACAGGTCGACGGAGGTGTCGCGCAGCGGAAAAATTATCCGCTGCTAACTGCAAACTCCGCAGCGCTCCTGAGTAAGCCCTTGCTTGATGTCGACCAAGCAGGAGCCTCGCCAGAAACTAGACCACTTTTCTCGTCTACAAGCGACGATGCAAGAGCAGCGACCGACTCAACCCGTTCCCGAATTTTCATCCGGGGCATCTGTTGCGCCTCTGAAGTCCCCATGTGCGAGCGGATTCTGTACGCCATGCCTTCCGTAACGTCCGTAAACATCTCCGTCCCCCTCCGGGAAGCGACCATCGAGCACAACGAGTACCTCGCGCCGGCCAAAACCCTGGTGGATGCGCTGAACGAAGCAAAGTTGGACGCGAGTTTACTCCGGAAGAAAAGGGGCAGTAACAAGCGGAATAAATCCAACGTGCAGTTGACCGAGGAGGAGAAGGAACAGGAGAGGGACCATGATGAATTTTTAGGAATTATCAGCACGACGACATCGACAAACACCAGTCAAAGTCAAAAGTCGTCAGTATTAACTTCTTCCTCTGCCGCAGAAGCCACGAGGATTCTGTCGCTTTTATTCTGGGGCGCGAAGCACGGGCCGATGAAGCTCTACTTAGCGATGGCGGCGTGGGGAGTTTTAGTGGTGGTGAAAGCGGGGCTTGTACCACTATTAGTTGCTGATGAAGGAACATCAGGTACAAATACTAGTACAACGCCAACCCTTCTATTTTTCATCCAATACTTTTTCCCGCTTCTCGCTCTCCTCTACGCCGCTTCCGACGTCTACAAACGGGCAATCGCGAGTTTCCCAACATCTCTGGGCATGTACAGCTTGCTGTCCATCTGCTCTCTTGGGTCCATCCCGCTGAACCAAGGCGAAGACGGGCTGTTACTCATCTTCCTATTCCTTCTCGCGGAGAACCTGCAGGCCCGCGTGGCGAAGGCGACGATGGAGGTGTTGGATGAGTCTCTGAGCTCGTCTTTGGGGCTTAATAGTTCTTCAAATGCCGATGATTCATCAAACACGCCGAAATACTTCGTGAACCAGGAAATCCAACTCCGGAAGGGCATGGCGATCCCCTGCGACGGGGTTTTGATCACAGAAGGGGTGAAAATTTTCGTCGATGAGTCGTTGTTGACCGGGGAAATGCGGCCAGTGGTGAAGGAACTGAACTCCACAGAGAAGAAGTCCAGTAAGTTAATCGGTGGAACCATCGTTGTGTCGATCGGGGAGAAGATGAACAAGACCACTACTTCTTCCAGTCGTGCTAGTGCAACAGGAGCTACAACAGGAGGTACAAAGGACAGCATCACAAGTAAAACCGACAAAAGATCTACTTCGTCATCAAATAAAGGTGTCTACATGCGCATCACCTCCCCAAAATCCGCTTCCCAGTCGGAAAGGATACTGCAACTAGCAAGACAGAGCCTTTCCGAGAAGAACAACAGCCCGGCGATGGAGAAGTTTCTGAACTTCTACACACCGTTCGTTTTCCTCCTCGCGGTGGTGATTACGGGATTGAAGCTTCTCTACTCCGGATTGAATATTAACACGACTACAAATAATATTAACCTCGTCCCTCAACTCGGCACCTTCTTTCTCACCTTCTTAGTCGGCGCCTGTCCCTGCGCGTTGATTCTCGCCGGTCCGTTGGCGTTTGTGTGCGGTACCGTCGCCGCGTCTAGACGGGAAATTTTGATCAAAGACCCCTATTCCTGCTTCGACCGGTTAGCGGGGATTAGTAAGATCTTCTACGACAAAACGGGCACTTTAACGCAGGGGCGGTTTCAGATTTGCGACTTCCAGTTGGTTTGGACCCAGAATACCAAGCCGGGATTCCAATCGAAGCACGCGTACAGTTTGAAAGACGTTTTGCAGTTGATTTATCTGATAGAATCGGAACAGACGAGCGTCCACCCTTTGGCGCTAGCGTTGACGCAATTCTGCAAACGGAGATTGGCGCTATTGGAGGAGGGGGATGATGGAAAGGATGCTACCGGCTACGGCCTCAACCACAACCAAATTATCGGGAAGAACAAGCAGTTCATGCTTTCCGAAGATGACAACATCGAGGTGCTGCGGGGCCGCGGGGTACAGGCGGAGGTGGACATTTCGATGTCTGGGACGGGGATCGACGCCTTCACAGCAAATGTCATGATCGGGAATTACACACTTGCGAGAGAAAGAAATTGGCTGTTACCATCAAATAATACCTCGAGCTCGACGATGATGAACAATAATATGAACCAGCAACAAATATCAAACAGTTCTTCTACTTCTGCGCACAACTACCTGGGCAAGCTCTTTGTCGCAGTCGATGATGTGGTAATCGCCGAGTTCTCCGCTTTAGATCCTTTACGGGAAGAGGCCGGGACCGCATTGAAGTTTCTCGGAAAGGAGTTCAAAATCAACGGCACCATGCTCACGGGGGACCAAAAAGAGATCGCCGGGCAGATCGCGCAACAACTGGTCAACAAAATTCAGCAGCCCTTCACGGTATTGCCGCAGTTGTCGCCATATGCACTGCAAAAGTATCGCACTAGCATAAATCGCATGACAAATGTCCTCAGCATGAGAAATGGAATTTGTGATGCGGATTTGACTTGACAAAAAAACTTGTAATGCATGATAGCGATTACTACGAGTGCGATACTTTTGCAATGCATACGCCAGAGGATAAAATGAAAGCCATCGCGCTCGTGCAGACGCAGCCGAATGTTGGAGGTGGAGTAGTGGCTGCTGGAGGTAGTTCTAACGCCGGGCACTACGTTAGTCTACCCGACCACGACCGGCACCGGCACGACAGCAGCACAACTACAATCGCCTCTAAACTGGAGTTCCTCCGGAAATTCCTTAAAACGGCGATTTTCGTGTTCGGGGGGAAAAACAACTCCGCGTTGTACGCAAGTCATTCCCTGTGGACGATGAACAGCGGGAGTGGAACAACATCTGCGTCAGGTAGCAGTTCCTCAACAAATAAGCGCCTTGTCGCGATGGTCGGCGACGGGATCAACGACTCTCTCGCCCTGACCAAAGCCGACGTGAGTTTCTCCATGGCGGCCTCCGGAACCGCTCTCGCCGTGCAGTCGAGTGATATCGCGTTGTTCGACTCTGATTTGCGGAGCATCCCATTCTCCGTCTTGCTCGCGAGAAAAACGGTCCAGAAATTCCGGCAGAACTTGTTACTGGCAATTGTCGGGAAATTGGCCTTGGTGTTGATTTTACTCTTCAATACAATGGTGTCCGAAGCGACGACGACAAATTTTTCCGTGTTCACCCTGGCGATCTGCCTGGATTTCCTGACGTTGTATCCTGCGCAAAAGCTATCGTACTCGTAGTAATTGCGGTCATGCATTACAAATCTTCTTATTAAGACAAATCCGCATTACAAATTCCATTTCTAATGCTGAGCAAATTTGTATATGCGATTTCTACTAGTACGATGTTTTTGCATTTCATACGTTGTTCGCAGTGTTGATGAACTCGGTGAGTCTGTTGGGGTTTGAAGGGCCGGTGGAGTTGCAGAAATCGAACATTTATGCCTTGCAAAAGGAAAAGTATCGCCCTAGTACAAATTGCATTACAAATTAGAATAGCGCGTCGACAGATGGAATCTGTAGTGCTGTTTTACCTCAGGAAGAAGATTTGTCATGCTGTACTGCAATTAGTACGAGTGCGATACTTTTGCAATTCATCACACTGCAGGGGTTGATTTCTGTGCGGCGGAAGAGGAGAAAAAGTCGGCAATTGAGGTGTAGCTGGAGCTGCTGCAAGTGTAACGCGGATCAAATCTTTGCAAGGGCGGAGGTGGAGGCGAAGTAATCCTAATCGCCATGATCATGCGATGCATATACGCGAATATGTTGAAAAATTACTTGCATTCCAATCTACTGCAGTGGAGGAACAAAAAGGTAGTACCACTTGCAAAAAGACATGATAAGAAGCGACCCATCAAAAACCCATGAAAATCTTCATCCCATCGTATTGAAATTTGAACGATAGTTGTAGCACGAGCTGCGCACTCACTCTTGGCTACAGAGAACTACTTTTGACGACACAAGAGGAAGGCACATTTTCTCCAACTGGCCCGCCTATTAAGGGGGAATCTTCATGATCTTTGAAAATTGTCGTGTTCATCTTCGAGCGCTGATTTTGTCGTTGTCGCTGCATCGTCAAGTGATGAGTAGAATCCCACATGCTCGTGAAATTAAATAAAAGTCGTGTCGTGGCACCAGAGCGAATCGCCTTCGTGGTTTTTGGCTCGTGAGCAGCTTGTGCTTGTTCTGGCGATGTCAGTCGATTTCTTTCGAGCGCTGTATTTTTGAGACGCGTGAGTGTCGCTATCCATCGTCTTTCGTTTATTTCGTGATACAGTTTACGACTGCTGTTGAGCGATTTTTCTCCTGTGTTGCAACCGGCGCAGCATGTTGTCCTGGGTACGGCTATGATTTTGACATCACCGGCCCACCAGCCGTATTTCTTTATCAAAGTACAGCCTAGTTCTTGTTCACAGCTTGTTCTCTGCTTCACAAACAACAAGATGAGAAAAGACAACAGCAACCGCGACCGCGCAACCGCCCGCGGCACTCTTTCCGAGATCATCGGGTGTTACGCGAAAACCGCTTCGAACCAATCCAGCAGCTTGAACCCGGAAAGCTCGCTGAACTATCCCCGGAGGAGAACAAACAGAACTGGTAACAAAACCTCCCAAATACCGCCACCGTCGGTAATCCCCTCCAGTAGAACACCATCCGAAAGAACCGGGCCAACGCCGCGGTTGCAACAACTGCAGCAAAAACCAAGACAGAAAGATTACGTCGCCCCTGTACATCTACAACATGATCAGCCACAAATAGATCTGCAGCAGCCCCCCTTCCTTTTCGCGCCTCAGGAAAGGAAGAGCAGAGCCACCAGCTCCAACGCTGGAGCTGGTGCTGACCGGAGCCAAGCCCCTCTCCCTGCTCCAGAACCACAGCAGGATGAAATAACAGTCGAACTGTCACGTTCCACCGGCGCATATTACGAGGGCGGTGAGCAAGGTGGCACGACAGGAGTAGAGTATGGCGACGGCGCCCACACGACAGGTGGCGCTTACTATCCGGATGGAGAGGGGGAGCAGTACCACGAGGGGTATTACAACCACGACTACCAACATGAATACGGTGAAGATCAAGATCTTGTTCAGGGTAACTACTACGAAGATCATTACCAGGCCGAGGAACTGGAACATGAGCCAGATCTCCATCAGGATGAAGATGATGACCAAGAGCTGTTGTCAGACTCCTCTTTCCTGCAGTTTCACGACGATGATAACGTCGCAAAACTCCTGGATCGCAACATTACCCACGACCACGACGGGCACTGGGATTTGATCTACCAGCGACACGACAACGCGGTGAGAACGAAGCAGGAGAACAGCGAAAAGTCGGAGGGTTTTTTTGGCTCGCTGAAGAAAAAAGCGGGGATGCGGGCGAGTTTGAACAATTATTTACCCAGTCCGGTGGAGGATTTCCAAGATTCGGAGGAAGAGAAAGGAATAGATGAAAACGCGAGGACAAACCCTGCAGTATTAACTGGACAACAAGCCGGTCGTGGTGCTGAAGATGAACAAAAAGGCACAGGAGCTACAGGCACAGCAGCAGCAGCAAACACATCACCATCAGGAGATCTTCAAATCGATCTAGAAGAAGAGCAGCAACACCCACCGGTCGCGAAAACTATCGAGAAGAACGAAAATCGGCAGGTGCAGCACGACCACGCGGGCCACTGGGAGATGATGTTTAGCCGGGCGAAAGGGGGGGCGGTGAAGAAAAGAACCTCTCTTTCCAACGCGAACACGGGGTTGCCGCCTGGTGGTGCTCCTCCTGCTGCAGCTAGTATGGATGATGAAATAAACGCAAACGCTGGAAGTTTCGCCGGAGCAGCGAGTAACGTCGACCGAGCGAAGCTACTTTCCTCTGAAGACGGGGATCAACATGATCTACAAGTGACTTCTTACGAGGATCAACAACCAGAAGATTTTGAAGAAGGAAATTCGATCGAGGCCAGTCCGGCGCTGGTGAAAATGAATAGTGCCCAGCAGCAACGACGCTCCGGCAATCCCATCACCGCGTACGCGACTGTGACTTCGAAGTCTGTTTTTCCGCCCGGGATGGCGGATACTGCAACTGCCAGTCGGGAAAGAGTGCCTCCACCGCCACCGCAAGGGAACATCAAGATGAGTTCCCAGCAACAACGTGCAGCCGGCGGCCGCGGCTCGTCGCCAGGGAGTAATAATTACCAGCAGTCCTCTCCACCTTCCCTTGACCCTAGATACGTCCTGTTAGACGACGGCGCTGGGCCGGATAACATCGAGCAAGAGATCTATTCTCCGCCCCAAACGGTCCGACTGTTGATCCAAAGGGATAACAGCGGGAAAAAGCAGGTGAAGGTGTTGCAGAAGGATGAAGTCGTTCCTCCGATCGAACCTCCGGTAGCTTCTGTTGAGTCGAAGGCGAAAAGTAAGAAAGCGTCAGCGAAAAAAGGTACCGCTACCGCAAAAGGAAAAGCGAAGGCAAAAGCTACGGGGGCTTCTCCTGCAGCAGCAGCAGCGAGTTCGCCGAGTGACAATGGTGCAGCTACAGCAGGACCACCGCTTGCAGAGGGCGAAGCCGCTAGTCCAACGGAGATCCAGGGCGGGTACCGGCGGGAGAGAAGGCCGCTGGGTGCGAAGGCGAAACCAGCTGGACGCGCGAAGGCACGGCCGAAGGGGAAGACGCGAACGGGTGGTGGTGGCGCCAGAACTGCGAGTGCGGACGACGATGCAGTTACGACTCCGGGGGCAGCTGCATCAGGAGAACTACAACCAGCGCCGCAAACAAACCTGAAGAAGGACCAAATTTTAACGACCGCTGGCGCAACGAGTACTTTTACCGGGGTAGAAGTAGTAGACACGCGTCCAGTTGTAACCCAGGAAGAACACCTACTGGAGCGCACGCGCTCGCAGGCCGCGGACGTGCGGCCAAGGAACACCCAGTTTCAGAAAAACACGGCTTTGTTCAAGCAAGACCGGGTTTTGAAGCCGAAGAATTTCCAAGAAAAACTCCTCGAAGTCCTCACCCGGTCGAAGCAGTGTCAGGTGGGAGAGTACGAAGACTTCCCGTTTTTCGATTTTCAACCGAAAAAGTTGGGGTTACCAGACGATCCGGAGTTGAACGCGAATGCAGTAGGACGAACGACGGGCAATAATATCAGTCACGCCGCGCTCCACTCGGCTCTGGCTTCCATGTCCCACGAACTGCGGTCTTTGTACAATGAACGGGAAAGCGTCATTACGGTCTACGAAAACGAGATCGAGAGGCTGCAGGCGCTGGTGCAGATCGCGTTTCAGAAATTGGAGGAAGTTTTAACCGTCTTATGCATCGCAAAAGTATCGTGCTCTTGCAAATTGCATCACAAATTTTTCCAGAAGGAAACCTGGAATTTGTCATGCTGATTGTGGTAAAAAGGGAAACTTGTCATGCTGGACTGCCCTTTATATTACGAGTGCGATACTTATTTTGCAGTTGATACGAGTACGACGACTACAATGTGGTGTTCGTGGACGATGAAATCGAAGACGAAAGTTTGCGGAATCGGAAGAGAAAGAGGGCTTTGTCCACCTCTTCGGGTGATGTTCAAGAAGTTCCTCATCATCTTGAAAACCAAGCTTTAAACACCACCACCACTGTATGCAAAAAAAAAAACTGCGTTAGTGTAAGTTTGTGATGCAGAAAGTGCAAAACCGTTACACTTGTCATGCTAGCTAGCTTTGCCCATGCAGCGCTATAATTTCGTGCGTGGTGTTCTCACGTACTGGCTGCGCATGACAAGCTTTCTCTGTCATGCGAAACAGATTTGTCATGCTGCAACCGCAAGACACCTACATCACAGTTTTTTTCTTGGATAGAGCGGCTCTCTGACCGTCGAATCCATTCTGACCGATCCGAACTTGGTGAATCACGGGATAGGGTATCCACAAAAAATTTCCTGTAGACGTCCAAAAAATGCGGTTTCGGCATCACAAAGCTCGCCTTCGATCCTAGTTAGCATGACAAGTGCCATGCTCTAAGTTGGGGAAATTTGTGATGCATTTTGTACGTGTACGGGAAATTTCCAGTGGATATAGGGAACAAAGACGCGGAAAAGGAGGACACGAAGTTCAAGTCGCTGCTGGCGCGAAGTTACGCGTTTTTGAAAGAGGAGTTAGAGCCGGAAGCGAAAACTTACCAGTACTTGCAGCGGACGGGGTCGTTTGGGAAAAGGAAGAGCTTGCTGTTGGCGGATAATAGTAAAGGTGGCGCGACTGGTTCCAGTAAGAATAAGAAAACCTCGAGCAAAAAGACTAATAGCAACCCGTTTGGTGCAGCAAAAAGTCAAGGATCAACATCCGTACCAGGTGCAGTAGCGACTGTCGACGGAATGAAGAAACGTGCTATAGCCGCAAAAGAGATAATGACAAGCAATTCCGCTCAGAGTAATCCGGTCCGCGGAGGAGCGACAGCTTCCGCTGCTGCTGTACCAAGGAACAACATGACAACTTTTTCGCAACAAGAAAACAACGACCCCGCGAGCTCTTCCTCTGCAGAAGACGAGGAACTCCACGTCCAGCTGAAGCAGCTCGCGTCCTTACGGCAGGTCGAGATGAAAGCGGCGAAGAAACTGCAATTACAATTCCGCTCGAAGATTTTCCGGAAATTTCTGAAGGAGATATGCATTGCAAATGCATCGTACTAGTTCAAATCGCATGACAAATCGTTCCAAAAAGAAAAATGGAACTTGTCATGCAGATTGTTCAGGTGAGAAATCAGATCTGTAATGCTAGACTGGCACTCGCATTTGTAAGAGTACGATGCTTTTGGTTTTGGAGTGCATAAGGGATGGAAGTAAACAAAAAACTCCCGCCCCGTCCGAGTGACGACAATCGGAAATTTATCGCGAAGCAAATTTGCGAAGAGCTGTTTGCCGCGCCAGGGGAGAAGCCACCGAGGGCTTCCATATCAAATGCAAAAATGTCTGGGTCTGGAAGGTTGGAACTTGTGATGCTAACTTTGGACTCTAAAAAAATCTGTATTGCATGACCAGCAAGTAGAGGAGTCTAGTTTGTGCTACGCGGGGAAGGCGTTGTCATGCGGAGTAGGCATCAGGAAGCCTTCTAAAAATCTGTGACGCTAGGTCGTGCATTACAGACATCCTGGGTCATGCAAAAAATGCATGACAAGTGCTGAGACTTGAAGTCTCAGAACCTTCTGCATTTGATATTCCAGCTTGATCAACGATCCGGTCGGGGTTTTGATTGCGGTTTTGCGGAAAAAGGAACAAACTGGGAAGGCGGAGTTACCGGTGAATTTGACGCATTTTTACTATCCGGAAGGAGGTCTGGAGGAGGGAAACGATAACGATGACGGGATCGAGGAGAAAGGAGAAGGAAGTAGAGGTGGAGATGTGCATGTTGTTGAATCACAATCAAGTTCTATCTATCGGCGGGGAAAGAAGATGTACCTGGGAGGTCTCGACATAATCCGAGCTCCCTCTCAACCAGGAGCAGCACATCAACAGCGATATAATTCCAGCCGGGGCCGGAGGAAAGAGAAGTTGGAAGAGGAGATTGGGAGACTGAAGCTGCGGTTAGAAACTTCCAAGAAGAGAAAGGAACAGAGGAAGGTGGAGAAGAGAAATGCGGTGCGGAAACTGAGAAAGGATAGAGAAGTAGATGCCGCGGACGAGATCGAGAGTGAAAAAACAATCGAAGACGTTCATGCGCTAGCGCGTGAGGTGGAAGAGCAGCAGGACGAGGGGGAGGATGTGAAGAGTATCAGTATGGTAGATTTGCAGAGGCTGCTGCGGTAAGATTTCTATTGTTCAGAGTCTCTGGCTCTGTAGTTTTGTGGACACAACGTTTCAAGAACTCGAACGTCAACGGAACCAAAAATAAGTGGTACTCGTCTTACGGTTACGATCAGGATCGTGACCGTGTCAGATAGAGCAATTTTCACAAGGTGAGTAAGTACACTAGATCTGTGGTGGTTGTTGATCTCACAATTGACAAGACTGACTTGTGACGAGCTGATGCCTGAACAATGTGGTACTTACTTGATGTTGGTTTCAAAGAAAACAGAAAGAAAAGCTTACAATAAAAATGAATACAGCCTCGTGCTGTTGTTTCCATCGCAGCGTACTTTGCTATTGCTCGTTGATCTACAACTTGAGTACTTGTCAACGAAGATTTTTCACAAGTAAACTGTTCAAGGGCGCAGTGAAGATGTCTAGTTGTTGTAGAAGATGGTAGCCGCGATAAAACTAAAAGACTGGCCAAGATCGCCCTCATTCTCGATGCGCGCGAGAAAGAGTACAGACGTTGGCGATGAGTACTGCACCCGACGCTGTCACTACGTACATGTTCACCACGTTGTTTTACCGTCTTCAATCCACTGACTTGTTGTTTCACAACCAAGGTCCACAAGCGCGCGCGATGTTCCGGTGGTCACAACACGCTTAGCACACAAACTTAAACTTTTGAGAAAAAAAAAACATAGGGTAGGATAACGAGCTGTAGTACCTTGGCAATCTCTACTGTGGTGGAAATCCAATATTTGTTTCAGCTTGTACTACGATCTGAGACGAATAAAGCACGACCCATCAAACGGATTTTGGGTACTTCTAATTAAGACCGAAAAGAACTCTTTGAGATCTAAAAGCCTGAACGAAGTCCAAAATAAAACACAGATCGGTTTCGGTGTTGTCTTTTTTCCAACAAGATGGCCGACATTTTCGGCAGTGGTTGGGGAGCTGCGAATCCCGGCACCACTACTGCAAAGAAAAACCAACAAAGTACCATCCTTCCACCACCACCTCCTAAAAATATTAAGCCAGCGGAAACTTCCGGCGCTCCTTCCGGGTGGCTCGGGAGCAACCAGTCTAGTGCAGCGGCAGGAGCCCCTACTCCGGGC
This sequence comes from Amoebophrya sp. A120, assembly GCA_905178155.1. Taxonomy (NCBI): domain Eukaryota; class Dinophyceae; order Syndiniales; family Amoebophryaceae; genus Amoebophrya; species Amoebophrya sp. A120. The sequence continues at coordinate 3,100,415 of CAJINV010000002.1, forward strand.
AGTAAAAAAGCAGAGCCAGGCTCTGCTTCTGCCAAGAAGAAGAAAAACGACGAGAAGAAAAGCCCGGGGAGTTGTCCTAATTCCGGCGCGAAAATAATTTCCCAGGCGCAGGCTTGGGGCAACGCGAATCCAGCTAAATTGGCGAACAAGGAAAACACGACTAACGGAGCTGGTGCCAATGGCTCCGCTGCAACTTCCGCAGCCACAACTTCTGGCACCACTTCTACTTCGAAAAAGACCGCCGCTTTATCGGAGCAGAAGATCCTTTCCGAAGCCGCTTGGGGCAATGCTAATCCGGCGACTCTGAGCGCGAACAAAAGTTTAGCGTCTGCGAATACGCCTACTAGTACAGCGACCCATCACCACGCAACGGGTATCTCCGCCTTGATTGCTAAAAAAGGATTGGGGAAACAGAGCGGAAACAAGACGGCTCCCACTGGTGCAGGGACTGCCGCCGCGAATGGAACTACGAGTACCACCGGGGCCGCGGCCAATGGTACTGCAACCGGCGCCGATGGAACTTCTGCAGACATCAAAAAGCCTTCTGCTACGGCGAAGAGCAACCCGAAGGCTATTTCCGGCGCGCCGTCTTCTTACACGGGAGCCGGGGACAAATCTACGACCACCTCGCTCAACACTTCTAAAACCGCGAAGAAGCACTTTTCTCCTCTGATTCAGAAAAAGCAGAGCAAGCCGCCGGCGGCGCCGTGGGAAGCCGCTCCGTGGGAGAAGGGTGGAGGTGGTGGGAACTTAAAAAATCGAAATAACGTTGATGATGATGATGATTTGAAATCGGATGACGATTTGATATCCCCACACTCCGGAATCGGCTCCGGATCCGGCTCCGGGCACGACGAAGATGAAGATTCTGAGGACCGCAGTCCTCGGTCGCCATCCAGGTCTCGCTCCCCTTCGCGTGTTTCGAAGAGCGAAGAGGAGGAGGAAGAAGACTATTACGGAAAACCAGTGGTGAAGAAAAACGACTCGAATTCTTCCGAAGTTGTGCAGCAGCCCAAGACGGTGACTAGTACCAGCGACCATGGTATGACGAACGCCAAAAAGCTCGACGATTTATCGGTGAAAAATAATCGCAAGACTACGACTCTTTCCGGACAGCCGATCCCGAAGTCTAGTGCGAAAAAGCCTCTTGATGCATCTTCTACTCGTTTTGGATTTGGAAAGCAGGGAGGTACTACTAGCATCAAGGATGGCGCGGTCTTGGTGAAGACCAACAGGAGCAAGCGCTCCAGCAGTGTTTCCGATGACGACGGTGAAGATGCGCATGGAAACGGGTCCACTTATGATCTCATTTCACCGCCGGCCCAGTTCGGAAAGTATAACCAGGCAACTGCTACTGCTGAGGGCAAAAAGTCGAAAGGAGGGGCGAAAAGCGGCCGTGACAACGAAGCAGCTCCTGCCGAAAATAAGATGAAATCCGACAAGAAAACAGCTGCCCAAGACATCACAACTCAAACCGGTGGTGGCGCGGGTACTACTACTGGTCGTTCTTCCGCTACTTCCGCCGCGCCGGGACCTGGTGGTCTTGGTCTCAACTTGAACTTTATCGGGCGCCGCAGAGATAGTGAGGACTCGCTGCGACACGGCGAATCGTCCTCTCCGTCGTCATCGGATGAACATATTGAAGAGGAAAAATCAGACGGCGATGTTGAGATGGAGAGACAGCAGAATGACAAGAAAAACGATAACCTGAAGTTGCCCGCTCCAGCCGACAACGACGACCCCGAAAGCAAAAAGCGCAAAATGACGGAAGATATCGAAACCCCAGCGAGTGTGCGATCCAAGGCGGAGGAACTGAAGTCGCGTTACAAGCAGAAGTTGCTGGACGACAAGCTGAAGGCGGCGAAGGAAATGGCAACTGCCAAGGCGGAGGAAGAAGATGAAGAACAAGAACGTGAACGTCTCCGGGTAAATAACTTGAAACGCGACAGGAGCAAAAGCCGAAGCGGAAGTAGGAGCCGCAGTCGCGGCACTCCTTCTGGCAAGCATAAAGAGTCGAAGCATGATGGTGATGATGACGTCATCATCCCTTTACTTGACCCAACCCCGGAGGAACTCGAGGATATGCGAAAGAACAACGTCACCTTGGAGGAATTTCGTTTTCTCCGCGCCCAGTTAGAGAAGGGGAAGCAGGAAGAAAAACTGCGGTTAGAAGAGGAGAAGAAGCAGAAGGAGGAAGAGCGGGAAAAACGAATTCAGGAGCGGTTGGAGCGAGAACGGGAATTTCGGCAGAAGCAGCCGAGTAGGTCGCCGCGGCGCGGTGCGAGAGATCGGGATGCTGTACCACGTGGAGGCGCTGGCTCCAACCGGAGCTGCAAAGAGGCTGACGTCAAAGAGAACAAGGAGAACAACAATAGCAGCACTGCTGGTTCTGGTACTACTAGCAGCACGAAAAATAATATCTTGCAACCGCCGCCGTCGAAACTAGCTGACAAGCACAGTGAGACCAAATCCCTGGGGCAGCAACTCCTCGATCAGTACGTCGGGAATGGAATGAAGGGCAGGGTGGAGCAGCTGAAGCTCGAGGCTGCCGCGGAAATAAAGACGAAGCGGGACCGAGCTGGCGCAACTACATCTCCCGATCGTTTTGCTTCTGGGGACAACAAGACGGGCAAAAATAACCCGTCTGAAGAGATGAACATTAAATCTAGTGCAGCCGACATCAATCAGCCTTCCACCGTTCTTCTCCGACCCCCTTCGGGTGGAGCGCGCTGCGACTTACGCCCGAACGAGAAGTACGTGGAGAAGGAGCACAACAACTACAAAAGTGTTGCTGGAACTACAAATGTCCTCACTTCTGAGGGGTTTAGCAATAGAAATCCCGCGGCGGGAAATTGCATTCTGAAACCGAACAGGAAAAGAGGCAGTTTTGGACCACTTGGAGCCAATGCAGGACGGAAAGGATCTTCCGAATACGGTGGTGGCAACGAGCCGTCGATTGAAAAATCTGCAACCGAAAAGAACGACAAGCAGCTGTCGCGGACGAATTCCTTAGTCGTGGATAAAAGGTTGAACTCCGCTTCATTACAATCTTCGGAGGACATCGAGAAAAAGGTTGACCGGACCATCACCGAAAAGCTGAAACGGCGGAACAACCCCTTTGAGGATAAAGACTACGAGTACAACGGAAGAGGCGGTCGCGGGGAAACGAGGGACAAGTCGGATCAGGATCACGACGAGAAGTTATCTTCTCGCCGGGAGAATATTAAGAAGTCATCTCGCGATCGGGATCGCCGCGGCCAAAGTGGCCGATCTTACTCTGCTCCCCGCAGCGAAAAAGGCCGGGGCCGGTCGAAGGAGGCGCGGCGGTATGATAACAAGAAAGACCACAAAGACGACTACGACAAGAAATCTAAGCGGGGGAACAAAACCGACAGTGTCGGGAAGTCTTCTTCCCCAGCAGGAGCTGCGCGAGGCACCAGGCTGGAAGAGCTGAAGAGCCGGTCGGGAAAAGATCTGAAAACTCCGGAGTTGCGGAGTGTCTCCCGCGGAGGAGGAAAAGGGACCGGAACTACGGGGCGGAAGAAAGACCGGGAAGATGAAGATCGGAAGAGAAGTGCGGCAGATGGCAGTACTTCTGGGCGTGACCGTCGCGGAGGTGATAAAAGTCGTGACAAAAAATCTCGGTCTCCGAAAACCTCCGAAAGCCTCCGTGTTGCTTCTGAGGAGCGCCGAGAGCGGGAGCGGAAGATCTGGGAAGGAAAACGAGCGAAAATCGTGGCGGAGAAAGAACACCTGTATGCGGAGCGGAAGAAAAATGCCTGCCCGCCGGAGCAGTGGTCGTTTGATCCGTTTGATTTTTTTCTGCACGGACAGGTCCCGGGAACGGTGACCAAGGACGGCGAAATGTTTGTGTGCAAACCCCTGTCGAGCGGCGTTTGGGCGACGGTAAGTAGTTATTTCATACGGAGGATCATGCCGATAGATCAACTTTTCTGAAGTTTTTCTTGACCTGCCCACGCATTTGTAGATATATAATGATTAGCAGAGCCTTCTATAATCCCACTCTGAAAAACAACTCGAACTATTCTCATTGCTACTATACATCTTCAGGCCGCACCCGTTCCCGAAACCTCGGAACCCGCCCAACCCCCGACCTACCACACGAAGCAGAGCATGCACGACGACGACGAGACTGAAGAGACAGTGCCGCTGACGCCGCAAGAACGCAAGCGATCCTCTCCACCCGGTGGCCGTCGCGGCGATGGAAATAAAAACCGGTCGCGCTCACGCGAAAACCACAACCGGACTCTGAAGAAAGAGGACATCAAAGCTCGTCCCACCCGGGACGAGTCCATCGCCCGGCCCCACCCGCACGAATACGACTATAACCGGCTGGGAAAGAACCGAGATCTAGTCCGCATGGGCGAGGACGAAAGGAGTGCGCAATACAAGGCCGCAAAGGGAGCAGGGGGTGCTGGAGGACAGATTTACAACCTGAAGGAGCCCATGAGCAGTAGAGGAGGAGAGCATCACTACCAGCGTGAGCTGCAAGGGACTTCCAGCTCCAGTTCCTTCACTACTAACAACGCCATCCTCCGTCCGGCGCGCGGTCGGGCGAACACGGGTGGCTCCGATTTTTCGCACCAGGAGATTAAGGTCGAGAAACAGTTGGACCACATGGCTGTGATTGACCCGAACCAGATCAATCTCGAGCACCTCCTATGAACTGCAAAAGTATCTTCATACTCGTACTGATCGCATTTATGCATTACAAATTTCTTTGTCACGCTAAATCAGCATGACAAATTCCATTTGTCATGCTGAGCTCGTTTGTATTGCATTTGCAATACTACCAGTGCGATACTTTTGCAATGCATACCTCCCGAAGCCGGTCCAGCAGGTTTCCCGCGGGGGCGAAGTGTGGGCGGTGTTTTCGGATCACGTGGATCACAAGGCGCTGTTTGATTGCAGCGACCAGTGCCGGGAGATCTTTCGGGAAAAGAAGAAGCAGAAGCGCGGAGGTGGGGGGGAGGAATCGGTACGCGGCGGGGGTGGAACCACAGCCGCGACGGCAGTCGGGTCTGCAATGACAAGTAGTAGCTCAGCAACAGGAAGTTCTAACACCCACAATATCAGCTCTAGTGCTGCGGGGTCGTCTTCCAGAGACCACACCTCCAGTTCGGCTTTTGGCGCCTCCTCTACTAATGCCGGATCCTATTCCAGTCGAAATCGGGTGGGTGGAAAGGGGGGGAAGCGGTGGTGATGAAGCTCTTGCGGATCGAGATGGAGTGGGATCGTGTGAAGAGTTTTTTTACGACTTTTTGATGAAACACACTACGACGCACGACACTAAGCTGCTCTTAGTCTCAAATAAAGCTCAAAAAGTACTATGTTCGAGGGGGTACTATACTAGTTAGGGGAACAACATCAAACAAACAACTTCGAAGTCTGAGTTATGATTATAGCTTTTTGGAATTTATAGAGGAAATGATGGATAAAAAAGCGAAAGTGATAGATATTACTGTGATGGAAACGGAGCGGGGTCCACTCCTCGTCGTTCGTGGACAAGCATTTCGCGTGTTTCTACTCTCGAAACATATGTCTATACGGTGCAGATTACGGACGATGCTCCACATTTGATGTACCTCCGAGGCGACAGCGACACTCCGACAAGCGACAACATAAATCCTACCACAATTTTGCGGAACGAAGTTGCATTTTTCTAATGCGGCAATATTTTTTTGCCGCAGAAGATCCAGATGATCTTCGGAGACGCATTTTCTTGTTTGCCCCATGAACGAGAAGATAGAATAAGTAGAAGAACGGCGTGGAATAAATTTTGTTTATTCGAGTGGTGTGGTGATTTGACAATTTTTTTGCCCACTGATGTCCATCTGGTGCTAAGAAAAAGGAAAAGAAATTTTAAAACTGCCCGTCTGTATGTAATAGCCGGGCTTCTCTACATTTTTTTAACAGCATTGCTAGACACTTCTTTCGATTATGTAGCAGCAATTTCTCCCTGATCTGTACCTTAAACAATCGTATCGATGGTTATTTCTCTCGTGCCACTGCACCTGCTCGTAAGGGGGCAAGGTTCTGCTTATCTGCGAACGATGAAAATTATTACAACCAAACTACTTGCTCTACTTCTGGTTCTGTTTTATAAACCAGCTGCTTTACACTTCGCTGCGAAGACTTCGGCGAAGCTTATTCAGACCAAAGCTAAAAAAAAAAAAGCAAAAAACCAAAAAAAAAAAAAACATCCTCTTTCAACATTTTGATGAGTGGAAAAAAATTACAGTTTTGGAAAAGCAGCTGCTCGTAGGCATTTCTGCTTCGGCTCTCGCTATGGCAACGTCGTCGGAGAAGTCTCAGTTGCCAAGAGAAGAATATCGAGACGTCAACAAAGTTTCAAAACAAGCTGTTCGTCTTTAGGCCCCCCAGCAAGATTTTTACGATAAACTACCACGACACTGGCCTCTGAAAAAGAAAAACATTCCCTCATCAGATCGTCGTCATTCGTTTTCGTTGAGTGAAGTATGAAGTAGAGTCTCGGACATTATTATAGCCGTCTCAACTATGTGAAGATTAGAGACAAAAACTGTCTTCGATCGATCTGCCCTTCGTCGAATGTCGTTGAATTCTTGTGCGTCGAGGTACTTAAGGAGGGTATAAAACAAGATAGAAGATGAAGAAGAGCAGTTTGATATCGTAGCTCCGTTGCCGGCACCGGTGGGTCGTCGTTTTGAAGATCTGACTACAAATACTTCGATCGTCATTCGCCGTTCGTTGGAATCGTGGCTGTCGATATTTTCATTGTTGACCATGTTGGTCTCGTCGTTATATTTGCTTTTCTTTCTCAACACAACAACCAGCAGGTTTCTTTTTTTTCAGTCAAATTGGGGCATTTGTTTGGCTGCATCAATTGAACAGGGGACGACGTTCTTGATATAACTCCGATGTGAGAACAATGTTCATTCGAAGAATAAAACACTGCTAGCACAACACTAGCAACAAATTCAAAACTGCAACAGCGAAAGATCATTTAGAATTTATTTCCGCTAGAAACATACGAAGACAAACATGCAGACCCCTCCAAGAATACTTCCACCACAAGGAGGTCGGATGTCCCCCCGGGGACCTCAGCAGCAGCGCAGTCCGCGGGGACCCAGGGTTGAGGCCGATGCGGGTTGTTTTATGGTGTTCTCAAATCGGTTACCTTCTCAACTGTTACATGAATTTGTCATGCAGAACTACCATCATCATCCACAAGATCAAGCTGCTTCGCATGACAAATTTGTGAAGGGCTAAGCAGCACCTGAATCTGCGCGGGATTTGTAATGCATTTTTTGCAAGCTTCCCCCTTTTGCTTTTGCCATTCTTGCATTACAGATTCATGTAACAGTTGGGAATGTAACGTTTGAGAACGCCATATGTTTCGCGACCGCCATGTGGATCCGGTTTGCGGCGCTAGTGATCGGGGTCTTTTACTATCATGTGCAAAAGTATCGTACTCGTAGTAATCGCAGTCATGCATTACAGATCTCCCTCTTAACCTAAATCCGCATTACAAATTCCATTTTTCATGCTGATGGAATTTGTCATGTGATTTATACTAGTACGATGCTTTGCATTGCATATTTACCTGATCATGGCGATCTCGGTGTTTACCAATTACCAGACGCACAAAGCCGACATCGACGCCGACCAGATGTACAATCCGGGCGGGAAGGATGCGTATCACACCAAAAAGTGTTCACGTTAATACGGAATTTCGCATGCAGAAATCAATGCATGAGAGATAATGATGCCCAAATTTGTATTGCATAGCATGCATGATAGCGAAAATTTGTCATGCATCACTGCCATGCCCCAAAACCGTTGAGTTAACGCTAACACTTTTTTGCTTGATAGTGCGCAAAAGCAGGCCATGCTCGGGGTTGCACCCTTCGAACAGGCCGCGGGCGCTATGCATTGCAAATATAATATGTCTGGGTCTGGAAGAGTGTTGTAACTTGTCATGCTACATCTGGATCGTGGAAAAATTTGTGTTGCATGAAGATTACCAAAAGAGGTCCACTTTTGAACAAGTTTAGAGGCAGTTTCTCATGCAGAAAAGGCATGATAGAGATCTCACAGAACCTGTCATGCTAGGCCGTCGTGCATGACAGACCGCGCGGGTCATGGAAAACCTGCATGACAAACCTAGCACTCTTCCAGACCCAGACTACATTTTTGCATTTGATAGGCGCGGAGAAGAAACAAGAACAGCAGGAGGGGGAACAGCAGGAAAACGCGGAAGAGGCGGCCGCGGAGACCGGATCGGAGGAAGAAGAGGTCGAGGGCGAAGTAGAGACCGCGCCGGGGGAAGATGGACTACAGGAGGAAAACATTGCCGCTGAAGGAGAGGAAGCGAAGCTGGGAGAGGAAGTTGTAGACGAAACGGGTGTATCAAATGCAAATATGTCTGGGTCTGGAAGATTCGGGGAGTTTGTCATGCGCATTCGTGCATGACCCAAGACACCTGTGATGCATGCTGTAGCATCACAGTTGTTCTCGCAAAGCCTTGTTAATGCCTATTCTGCATGAGAAATGCCCTCTCCGGGTGGCAAAAATTCCAGCCCCTTTTGCTGCTCAGGCAATACAGATTTTTCTATCATCGACAGTTAGCATCACAAATCCCATTCTTTCCAGACCCAGACATTTTTACAATCCATATGGTGCAGGAGCTGCTGGAGCCAGTACTACGCCGGAGGAACAGGCGGCAGCGGCGGAGGCTGCTGATGCTGCGGCTGCTGATGCTGCGACCACTGCAGCGACGTTGTCCCCGGCGGAAGAAGCAGCAGCCGCTGCTGCTGCGCAGGATGCTGCTGCGGCGGAAGACACTCGTGCCGCGGCGCAAGAGCTACTGGGCGCCAATCCTGCCGCTTCTTCCCCCGCTGGTGCAGCTGCCTCCTTCCTGGAAGATGATGAGCAGGTGGGAGATGAGCAAGCTGTTGTTGAGGAAGAGACTACGACTCCCGCAGGCGAGGACAATGAAGTTGAGGAAGTGGAGTATTCCCTGAAAATTAACCAGCCCCATCCAATTTGTCATGCAAAACATGTATAAAATTCTGTGTCTGTCATGCAAATCAAAAAGTGGTTGGGGATGGTTAATTTTCAGGCAATATGGAGCCGCCGGTGCACATCGAAACGAAGGATCATCTATGCACTGCAAAAGCGTTTATCGTACTCGTACAGTTACAATTGGAATTGCAGCCATGCAATACAAATGTCTTTCTTAAGACAATTCCGCACTACAAATTCAAATTATATTTCCCATGTTGGTGAGCAGATAATTTGTGATCATGCGATTACTACTAGTACGAGCAGATTTGTGATGCAGCTTTGCAACGCATACCACCAAGAGCAGGACTATGCCACGGTGATTGAGTACACGGATGCCAAGGGCGCAAAACTGATGCAGAAGACCTTTTTCTTCCCGCCCGGGTACTTTCCCACAAGGGAGGCTTATAGCCCGCTCAGGTGTTACAATCTCAAACGTTACAATAGAATATAGAAATCTGTGATGCAAGAGTGCATGACCTAGCCAACTCTCATAGGATTGATTGCGCATGACAAGTTCCGGAGCCCGGAAGCCCACTACAGTCTGGCGATGGCGAAATTTGTATTGCAGAAAACGGAACGCTCTGCGAGTCTGTCATGCTCTGCTCATCACGCAATACAAAACCCAGACTCTATTGTAACGTTTGAGATTGTAACGCTTGAGCAGGTCATAAGGCTGCCAAGGACTTTTTGCAGGGCAAGATGGACGAGATCAGCGGCGGGGACTCCGGACACAAAGTCGTGAAACTCGACACGGTTCTACTCTACCGCCGCGTTTGGAACAACATCGAAGAGGGAAAGGACGGGAAACCGGCGACCAAGGTGAAAGAGTACCGGGATCGAGTCTCGCAAATGGAGCGGATGATCACCCTGTTCGCCCGCGACCTCGTGCTTGCAGTGCTGTGGCTGGTATCAAACGCAAAAATGTCTGGGTCTGGAAGACTGCCAGGTTTGCCATGCATATTTTGCACAACCCATGATGCCTGTAATGCATGACCTAGCATCACAGATTTTAAAAGGGCCTTCTGATGCGTATTCCGCATGAGAAACGCCGACTCCGCGTAGCACAAACTGAACTCTCTTGCTGGTCGTGCAATACAGATTTTTGTTACCCTCCAAAGACAGCATCACAGGTTGCAACCTTCCAGACCCAGAAACTTTTGCATTTGATAGCTGGTTCTGGCGTGCAGCACACGGAAACCGGTGGTCACGCTCATCGCCCTTACCCTCGTGTTATCAACTGTAAAAATCCCTGGATGTCTGGAAACTTGTGTTGCTGGTTGGCGTATCATGAGCCGGCCACAAGTGCTGGCTCAGCATGACAAGTTTCTGAGCTTCGAGGTGTAGCCTATTGTGCATGACAAACTGCGTTTCTGCATGACAAAAAAACGGGGCCCTTGGGTAACGTGCATGGCAGACTTTCGGGTCATGCTGGCAGAGCATGACAGACCTTCCATTCTTCCAGACCCAGACATTTTTAAAATCCATACGTGTTCGGTGTCGCGACCATGGTGCTCATGTACATTGGTCTGTGCACCGACCAGGTCGGGCCCTACCGCTTCGACCCGTCGGAAAGCGTATGCATTGCAAAACAACAACAAGTATCGTACTCGTACAAATGCATTACAAATTTCCGCAGCATGAGAAATGCGGAATTACCTTAAGAACAGGATTTGGAATGCATGACTGCAGTACAACGAGTATGATACTTTTGCACAGGATAAAGTGCTGGCTTGAACAAGACCGAAGCGGGTGCGACGGACACGACCCATCCGATACCAAATGCAAATATGTCTGGGTCTGGAAAAGTGCAACGTTTGTCATGCACGTTTTGCATGACGCATGAGGTCTGTGATGCATGCCCTAGCATCACAACTTCTGTGAGTTCTTTGCCATGCATTTTCCGCATGAGAAACTGCCTCTTGGGCTTCTCAAAAGTGTACAGCTTTATTGGTAATCATGCAACACAGATTTAGCATGACAAATTGCACTCTTGTTCCAGACCCAGACATGATTGCAATGCATACCCGAAAACGGACGCCGATTTCCTCATGTGCGCGAAGCATCTGTTTGACGCCACCGAAGAACTGAACCTGGAGATCCAGAAAGCGCTGGCGGCAGATATGACCTGCTCAAACGTTACAATCTCAAACGTTACAATGGAGCCTGGATTATGTATTGCATGACGAGCATGACAGACTCGGACAGCATTCCGCTTTCTGCAATACAAATTTCGCCAGATTCTAATGCGGTTTGGGGCTCCGAAACTTGTCATGCGCAATCCTATGAGAATTGGCCAGATCTTGCACTTCTTGCATCACTGATTTCCACATTCTATTGTAACGTTTGAGATTGTTGTAACACCTGAGCAGGTTATAGCAGAAGGCAAAAAAGAAGAGAAAACTACCGACCAGGAGCCTGGAAAAGCTGCGGCGGAACAAGAGGCTGCATCCAACGAGGGTGCTGACGCCGCCGGCCAAGGGTCTGCAGGTGTAGAACCAGCAGCGGCGGCTGGTGATGGTCTTAGTGAAGAGCAAGCTGGTACAGTAGCGGTTGGCGATGGGACGCCGGCAGGAGCTGGTGCAGGGGAAGGAGCAGCTGCAGGAGATGAACAAGCAGCAGGCGACGCTGCGGCGGGGGACGTCGCCGCGGGTGGTGATGGAATTACGCCGGCAGAAGAAGCCGCTACCGTTACCGAAGCTGGCGGAGCTGGAGACGGGCTCACGGCGCAACAACCAGCAGTGCAGCAGCAACCTGCAGGACCACAACCAGCGGCCTCCTTCGTCTCGAAAAAGGAGCACATCTTCACGGTGAATCAGCAGAAGCTCGTCATGGCGACCCGGCTCGGCAACGAAGCCTCCAAGATCGAATTGCACCAAGCCGATCGATATGCATTGCAAATGTATCGTACTAGTTGCAGTTAAATGAAATTTGTAATGCGGATTTGCCTCAGCGAAAATGCATATTAACAGCAAGCACTACGAGTACGATACTTTTGCACAGGATAATCGACGGAAGAAGACTGGAGTTGTGCTCCGACAGAGCGTCGGCGAGAACAAGAACTCGTTCCTTGGTGTCGACGTTTCTCAGAAGAAGAAAAAGCAACCACCAAGCAGTGCGGTGGAAAACGTCGGCGACCTGCTTACCGACACGGAGACAGGTGTTGCGGATGCTGGTGGGGAGAAGCTTGCTGACATCGCCCCACAAACGGTTGACGGCTCCGCACAACCTTCCGAGGGCGAAGAAGAACTGAGTGAAGCTGAAAAAGCCGCGATTCTTGCAGCTTCTGCTGGCGGTGTATGCATTGCAAAAGTATCGTACTAGTATGAATTGCACTACAAATTTCCTCAGCATGAAAAATGGAATTTGTAGTGCGGATTTGCCTTTAAGAGAGAGATTTGTAATGCATGGCTGCAATTACTACGAGTGCGATACTTTTGCACAGGATACGGCGCTGCTGGTGCATCTTCTGGATCCGGCTTGTCTGAGGCTGAAAAAGCTGCCATCCTCGCAGCTATCAAATGTAAAAATGTCTGGGTCTGGAAGAATGCAACTTGTCATGCTAAATCTGAAGCATGCAAAAATCTGTGTCGGATGATTACCAAAAGTCGTCCAGTTTTGACCAAGTCGGGAGGGAGTTTCTCATGCAGGATAGGCATGAGAGAGATCGCGCAAAATCTGCCATGCTAGGTCCTGCATTCCAGGCTTTATGGGTCATGGAAAAGCTGCATGACAAATCGCGCATTCTTCCAGACCCAGACATTTTTACATTTGATAGCAGCCTCAGGTGAACAAGATGGGGTGCAAGAAAGTACGGACGGTTTGTCTGAAGCCGAAAAAGCTGCGCTCGGGGCTGCACAACAGGATCAGCAAGCTGGTGTTCTTGCGGATGGAGCAACCCCAACCTCGCCCGGAGGTGATCCTACAGAGTTGAAGATAGGAGACGAAGTGACAGATGCGGTTTACGACGGGGACCTGCCACAAGTCACCGTCGACGGGTATGGCGTGCTCAAACGTTACATTTTCAACTGTTACATGAATTTGTAATCCAACAATGGCAAAAGTGAAAGGGGGGACCTTGCGCGTCTTGCATTACAGATTTGGCACAGATTGTAATGCTATTTAGCTTGTCGAAACCTTGTCATGCGAAGAAGCTTGATCGCGAGAAGCATGATAGTGATTCTGCATGACAAATTCATGTAACAGCTGAGAATGTAACGTTTGAGAGTCCCATTACGGGGAATCTGCTTCGAAGGTCACCGCCTTTGCCCATCACGAACGTGTATGCATTGCAAAATTTCCGTCGTGGTCCTGCTGCAACACTAAATGCGGTAATGATACAACGTGAACATGTAGCTGACGGGTCGTGTGTGATGCTGATGATGATGGTACGTATCTGCTGACTCCGCATGACAGAATCCATGATTTTTGATTGTCGTCCAAATAAAGTTTGTCATGCAATTACTGCTAGCATCGGATGCTTTTGCAATGCATAATGGGATCTGATCTCCAACATTGTCACCGAATTCCGCACCAGTACCTACGCGCACCCGGATCTGGGTGACACGAGTGACGACGAGCAGATTTCCACTTTTCGGTATGATGAGATAAGATTGGTTTCTAGGAGTTGATCTTTTTTTTGTCATGCGTAAGGGTGCAACATGGGAACGAATTTTTTCATCTGTCATGCGGCGCAGAATAGATCGAAATCGTTTACATAGAAAATTTTTTATCACAGGTTCTTTGTCTCCCTGCTCTTCGTCCTGTTCTCTCTGGTCGCCGTTTCCGCCGGTCTGTTTGTCTATGACAAGGAGGAGGAATGGGAGGCGCTGCCGTGCTTATGAGAGTGCACAACCCCCCCTGCCCCCCCTCATTTGTCATGTTGCAAAATGCTTAATTAAGAGCCTTGGCTCTTGGCACTGTTTGCATGACAAGTTTTGGCGGCCCAAATAGCACTACAGTCCTGTCAAATTTGTCATGCAAATCCTGTATTCTTGCTGACGCTTGTATTGCTGTTCATTCAATAGAAATGAGGGGGAGGCGGGGGGGTTTTGCACTTTCATAGTGCTGCGCAGAGTACTACTACGAACTGGACACCACCAACCCTATCAAATGCAAAAATGTCTGGGTCTGGAACATTCTAAACTTGTAATGCTGCCTGTCTCTGGATTCTAAAAAGATTTGTATTGCATGACCAGCAGAAGGACTCCAGTTTGTGCTACGCGGGGATGGCATTTCTCATGCGGTAGAGGCATCACAAAGTCCTCTACAAATCTGTGATGCTAGGGCATGCATCACAGACATCACGAATCATTCAAAATAAGCATGACAAACCTGGCAATCTTCCAGACCTAGACACTTTTGCAGTTGATAAACCCCAACAACGTGCAAATCATCAAGATCCCGGCCAAGGAATACGAGGCCCGAGGCACCACGCGGTCCCCGACCAGCCCGGGCGCCGGGACGCAATATCAAACAAAAAAAGTTCGTCACACTCACCCATGTTGCGCATTTTTGCAATAAGAAACTTTCTGTCATGCGCAAAAATGCATCACAGCCAAACTGCAGAAGGGATGCCCCCAGTGTTTCTGCAATACAGGGGGCAGCTGTATTGCTAAAATTTGTAAAATGCAAAGCCTGCAAATTAGTGACTCTGAGTCTGATTGTGGCAAACTTTGTTCTCGCCATACGCAAGCAGGGGCTTCTTCTAGTAGTCAACGACAACCGACATCGAATCGGCAACCGACGAATCCGCAGGTGGTCATGGGCGAACCAGTGCCGGTCGCGCAGCCGGGAGCTGGCTACGAGAGGGCCATGGCTGTGCAGCACTTTGTATAAATATTTTTTTTTTTGGCTGTCAATGCAAGTTTCAGTTTCTTACCCTCGATAGTTGTTCTTTCGTAGCTTGAAAACAAAAACTACATGCAACAGAAAATGCTATTTTCACGCGACACGTTGCAACACAGATATGACTCTTGAAGCAGAAAATCAGTTTGACAAACTTCTACCCGTAGTTCACCATCGATATATGCCATTCATGCAACACAAGAAAAACAAACATCAAACAGGAACCCGCGCCCGTCAGCGGACGGTCAAAGAAGTCCAAGCGCCAGGTGCTATCGGAATAGAAAATGATTGCTAGCACCAGAGTTGAGTACAACAGTTTAATTTCTTGTCATTTCAGAGCAGGCGAGGCTTGAAAAAATAAAGTGCCTCAAGCATAACTTTTTCGCATGACAAATCAGTTCATGTCGTGCAACTGTGCCAGCAGGCATTTTTTGGCATGATACCCTGTTGACGACCAGGTGGAGATCATCGGGTGAAGAAAAGTTATCGATGGGTGAAAGCGATTACTTTTCAAAGGGACAGTGGCATCAATGTAGCATGCCTAAATCTAGAAGTTTCGAACGAGAGTGTGTTTATTAGCATCACAGATTTGCTCCTTGTTTTTACAGTTTACACATCACAGTATCACAGTTGCTTGTCAGAGTTTCACGCAGCAGAAAATTTCACAGTTTAGAAAACCTTTAATGCACAATGAGAGAGAATCAGACGACGAGAATCTGAATTTTTAATATTCATTTTCGAGTGGGAACGAACCAAACGCGGTAGCAACCAGCAGACCAAGACCTTCTTTTGACTTTTACAGCAGGAATAGCATTTCAGAATCTTTTGACTAACCTAGTTTGAATTTAACAACGTAACTTGAATCAGATTTCCAACTTGTAACAATAAATTGCATCAGAATCAGTTTTTGTCGAGAACGTAACAGAACCCTTGTTGAAACTAGCTACAATTTAACTTTTATTTGATTTGAACAATTTTACGCATATTACTGTTTACCTGTTTGAGCATCTTCAACTAACGTACCGGAATTACGATTTACAATGTAGCCTTGTTTGTTTTGATTTTCAGCTTCTAACAGCGTTTCTATCTTTGTTTGACTTTTAGCAGATTTACGAATTTTTTTGTTGCACGATGAACAAAAGTGGCGGGCTTCTATCACACTGAAAAGCGCAACAAGACTCCAACACTTACACTAACGCGCCTCACTGTACAATATAACGAGGAGGAAACACTCCCATTGGACTAGACGCACTGCTGCAGCTGCCGTTACATCGGACCAGAGAAGCGATTCATCCCACCGGCGTGCTGTAGTCACCGAGGAGCATCAGCACCCTGTTACGTCGACACACCAGCATCAGCAGCAGGTATCTTATCCTTCCCTGTGCCATTTCGAAGAAAGTGAAGAACGGTGAAACGAAAGCGAAAGTAGCGGAGGTAGTTCGTTAGCAATGTCTGTCTACTGGGTCGTCTCTGAAGGCGTCGCAGCAACATCGAATGAATTTTAAATGTAATACGCGGCTTCTCTATCGCGGGGGAATATGACTTCTAAAAAATCACAAAAAAAAACGTGCGCAAGTAGAACTGCCGACCTGCCAGCTAGGTGATATTGTTCCTACGATTTCGTTCTCGGGTGGCGTACGCTTTCTAGTGTGTTTCGTTCAAGATAAGCACTGCATTCGTCACGTGCATTCGTCACGTAAGTGCTAGCTGTACTCTTGAGCAGGACTCATCCCGTGATTAAGCGTCTTGTTCGTAACTGATCGTAACGGCTCATGGCAACATCGTCCTAGTAGTGCCTAAAAATTGCCTCTAATTCCGTCCGCTCCGTTCTCAACGTCGTTCAAATGAACCCTGTCGTGTACTTTCGTTTGTTGAGGTCCAAAACTGCCTTCGTTAAACTTCATTTCGACCGCCGCTGGTCGTCTTTTAAGAACATGAACATCGTGCACTATGATATTATTTTCACATTCACCCACAGATTTCTTTACAACAGGAATTGCTGGTATTTATTGTGAACACCTTATTGACTCTAAGTAGAACCACGTTCTGTTTTGGTTGTTTACGTTGCATCTTTGCATCCCCATGATCCACAAGCCGGAAAGTCGCCCCTTGTGCTAGAAAGGGCGTAGAAAACTGAACTCCGACCACTACATCTTCGAGCAGAATAACTATCACACACCAACATGGTGCGTAAGTTTTACGTTTCGAAGAAGCAGCGGGAGCTGCAGGCTGCGACTAGGGCGGAGCAGGCGAAACAGCATATGGTGTTCTCAAACGTTACATTCTCAACTGTTACATGAATCTGTAATGCAAGAATGGCAAAAGCGAAAGGGTGAAGAGTGCAAAAATTGCATTACAAATCCCGCGCAGATAGATTCAGGTGCTGTTTAGCCCTTCGCAAATTTGTCATGCCAAGCAGCTTGATCTTGTGGATGATGATGGTAGTGTTGCATGACAAATTCATGTAACAGTTGAGAATGTAACGTTTGAGAACACCATACAGCACCAGGAGCAGTTGCAACGGGAAGTTGACTATGAATTGCAAAAATGTCTGGGTCTGGAAGGTTGAAACTTGTAATGCTAGCTCTGCATTCCCGGGAAATCTGTATTGCATATCAAACAAAAGTCGCAGCCTCTTTTGTCATGCAAAAACGCAGTTTGTCATGCGGAGTGCCTATGAGAAAGCGTTTTGGGAAGTTGTCATGCTGGGCTGCATTCGGAAGTGTTTTCATCATGGACATTTTAGCATCACAAGTTTCCAGACCCAGACATTTTTGCATTTGATATTGACCTGCTCAACAGTCCCGACTGCCTCATCTTCCCCTCCTGGATCCGCGTTTCCTGCCTGCTCTACTCCGCATTTTTTGCCTTCTGCGCCGGGGCGTACTTTGGAAGAATGCTCATGCTCGGCGCACACCATTTGGGTGGGGACCTCAGCGAAAAAGACGTCGACAAAGCCCTGGCTGCTCCTGATACAAGTAGTACAGGTGCAACTAGTAGCACTGGGGGTGATCATCATCAAGACACAAAGAGTGCCACTGGAGGCGCTGGAGCTGACGCTGCAGCTGCGGAGACCACTGCCGCGGCCAAAGCAGCAGCGAGAGACGACAAGAAGCAAACCGCCCCGGGCGCTGCAGATGTGGAGAACAAGGGTGGAGCTGACAAGAGTAGCACGGAAGGGGCCGCCCCCGCGCAGTCTTTCCTCGAATCTAATGAGCACAATGTCTACCCTGTAGTTTCCTACACCGCCACCACTTCGACCAGGTCCACCACGTATCTGCGCAAGACGGGCGGTGCCTCTTCACCAGCTTTATCCGGTAGTTCTTACCGAACAGATGTAGTTCAGAGCCATTCCCTTGCGACGTCGAACAAGATGCAAAGTAGGAGAAGTTTCCTGCAGAAAAAGAACCGCAGTGATGATATTCAATCACAACTTCTACTTCATGATGATCATGCTGGCGGTGCTGGTCCGAGTACCCAACAAGGGCAGTTTCTCGATGTTCCTCACCGTGAGGACACACCCGAAGATCCTGGAACATCCATTTCATCTCATCTCCACACGACAACATCCAGAAGAACGTCTTTTCTCGGTAGCCAGAAAATCGTGAGGAGGGCGCGGCTGGCCGTGATGAAAACCGCTGAAAGGCAGGGCTTGCACGATAGAGGTAGAGCAGGAGATGACAAGCAGAAAAACCAAAACGAGGCGGAGAACAAGAAAGTCGCAACAGCAGATTCAAATCATGTTGAGAAAGATACAACAACATCGGGTGGAGCAGAGAAAGCAAATGAAGAGGGACTGGTAGAGGAACCAGATGACTTTTTATCAAATGCAAACATCGGTCGATCTGGGAGGTCGGGATGAGGGCAGGCACTTGTCACGCATTTTTTGGATCAACACGCAGAAGATGCCTGCAAATATGCTGTACATTCATGTATCTTTTCGATCACCCGCTTGCGCTTCAGAAGACGCCCCTTGAAGATATTAGATGCCTATGGTCGTCTCGCATGAGAGATTCGGTTCTCTTTTCATGTTTTTAGCGAGAAATGGACAAGAACTTTTGGTGCGTGACATGCAACAAATTTTTGTGTGGTTCGGGATGAAGAACATTTGCGTGACAACAAGCTTGAATTCTACCAGAAGACGACCCAGAAGATCTTCGATATCGATGTTTGCAATCGGCATAGCTTCTGATCGATGCCGATAAAGGCGAGGGATTTCTCGGCGCGGCCGATCCCGATGCGGACTTATGGATTGCAAATATGTCTGGGTCTGGAAACTTGTAATGCTAAAAGTGAATGGTAAACGCACCGTAATACGCAGATATGCATGACAAATTTTTTGGCTCCCGTGTCTTACGTATTCCGCATGACAAACTGCGTTTTTGCATGACAGGTAAGAGGGCCTTTTCGTGCCTATGCAACACAGATTCTCGAATCATACCAGACAAGCATGACAAACTTGCATTCTTCCGGACCCAGACATTTTTACATTTGATAGGACTCGAACATTTACCACGAAGCACCAACGGCCGAAGGCACCTCTTCCTACCACCGGTGTGTGCGCCAGGTGCTGTGGCTCCACCTGTATCCTGTGCAAAAGTATCGTACTTGTATATATAATTGCAATCATGCGTTACAAATCTTTTTCTTAAGGTAAATCCGCATTACAAATTTCATTTCTCATGCTGAGGAAAATTGTAATGCATTTATGCAATCGCGATACTTTTGCAGTTCATAATCTGCGGGATGCCTGGGTCGCTGGAGCGCTCGGCTTCGTGGGATTCGCCTCCACGGTGCACCTCACGAAGGGCCGCCCAGCATTCGCGTTGTATGCTGTGTAAGAACTACGTCCCCACCCCATAGTCCTCAAGACGGGAAATCTGCAACACAAATCTCCAAGTTTTGGGATTTCTGCATGATAAGTTTCCATCTGCTGCAGTCTAGTGCTGGTTAGCAAGGAAAGCCGCAGGAGAAAGCCAGTTTCTCATCCTATTTGCAGCATTACAAGTCGTGCCAAAACAGGATTGGAAATGCCTCTCATGGAGATGCGCATTGCAAATGTTTCTGTCATTGCGTATTAGCATGACAACTCTGGCGGATGGGGACGTTTTTGCTGAGGATACGTTGTTATCAAATGTAAAAATGTCTGGGTCTGGAAGAATGCAACTTGTAATGCGTATTTCAGAACACAGAAAAGTCTCTCATGTATACGTAGCAAAAGCTCCCACTTTTTGTCAGCAAAATAGGGGGCTTGTCATGCGGATTCGGCATTGCGGAAGGCTCTCGAAACCTGTGATGCTAGAGCTTCCATGCCAGACCTTCTGTGTCATACAAAAACAGCATGATTCTTCCAGACCCAGACATTTTTGCAATCCATAGTTGTGGGCCTTGTTCGTCTTCTTTCTCCTCGCGGCGGCGTATTTACTGAATGAAGCCGTATTCCCGGAATTCCACAAGCACTACATCCACTCCGCCGATTTCGCGCACGGAGGCGATGACGGGTCCCTGCCCCCGGGGTACCTGTTACCGAGCCCGAAGTTGCAGTTCACGCTTGCGTGTGGCATCACGCTGCACATCTTGGTTATCCTGTGTAAAAACGTCCCCATCCCAGAGAAAAGAGGCGAATTCTGCAACACAGATCCAGAAGTTTTGGGAGTGACGCATGACAAGTTTTTCTCTCTACTGTAATGCGGGTTAGCAAGGACAGCCGCATCACAAAGCCCCCCTGGTATCCTGTTTACAGCATCACAAATTGCATAGACACGATTGAAAATGCCTCTCATGGGGATGCGCGTTACAAGTTTTTCTGTGATTGTAAATCTGCATGACAAAAATAACCCTGGGAGGGGAACGTTTTTACACAGGATATTGGTCCTCGTCGCATTCGGACTCTTCTACTACACGGATGAGTTCCTCTGGAAAGCGTCCACAGTCTACCCCCGGCACTGGCAAAACGAAGTAATGCCCGGCTCGGCTTCGCACGGCCTTTTCGCGACGAAGAAGGCAAAGAAAATGGCAATGCTGCAACCCAGCAGCGCGCTATCCGAAGACCTCCAAGAGGCAAAGGAACTGCACGCGGAGGAGAGGGAGCAGCAGCGGGGAAAGATTGCCACTTTCTTGCGAAGCATGAGCGCTTCCTTGTTCGGGCGTGGTGCTGGTGGGGGAAGACGGACGACGGAAAACATGAATCAGTCGCGGCCGGTGGTGAAAAACGAAACTGTGGTCTTGGCCCCGGCTACGGGAATTTCGCTGTCAACGGGCGGGGGCTCGTCTTTGCAAGACGGAACAGTTGAGGACTACACGGCGGCCACTGGAGAACATCAACCGCACTCCTCGGCCACTGACGACTACCTACCGATCAGCAAGAGCGGCATGGAGGGCCTGTTTGGGCCGGAAGGTGCTGACGCAAACGGTACTAAGGCGAAAAAGCTGCTCCAGGAAAAAAAACCGCAGCGCAGCAGCCGCGCCCAGTTGCTGATCCCTTCGGATGCGTCTTCGTCGGTCGGAGCGGGCGGGGAGGAGTTTATTCCACCTGCGGTTCCTGAGCAACTTCTACCCGAGCAACTACCCGGTACTTCTAAAAATGAGCTGCCAGTTGTGAATGAGGAAGTGGACGCGGTGGAAGACCAGCAATACAACTACAAATTCGTCGACAACGTGGTCGAGCCCGTCGTGGTCGCTTCTCCTGCACCAAAAGATGTTGATGGCGTTGGTTCCATCATCCGGGCGAGCATGCAGTAGCTGTTGACTCACGAAGTAAGTTTCTTTTTGACCTTCTGTGCATATTTTTTTTAAGCGGCTTTATTTTTCCTTCTCTTTACCAGCTCCACCAGGAGAGCCTGCCGGTGAGTGCATAATTGTTTCGACCTGAGTATCAACTGTGTATCCCGTGGTCCCCGTGAATCGATTTGTTCGATAAAGAATCTAGATTTTATTTGTACTACCCTTATTTTCACCTGAGCACAACGCGGCCACGTCTGCGATTTTTTTACAACCGAGAAGCGTCCCCCTGTGTTTTCAAAACTAGCATCCCCCTTTTTAGTTTTCGAAACTAGCTAAAATTTTTGTCAAGAGCGCTTGATTGTACTTGTACTGCCAAGCCAAGCTTCTATGCGAGTGCGCCCTCGCTGATCATCAGTGTTGTAACGTAAAAATATTAACCCGTCGAAAGTACTGGCTCTACTCTGAGAATGCAAGAAACGACCAGCTCCCAACGTTGCAAAATTTTCCTTCGGCACGTCCACATGTTGCCGCAGCTAGATTAGAATTTGGCGTAAGTACGCATGTTCATCTATCTTAGTACACGGCCGCGTAAGTAAGCGTATGGAAGGCAATACTAGCGACAGGCATTCTACTTTTACTTTGCGATGACCGTAGAGGATGATCACAGTAAAAAAAGGCGCTCCATTTTTTGATGCGCCAATATGATTCGGTGCTAGCACAGAAGGCAGATCGGTGCTAGCACAAGAAGTCGATAGTAGAAAGATCTGAAAGGATCTTGGATCCACCTAGCAGTTCATCATGGATCTTGAAGGATAAGGATCCGTCCTCTCTATGAGTAGCATATTAATACCGTAGCTTTTGCTGCATGCCACTCGCACAGTAGAGCCATTTCATCGGTGTTTTTCTGCATCTTCTGGATAAAAATTTTACGCCTTATAAGTACTGAAAACACAAAATAATCAGGACCTCATTAACCCTCTCACTCTCTATTGCACCTTTGACAAGAACACAAGTACGCGCCCCCCCAGAAGAATTTCCCCTGCGCGCGACACTTTTAGTGAGCTAACATCGTCCCTAGTAGCATTCTTTCCAACCAGATGAAAAATCCAACTTGATATGGGCAACGGACGCAGTGCGTGTACGGGTGACCAAGTAGACCACAGTACTACTTCTACAGCGAACGCATCTGAAACAAGGGGCTACAGGTCCTCCGCATCACAGTTGTTCAACAACTTCCAAAGCTTGTTTGACGCAGCACCAGTACAGGCGACAGGACCTCCGAGCCCCGACGCCCCCGTCGAGGACATGTTGGACGAGAAAACCGGCGTTCGCATACGGCGAATCGCGGCCCGGAACGGCGGGCCGGTGGCTGCGACTGGCAGGCAGGATGCGAATTATGGTGATGCCGAAGTAGTAGCTCCAGGAAGTAGTGCAAGCACGGCTCCTTTCTCAATCAAAACCCCGGTTCTCGACCAGAAAAAGCAGAACGCGGAGAAGAACAGCAAGAAAAGGAAGCCTTCGCCAAGTACTAGAGACAATGAGGACAATGCCAATTCTGCCACGACCGGCGATAAAAATGGAGATGAAATATCAAGTGGTAAAGCAGCGAAGAAACAGAAAGGGAAACAAGAGGCTGGTCCTAGTGCCGCTAGCACAGCGGCAACGTCTTCAAACAACTCCTCTGACCAAGACGTTCGGTTTGACCGGGTGATTTTCCTGGGTACGAGTTCCGCTATCCCGGTCCCGGGGAAAAGGAATATGTCCTCCATGCTGATCACCACCAACACGGGCTCTTCGATGATGGTCGACTGCGGCGAAGGGACGCAACACCAACTAAAGGTCTGCTCCCGGGCGAAGGCGAGCTCTCTCGACATGATCTGCATCACACATTTACATGGGGACCACTGCTACGGGTTGTTCGGGCTGTTGTTAACGTGTGGGACAGACATGAGGGTAAATCCGCTGCTAATCGTCGGGCCGGAAGGGGTATAGAGTGGTTTTGACTTCGCTGTTTTATTTTATTTCTCAGCACGGCAGGTAATTCCTCAGCACGGCTGGTTGTGGTTCAACTTCAATTGCTTCGCTCTCCATCATCTCGTGCGCGCCCTCGGAAGACATGTGTATAAAGTTGTCATACGAGAAGACCATTGTCCCAATCATGGAAAACGAAATCGCAAAAGGCAATCAATAAAAAAACAGATCCACGACCTGGTGATGAGCGTGTTCAAACACTCCGGCGGCTGGGCGGGTTACTACGACATTCTCTTCATTGAAATTCCGAACGAGAAGCACAAATTGAAAGAAGACGTGGACTTATCGAAAATGATAGCTACCAGCTCCAACAACTCCATTAAAACCCGGTTAACCGCCGTCCCGCTGGTTCACGGCATGACGTGCTGGGGGTACTGTTTCCAAGAGCCCGACCGACCGGGGAAACTGGATATCAACAAGGCGAAGCAGTTAGGCGTTCCCGTCGGACCGTTGCTAGGGAAATTGAAGAAGGGGGAGGATGTGACTTTCATCCCAAAAGCAGACAAGAAACACCCGGACAGCACTACTTCCGAACATCAAATGATAACCGTCAAGGCTTCTGACTGTGTTTCGGAAACCATCCCCGGCCGGAAGGTTTGCATCCTTCAAGACAGCTCCGATAGCAGTTACGCGGTCGCGAATGGGAGTTTGAAAAACGCAGATTTGTTTATCCACGAAGCGACTTTGGAAGAGGCGATGCGAGAAGAATGTATCGAGAAAGGACATTCTACGCCGAAAATGGCCGCGGAGTGGGCAAATGATTGCAGCGCGAAAAAATTGGTGTTGACGCATTTCTCCGCCAGGTACAATGAAAGCACCAGTGCGATGTTAGGGAGGACGAGACTCGGGAGGATATTAAACGTTGATAATATCTCACCAGCGACAATACCAGGAGGTCATGGAGAACTACAAACAGACGCGCTTTGCTGCAGCACAGAATCGTCACCCACGACGGATGCACAAGATGTTGATCAAGATTCTTGCATCGTGATCGACCCGGCGGACCAAATATTGGCGGCCGAGGCGCGGGAGGTGTTTGAAGGTGAGGAAGTGATCGCGGCGAAGGATTTTCTGATGCTGGATGGGCAGAACGGGTTTAAGGCTTGCCAGGAATTGATGGTAAAACGAATGCCGTGGGGGAGACCGGTAGTTGACGAGGAAAATGTTGTCAACCTCAACAGCGCTGCGGCAAATAAACCTAAAAATGCAGGGGCTGATACCGCGAAAAGAAAATGAAACTCAACAAATATATACTCGCTCGTAATAGCCGGCTCTCTGAACAACGGATCAAACGACGCTTGTTGGCACGTCGCGATGAAGCAGCGTGCTCATAATTTCGTCACTTCACAATATAGCTTCCCTCCTTGCTGATTCATCGCAAGAAGTAAGGAAGGCGTGGTGCTTGTTTCGCGCCGTTCAGTACATAGAAGTGTTCCTCCAGCAGGCCGGGAATCGCTTTACGAAAGGATACAGATTTGTTGTAAAACTCATCTTCACTGATCTTCAATACTTCGTTGATCTCTATCATCAAAGCCAAACCGCTTCAAGTATAGCTGCTCCGAAGATCTCCTTGAATAGCACATGTGAGAAGCTCCACGTAATTGTAAAGGTAGGAGAATCTGCATCAATAGTAGGTCGCATTAGTTCTTCATCCGCGGGGGCAGATGAGGTCATCAAGAAATACCGACAATGTTAGCTCCATCTTGACGCTTAAGTTTGATGTTCGTAAATTCACAAAAATGAAAATACTAGAGCTGCAAATTTGCCAAAGGTCTTACTCAACATCCACTGCAAATTCAAAGTACTAAAATGGATATGGATTTCTAGAGAACTTCTTCTGCGATAACACATACTAGAGCACATGCTGTAACACATACACAGGCACTGATACTGATAGAGGACTCATCTAGTAGCTAGCTTATTGTAGTGGTGTAGCTGCTAAGAAAGTGTCGTAGTTCTCTTCGTGTTGGGTGTTACTAGTACTAAAACGCTCACGCCTCTAGTTGAGCCGCTACTACCAACCAGTAGTTCCTGTGGAAAGAACGAGGACGCGGGACGCCAAAAGCTAGTGAGCTCCGAGGACGTCGAAAAGCGGAGCAGCTGCGATCATCCTTGGAGGATCCACTCCAAAAAGATGTACGGCGGCCACGCAAATGGCGGCGGTCACGGGCAGTACCCAAATTACGCTGCTGCAGCCGCCGCAGCACAGCAGCAGCAGCACCATTACGGGCAGATTCCCGGGCAGCAGCAGCAGCCCGGTGGCGGACAACAGGCTCATTACCCACAGCAGTACGGGCAGGTCCCGCATCACCCGCCACCCTACGGGCCGCCACCAAACATGATGACCGCTGCGCATCAGCAACAGGCACAGCAGCAGCAACAGCAAATGGCCATGGCGATGGCGGCGCAGCAGCAACAGGCACAAGCCATGGCAATGGCCCAGGCGCAGCAGCAAATGCACTATAACGCGCAGCAACAGGCTTTTGCGGCAGGATACAATGCGCAACTGCAGCAACAAATGTACACAGCACAACAACAAATGCAGGCAGCGGCAGCGCAGAAAGGTTCGTTTGGAATGTTTTTCTTTGATAGTAGAGCTCCTGCCGTGTGACAACATCAATTTCTGTATTTGTTTTGCAAGCAGCACAGAGCATATTGAGTGGGTTATCGTATATGATTTATTTCGCATGACAAGTTTTTGTTCATCGTACCTACACTACTAGGCACCACTCCCGGGACCGCGAACGGCGCGAACACAACGCCACCCAACGGTACCACCAGTGGCCCAAACGCGCAGACACCGTCTACCACTTCCGGCACAAAAATGTACGGCACCGCACAGCCCTTCGTCCCGATGAGCCAACAGAAAGGCGGAAATAACGCGTCTTCCCCCATGGCAATTTCCAATCCTGCGGACCAAACCCCAACGGCGACACCCCAGAAATTATTCCAACAGCAGCAATTTCCTTTGAAACTCGACTCCGAGGAGGCAAAAATCGACCAAATTGCCAAGGCGATGTCGCAGAAAACTAGCAGTTCCGCGGATTCGGTTTTAAAACCCCACCCGGGTCCTGCGCCGCACAACAACGGGAGCGGCACGGAGTCGACCATTCCGTCAGCGAATGGTACTAAGGGGCAGGCGTTACCGAAGACGGTCTCGAAGGAAGGCCAGCCGGGGATTGCGGTCTCACTGGAAGAAATTGCGTTTTTCATGGAAGACATGGAACGAACGGTCTGGTGGCTCATTAAGGCGGGGAAGGTATAGGATTTTTTGCTTGATTTGTGTTGCAGTTCGTTGCAGCATCCGGCGCACGACGACGAAGACGTCGGATGAAGCAGCACGACTTGCACAACTTCTTGTCATTATGCCATGCAAGGTACAAACTTCAATTTGCTAAAGATTTATACGAACAAAATCCTTATAAATCAGGTGAAGCAGCAAGAGTTAAAAAACCTGGAGGAATCGAAGAAGAAAGCCACCACCCCCTCCGACCTCAGTTCCCTCGCGGCGCAGCTCCAAGCCAAAACCTTCTCCACCCAGGCGGATTCGCCGGATAGCATTTTGCTCAAGGGGTCGGAGGAATTGCCGAAGGATGAAGAGTTGGCGAAAACCTGTGACTGGTGGTCAGTGATGGAATCGATTGAAAAGAACGTTCTCACCCACATCGATATCCACAGTAAATTTCCCGTACACGTACAAATGCGGTCTCTGCATGAGAAAACCTGGCCCCGATCTTAGCTTAGCATGACAAGTATTTTTACTGGTGAAGTCTGTGATGCATTTTGTACATGTACGGGAAATTTGTATTGCATAATCGAAACCCATGAACACCAGTTACGGTCGAAGATGTTCATCGTGGTGCAGCCGACAAGGGAGCAGAAGGAATTATTAGATATCCTGTGCAAAAGTATCGTACTCGTAGTAATCGCAGTTATGCATTACAAATCTCCATCTCAAGGCAAAACAGCATCACAAATTCGATTTGTCATGCTGAGCTAATTTGTATTGCAATTACTACTAGTACGATACTTTTGCAGTTCATACTAGACGTCTTGACACTACTCCGGTTTAACTGCGGGGGGAGAATTATCATCTTCGACATTCCGAACCACGAGATGAACCACAAAGCTTTGTGGCATTGCCTCCACGAGAACTTGATCAACCAAGTCCCGTTATCCTGTGTAAAAACGTCCCCACCCCAGAGTTGTCATGCAAATCTGCATGAGCTGGAATTGGAAATGTTTTTCATGCGGAGCCCCATGAGAAGCATTATCCAGTCGCGTTTTGGAATTTGTAATGCTCCAAGTCCAACCAGCATCATATACTAGATCTGTGATGCTGCTCAGCTAGCTCAAACAGCCCTAGTACACTACGAATCCAAATTTGTCATGCAAAACAGCCAAAACTTGTGGATTTGTCTAGCCGAGTCCCCATCTTGACTATGGGGTGCTGGGGACGTTTTTACATAGGATACCCGTGCTTCGGCGTGCAGGCGGATTTGGTGGAAGGCGGGTTGACGCAGGAGAAATACTTCATGCAGTGCCTCTCTATCGTCCCCTACATCAAAATATCCAATGCAAAAATGTCTGGATCTGGAAAAGTGTAGACTTGTCATGCAGATTTTCCATGACCCATGAGGTCTGGAATGCGGGACTTAGCATGACAGACTCTGGGAGGTCTCTGCCATGCCTATCCTGCATGAGAAACTCCCTTCTAACTTGGTCAAAAGTGTACAGCTTTTGGCACTCACGCAACACAGATTTTTGCATGCTTCAGATTTACCATGACAAGTTGCAATCTTCCAGACCCAGACACTTTTGCAATTCATACAAAATCCCGGCGGGCCAGCAGGGAAACTCGCACGACAAAATCAAGTTGTATAGCGTCTTATGAATTGCAAAGATGTCTGGGTCTGGAAGATTGCAACTTGTGATGCTATCTTTAGATTCCAAAAAAGTCTGTATTGCATGACCAGCAAGAGGATTCCAGTTTGTGCTACACGGAGAGGGCATTTCTCATGCGGTAGAGGTAACACAAAGCGCTCTAAAGATCTGTGATGCTACAGTATGCATCACAGACATCATGGGTCATGGAAAATATGCATGACAAAGCTAAAGATCTCTCAGACCCGGATATTTGTGCATTTGATACGTCTTTTTCCCGGACAAGAAGAGAAAACACTGGTCGTTTGTTAGTGGCGAGGTGAAAGCCGGGGGACAGCACACGAACATCGCGATGGCGGCGCACGAAATTTGGAGTGAAACCGTTGGGGTTTTTTACCAGTGGACTTGGAACCGATGTTTTACCAGTATAGGATTTTGGATTATATTTTGCTTACGTTCTTGATGAAGTAATATGAGTGATTGTGTTTGTACGCACAAGCATTTCCCTAACTTGTACCTCCGCATGACAAATTTACACCAAAATAAACGAATCCATTTATCAGAAACCAAGCCCTTCCTGTACGCGAACCACGAGCGCGACGGGACGAAATACCCCATCCGGCCGTACCTCTTCGTGGAAGCCACCCCAGAATTCTACGAGTACACGTGTCATGAGCTGAAAGAGGCGATTCCGAACCCACTGGAATCAACCGTCACGGTCAATTACGTGCGTTACGACGAGCCGAAAGAGGATACCAGGATGATCCACACGCAAGGGCATTATTTCAAGAACCACGACGATGGGGCGTGGTTGGATCTGGACTGGGACAGCGGGCGGTTGTCCAGTCGGAAGATGGGGGAGAAGAGCCATATCAGGAGGGACGTGGAATTACTGTTCAAACAGCAATATGCACTGCAAAAGTAACTCGTACTGCGTTGTACGAATTGCATCACATCAAATTTTTTCAAGAACAAAAATGGAGCTTGTGATGCTATATCCGGTAGAGAGAAATCGATTTGTGATGCATGACGGCAATCAGTACGAGTGCGAAGATACTTTTGCAATGCATAAGCAACCCAGGAAACTGTGGTCGAGCCTATTCGGGCCGTTGTTAGAGAAATCAGAGGCGGAGTGTAATGCGGTTTTGGGGAAGGATTTACCAACAGATCCGCCGTTCGTCGTGCAAATGCAGGGGATCGACAAAGCAGCTACGGATGAAGATATTTTAGAGTTTTACCAGGATGGCGCGCCACACTGTATATGTTGTTTGTAGTTTTGGGGTGATGCGGAACATGCTATGCTGTATTGCAAAAATCTTGTCGCGGCTACTCTTTGGTGTAGCAGGTTTGGGCCACCAGCAGCCTCACGTGTACGTTCTTGTGTTCTGTGCGAAGTAGATCCAAGAATTTAAAAAATGGCAAAAATACTTTATCAACCAAACTCTCTCAGGCCAAATCCTGTCCGTGACGCAGATGCAGGAGCCCCGGCACAGTGCCCGAGTTGAATTCGTCGACCAACCATCGCTGCGGGTCGCGCTCCGCAAGCACAACGAGTACCTGAAGAGAAGGAAAGTGAAAATTGAGCTGTGGCACGACGGCATGGGCAGTGGGCTGCCCGTCGCGAAACAAAGTTCGGTCACTGGCGGGTCGTCTGGCGGGAAGGATGCCGTGGTGCCCATGAAGGGGAGGTCACAGGTATAGAAATTATACTCGAGCATTTGTGTTGGAAGATATTTATACCCGCATGCGAATAGAAAGACAAGGCCCCTGTGAAGAAGCACGCAATAAGTAGGTCTTGCACCTTTTATTCCGAGTTCTGCTTGAGTATCATGCAGAAACGAAATGCTGTCCAAAACCCTATCAGGTCGAATACTCCGGTCCCTTGCCGAAATCCCCGCCCTACAAGTGCGTCTGCCGCAATCTCGACCGCACGGTGACCGATAACGACCTAGGGTACTTTTTCTGGGATCGGTATCCCACGAAAAAACTGTTTCACTGGGATGCTTTTGTAAGATCTGCATCACAAGTTTGTTACACATGACACAGAAAATCTGCCATGCGCGCTTCCCAAGGGAAAACGTTCCTAAATGTCCAATGTCTTGCGGGTGTAGCAAGACAAATACTTCTGTGTTCCATTCTATACATCACAAGTTCACACTGAAACAGTTTTTTCTTGTGATAATCGGGAGTGCGAGCCCAAGGTGATCTCTATGGAAGCATGCGGAAAACACACGGGGATCGTGGAGTTCGGCACGGTGGAATTGTTAAAATCCGCTTTGAAGTGGAACGGAGTGGTTTTCAAGGGGCGGGAAATCTCGGTCTCCCTCTACGACCCGTCGGACGAAAACAGCCACGCAAATGGAGAGGAGGGCCAAGGTGGGAACAAGAGCAGCTCCGGCGGTAACCCGAGAACGAGTCACAAGTCTTCCATGTCTTCCCCCACAGAACACGACTCGGAGACAAGAGAGGGCGGTGATTCGGGGGAAAAGAAATTCGGAAGAAGATCAGGGTTTTTGGGTCGAGGTGGTGATGGCGACGGGAAAGACCGAGGGGGGAAGAACAAAGGTACTTATAGAATACGATACATTGACTGTGAAATAAAAATGCAGCACATACGGTGTAGTTCTCATGCAAAATCTGCATCAGGAGACAAAAACTCTGTCATGCGAATAACCGCAACTCATATCAACCCCCACCCTAGGTAACAAGTATGGGGACCGGGACCGCGACGGTTACTACCCGAAGCTCCCCGGCTCCACCTACGGTCGCGACAAAAACCCGAGGAAAGGCTCGGGAGAAAAAGACAGCACGGATCGGGACCGGGATATGGACAAGGTCTGGGAACGGGGAGTGAACCGCGCCGGCGATATTAACCGGGACAACAGTAGTAGTAATCCCCGGAAGGGAAACAATCGCGACAGGGAGAATGGTGGGATGTCGGCGAACAATAGTAGAAATCGTGATCGGGGGGACGACGACAAAATCGCGATTAAACAGAATTTCAAGGACACGAAAGCAGACCATGACGACAATTGGCGGCGGGGATAGAAGTTCTACAGCTTGTTTGTGCTGTCAAATTTAAGTATCACCATGAGGCACGATAGGAAGATGACGGTGCACAATTCTTATGCACCACTCATGTTGACACTCACACTTGATGACACTAGGCCGCGAACTGTCTCAGTACTATCTGCTTTGTACCTACTTGCGAGAAAGAGCTTCTTCATTTGGAGAGAGGCTTGGTATCTTGAACATGAACATCTGGACGCATAATGGTACTAGGAGTCATCTCAAATAACGACGGCGACAATCTTAATCTATTCTGAAATCTTTGTACATGAAATAACATCTTCTTCGACAGAAAAATTTAGGTTTTTCTGCAAGCGACAGCACAGATTTCGATTTCATATCAGTTACTGGCTAAATATGAAGAGCAAAGCAACAGACGAATGAAACTTCTGAATACAACACCCTATGATTTTTACAACAACTACTCGCGGCTTATGTCAAAGCCAAGTCGTTTTCTTTATGTATGTCAAACCTGTACTACCGTGCTCAAGGCAGCACTTTTTTACAGGTTGAAGGTTTAATTTCATCGGAATCATGAAAAAAATATGAGTCTTCACGTGCTTGCTTTTTTACTCCTCACGAGTAAGAGTATCAGATGGATGAGGAATAAAAAAGGCAGGAAAGTAGACCTAGATCATCATCCACTACAAAAGAAAAGCAGGAAAGGAAAACTCATTTTTTCTAAATTTGTTTTTGCGATTTAGAAGCGGCGACGCTGTCGTTCGTGTAGTTTGAATGATGCACACATGTGGTTGCATTCCGTTATTTTCTAGCGTAGTAGTAGAGTGTTTGGACGTTTCGAGCAACGAAATCATTCTCATTTTTCGAAACAAAAGACTCTTTTGCTGAGCTTGTAGTGCGCATGTGACGATTCAACATCTTTCGTGAAAATCATCCTCTATTAACGATACTTTCTACATAGGCATAGCAGCCACAATTCACGCCGCGGCCAGCGCCTTTTGAGGTGCGACATTCACGCCATGCGTTCAATCGTGTTAACACAGAAGTATGCTGGAAGTGTTCTTGATCTCTCCGCACTACTCTCGTCCCGTGATGCTTTGCGGCTACGGTCGTGCGAAGCGTGACGTCCCGTGCAAATAAACGTGAGCATCACGGGGCCTCTCGTGATGCTTTGCGGCCTTACAGGTTTAGCGAAGAAGCTTCAGAACAATAACCAAGTTCGGAACAAGGAGGCCTCGAAGCTCGTCCGGTCGTCCACTCTTTTTTGTCGTACGGAATTGCGACGGCTGTCGTGAAGACAGCGCCGCAAGTCCTTAGAAGTCGTGATTCGTTTTGCAATCTTCGTCCTCGCTGCAGCTTTTACACTCAGGAACGAGCCTCGTGAAGATGATAGCGGCAGCTCGTTCTTTTTCGAAAGCAAGGTGGGCTCTATCTAATATTGCCATAACCACAGTTGTCCAAAAAACTTGTCGAAAAGGTGATACGATAGCAAAGGCATCCGGCACATTGCCACAGGACCCTTCAACTTTGACTTTATTTCTTCCCCGTGGGAGCAGGTGTGTTTGTAGATGTGCAAGGCATGATATTAGACTTCACTAGAACTACTTCTTTTCCAGGTGAATCCTAGAAACAGTTCTGCCAACACGACAAGCGAGAACCCATTTCAGCAAAAGCAAAAGGTAGAAAGGAATTCAACAGGCCGAGGGAGAATGAAGATCGGAAGAGCGAAATAAAATGGTGAAGCAAGGCGCACTCTACTTATCCGATGTGGAAACGTACCCGCGCTAGAATTGTCATGCAATACAATAAATTGGAGAGGAACAAGGAAATAATGGCCAAGACGAAGGTGAAGGCCAAAGCCAAGGCGGCCGCCAAACAAACAGCATGCAGGTCCTTCTGAAGACGGCCCTGGGCTGCTGGTGTTCCCGTTTATCTGGTAACCAAATGCGTGCGCGCGCGCGCGCAGAGCGCGCGCCGGCCCACGAAGCCGGCGCGCGCGCTCTGCGCGCTTGCGATATTGCTTAGCAAACGCAGCGCGAAGGCAGTTGCCGTTACCATATAGGGCAACCGCCGGGAGCCGTGAAGGTCAGGGAAATGGCCAGAAATGAAGCGGGAGAAGGGAAAAAAAGCGGACCAGATGGGAAAATGGCCAGGAGGGCAAAAATGTCGCAAAAACGGCAGAAACCAAGCGGGAGAAGGTGAAAAAAGAGCACTTTTGCGGTTTGGCCCACTTGATATCTGAAAAAGAGACGGACTATTTTTTGCTCCGCCCGGTGGCCAGCTGCGTTGGAGAAGCAGGCCCGCGACCTGTTCGGAAGCCTTGGGCCGCTTCGTAAATGGAAAAAGTTTGAAAAAAATGGCAAAAAATTGCTTCATAACGTGGGTGGGAGCAATCGTCGGATTTTGTCCAGATCACCCGGGCCACTTGGAAAATGGAAAAAGAGAAAAAAATGCGCAAAAGCGCAATCCCTCCGCAGGCTCCAAAATTGCCAGTCAGC
The DNA here is from genome assembly GCA_905178155.1 of Amoebophrya sp. A120. Taxonomy (NCBI): domain Eukaryota; class Dinophyceae; order Syndiniales; family Amoebophryaceae; genus Amoebophrya; species Amoebophrya sp. A120. Next base: position 3,134,494 of record CAJINV010000002.1, read on the forward strand.
TGCGGTCGGTGAAAATGTGCAGGTCGCCCGGGCCACTTGAAAACCAGAAAAAAGAGCGAAAATTAAAAAAAATCGAGAACCCTCGGCAGGCTCAGAAACTGGCCACCAAGGGCGGTCCGGCGGGCGCGCGCTTGCGCCGTACCATCGCGATTGGGAAAAAAAAACCGCATTAGAAGCGGGCGGGGGTATGTCACAAAATCCCCATTTGCCCTAGGTTGTGAGCAGAAATTCGGCATCTTCTCCGGGTCTGAAATGGCCGATTTTGGTGGCCCAGCCCGGGTTCTTTGGTTTGCGGTTTTCCACATACCTTCTTGGCCAGGAGGCCAGTTTGTCATGCAGGGGGCTAGAAAGGATGCCCCGCTGCGAAGGGGGATGGGGGGGGGCTTGCCCCCCCCGGCCACATACCTTCTGGGCCAGGAGGCCAGTTTGTCATGCAGGGGGCTAGAAAGGATGCCCCGCTGCGAAATAGCAAACCGGATTTCGCCTTCAATGCTTATCGCAGGAGCCTGCGGGCCGCCGCGGGCGACAGTAGTTGTCCGCGGCCCTTTAGGGCCGCGGGGAAGTGGTGGGGCCCGCGGCGGCCCGCAGGCTCCTGCGATAAGCTTTGAATGCGAATCCGGAAGCCTCCGATGACCCGGGATAGAAGTGGGATTCTAATTAAAAAGAAATGGCGGCGGCAGCCGTGCGGCGAAAGCGCGGCCCGCAGGGTCGCGCTTTCGCCGCGCGGCTGGTTAGGCTTTCGCGCTGGTTAGATTTTCGCGCACGCATTTGGTTACCAATATCGCCCTCCGGGCGCGACCTTCATAAAAGAAACAGCCAAGGAGTTTGGGGGGGACGGGAAAGTCGCGGCCACCATTGGAGGTCTTGCGACTGGCGGAGCGAAGACGCTAGAGTGGTTAGCGGACGGCACGGCTAGCGGGATTTCTGGGGTGGGTGCGGCGGCGTCCAGCGGCGTTGCTCGCCTCCTCCCAGCAAGCGAAGTCGGTGTGGCGATGTTGTAGCAGATTTGGCACGAGATCGAGAGCGATCTGCTATATTGCCATCGCAGCAGCGAAAGAAGGCTCGTTCCAGATGCTCATGAACTCTATTTTGTTAAGGCTTCTTGTTTTATTTCTACTGTGAATAAAGAAATAGATCGGCGTTCAGCTGCTCTCGGGCTGGAGGAGGGAGTAGCACGCAGCAGTCCGCTAAAGGGCACACTGCCAACATCATCAAAGAAATAGAATGAAAAAGAGAGAGACCCTTTTGTTCATCACGTACGACAATGGCATAGCGCCGGGCGGCGGAGTGTTTTTTCAACCGTGGCGAGCCCGACCTGCTCGATAACGGAAAACCCAGCGCCAGTGGTCCTGCCCGCAAAAATGTTTATCAACAGGAGTTCGCAAATTTTGATTTATTTTTGATCATGAATTAATAATAAATACCCATCCGGATCCCAACCCCTCCACCTCCTCCTGTTGTTCCGTACTAGTTCGTCTTCCTGTTCTTCCGTCTCTGCAAATAAGAAATACAACGAACCGATTTTATCATGAATACGAGTAGTTGTGCCCGCAATAAGAAGAGTTCTGAATTTGCTTCAATGTATCTATAGGAGTCTGAAAGCACCAGCACATCTTCGCACGTGACGATTCCACATCTTTCGTGAAGATCATCTGCTATCAAAGATACTACACGACAACACGCACAATTCATGCCACGACCAGGCTATTATTTGAAGTCAGTGGAGCCTCCACACCTTGCGTTCGATCGTGTCCGTGTGGTAAGTAGGGAGTGTTCTTTATCATTTCTCCCCCCACTATCATCGTTTCGTCATGATTCGTGGCTGTAGTCGTCTTCCTCGATTCGGCCGCCCTTTTGAGAGTCCTAGCTCGAAAGTCTTGCCGTGAACTGGTGGAGCGAAGCATCGACCAGCTAGCTGCTCGACACAGTATTATTAATTTTTGTGCAAAACACAACTGGAGCGATGCGGGACTACAACTTTGGATGTTGATAGGGCGCTCGGTCTCGGTCCCGGCCTTTGATTTCTCGTTGATTTTGATTTCTCCTGCTTGTCTCCTGCCTCTGTTTCAGAATGGAAAAAGAAACCGTCAATTAGTAGTGTCTGCGACAAGCGGGAGCCTCTGTAGCTCTCCCAGGCAGGTCCTCTCTCGACCCTCAGGAGAAGATAGAGACACCTGTGAATAAGCCTCAAGTACAACAATCAACATCCTCCGCAATATTTAGACTAAACCAAGATGTCAGGCGTAGAACCGGGCGTTCCGCCCGCGCAACTGAACTACTCCGCAAGCGCGCCAGTAATAAGGGAACCGCCACCAATATGCATTGCAAAAGTATTGTACCGGTATAAATCGCATGAGACATTTCCTTAGGCTTAGCATGAGACATGAACAAATGTGTAATGAGGATTTGACTTGAGAAAGAAATTTGTAAGGCATGACAGCGATGATTACGAGTGCGATACTCTTGCAATGCATAACCAACCAACGCAGAATATTTCTTGCCCGTGAAGACATTGGAGCGTATTATAGAACGGGTTGCTGTTATTTTGCCAGCATGACAAATCTCCTGATCACTGGCGCATGGGCACGCTTTTTTGCAATACAAATTTCATCGTCAACATGCACCGAATCCTATGAAATACAAACCGAGACAAAAACTAATATCTAAACCACAGCGAGGGTACCACTCGGTCGGTTTCCGAAGGACAGTGGGAAAACGAGTAGCCGCCTCGCAGACATCGAGAGACAAGCAAAAAAGTGCCCAGCACTATGACAGTGCACAACTCCCCCTCGTCCCCCTCATTTGTCATGCAAAACAGCAGATCCACCCTACCTTACCCTTCTCCCTTAGGCACTGCTTGCATGACAAATTCCGGAAGCCGAAACAGCACTAGAGTCGGTTGCGAATTTGTCATGCAAAAGCTGCATTTTTGATGCCAGGACTTGTCTTGCTGTTCATGCAATACAAATCATGAGGGCGAGAGGGAGTTGCTAGGCACTTTCATAAGCACCAGGGAAATACGACAAGGTCTCAACATGGGCGGATCCGGGAAAGAAAAGTAGAAATGTTGGTTTTTTGAAGTTTTGTCATGCATAATTCGCATTGAAGATGGAATTTGTGATGCGTGGCCGCATGCTTTTCGACGTGTAACAAAATCTACTCCACCAGCCGGGACGCGTGGCATCAACGAGTCATGCAGCGGTTTTGGGTTCGCCTTCATGAAGGATTTATCCATTGCAAAAACATGGTGAACATTTCGGTTTTTTTGCCTTACAACTACAGGGGCTCTAGCATGATTAGCATTGCAAGAGGGAGCTGTCATGCGCTATGCGCAACAACTACAGAAAGAGCGATTTGAATTTTGTTTTTGCAGTGCATAGATCTCCAGATGGAAGGGCGACGCAGAGGATATGGTGAAGAAAAGGGGATATCCTGTGCAAAAGTATCGTACTCGTATGAATGCAAGTCTTGCATTACAAATCTTTTTCTTAAGGTAAATCCGCATTACAGCTTTTATCTCTCATGCTAAGGAAATTTGCAATGCATTTATACGAGTACTACGATGCTTTTGCAGTTCATAGGGGACCGCAGCCCGGGCCGGGCCAGTATGAGAACAAGGAGGTACTATTTTTTCCATCTTCCATATGATTTTTGTCATGCACAATCTGCACTTTAATCGCGGTTTCTCATGCAGCATGTACATAATTACTGTATGTAGAACGCAAAAAAACCATTAAAAAATCCAGTTCAACGTGAAGGGCGTAAATGCGGTGAAGCAGTCTTTGTCAGACATCAAGAGACCAGTCCTCGGCTACTTCCCAAAAGGCAAGAACCTCACATTCCTCGACAAGATAGGAAAGGGCGGTCCACCGGGACCACCACCATCGAAATACGGCGCTATTACGAAAAGCGCGGTATAGTTTGGGTGAGTTTTTTTGTCATGCGGCAACAGGTACATGAGACTTGCTTTGTGATGCAAAATGCCAGTACAAAATCCATGCTTAAGAAAATGAAACCCAATCACAGGTTGCCCGAAACATGCTGGAGCCGCATCAACCCGCTTATCAAGTGCAAATATGTCTGTGTTTGAAAGAGTGCAACTTGTGATGCTGTGTTTGGATTCTAAAAAAACCTGTGTTGCATGAGCAGCAAAAGGAGTCCAATTCTTGCTACGCGAAGAGGGCATTTTTCATGCGGGATAGGCATCAAGACGGCCGCAAAAAATCTGTGATGCTAGGGCGGACATCACGGAAATCATGCCTCATGCGAAACGTGCATGACAAGTTGCACCCTTCCAGACCTAGACATATTTGCATTGGATACCGCTCTGGCATGGACCAAGTCAAAGACGGAGTCGAGGAAAAAAGCGTCTGGTGGTTCGCTGGCACCAAATCACTACATATCAAATGCAAAAATGTCTTGGTCTGGAAGAATGCAAGTTTGTCATGCTTGTCTGGCATGACTCGAGAATCTGCGTTGCATAGGCACGAAAAAGCTCTCTTACCTGTCATGCAGAAACGCAGTGTGCCATGCGGAATACGTAAGACATGGCAGCCAAAAAATTTGTCATGCAAAGCTGCGTATTGCAGTGCGTCTATCATTCACTTTTAGCATTACAAGTTTCCAGACCCAGACATATTTGCAATCCATACTACACCATCAACTACAAAACGAAGGATTTGAAGATGCCAGCATGCTCTTTTCCGAAGGCGAAAGACACAAATTTTATCGACCAGACGGTAATACTAAAAATATGTTTCGCAAACAGATGGTTTTTGAGACTGCCCAAGATGGGGAGGATCATACTCATGACAAAAAAATTTCCCAAAGCACCATGACGCATGACAAATTCGAAAAAAAAAAATCCCAAAGGTCCGCGCAAAGAATTGGCAGCCAGCACCTGGCAAGTACGATTTGATCAAGGTGGAGAAGTATTCCCGAGGTTTATCAAATTGAAAATAAACACGACATTGATGATGTTGATAAGTCTGTATTGCAATTTTCCCATTTGAAACGGTAATATCGGACTGGAATTCTTGCAACACAAATTTCACAATTTTGCAGAGTCATCCTTGTTGTGTTTTTCAATTTGATACATCGCAAAGTACTGCCAAGTCAACAACGTGGGGAGGAGCTCTCTGAACGGTTTGTTCTAAGGTATCCTGTGCAAAAGTATCGTAGTACTCGTATTGCAATCATGCATTACAAATCTTTTTCCTGAGGTAAATCAGCATTACAGATTTTATTTCTCATGCTGAGGAAATTTGTAGGTTATTAACCCATATTTCTATACTTTACCAATAAGAATAATGCATTTATACGAGTGCGATACTTTTGCAGTTCATATAAGGAGGAGGGGAGCGACGTAGTGCTACCGGATGAAGCTTTTCACGCGGCCTATCGTTCGAGAAGGCGATGAAATAATAGGTCTCGCGAGAGAACTCATCTGAAAATGAAAAATGTATCTATACTAAAATCTTCTTCAAAACGCATCAACCTGAAACTACTTTACGCATCTTCTTCAACAAGTACACGTAATTATATCGTATAGGATCATTTACAGCTTATCCATTGTTTCCTACTAGTAAATCTTGCAACTGATACTATTTTCAGTACCCTTTGATAGGGTATTGAAACTCGTCCTACTTCTGAACAAATCTAGCAAAAGGTACTGCACTAGCGATATGCTGCTATACTGCTTAAATAAACTTGGCAAAACTTCATACAATTTCGAGGATATTCATATTAGAAACTAGTACTCTGGCACGTGTTTGATATCCTCAAAGCTTGTCCTGTCAGTGTGGCGCAACAAGAGACGAGCGCCTTCAACTGTATGATTGAACTACCGGCGAATCACGAGAAGACACCGAATCGCCTCGGCCGTGCTTTCGAACTAAACAGTATCAAGAAAAGACTATGTACATAAACGGAAAGCGAAAGCTTCGAATCGAACCGATCGGGGGCAGCTCATGCCTTGCAGACTTGCTACAATCTTCCGCTTTGGGAATCGGGGTGATGCTACTGGGACAAGGAAATCAAAGCCACTTCCTCGTACACTCGTCCTGGAAAGCAAGTTATCACTCGGCAGGCCGTTCGTGGGGTTTATAGCCTGAAGATCGTGCTGTGAGAGTGAATTCGTTGTAGCTGCCGCGAGTGCAGGAGCTCCTGAGCGGAAGAGACATATTTGAATGGTTGCTTGGCGTGAGCTCTTGACGTCTTGTACTAATATTGCCATTCCTTGCTGGCCCATATAATATTTCCCTGTCAGAACTAGTAGGTCTAGGTAGAGGTCGTACTAAGTAGTTGTGTGTATCAAAGGAAATCACTCGGACGAACGAGGACAAGGCTGGTGTCAAGAACAGAAGGCCCAGGCCGCTAGAACAAGTAGTAGGTACAAAAAAATGCTCAACTCCGTAATCAGTAGCGGGGTGAATTCCCTTTCCGCTGCTCTCACCGGGCAATCGTCTATATCCCCGTTGAAACTGAAATTCTAGTTCCGCGATTCGGAGTTGCCATCCATTGTTCGGTGTAGAAGTTGTTAGTTTGTTCTTGCTCATGTTAGATTCTGATAGAGGCCCTTTTGCATTCCTTGTGTGTCGAGACTAACAGCCTCCTTTCTTTTAGCCACCTGGAGTGGCTTAGTCAGGTCGTGTCGTGGGCCTATTTCCGGGGAGGTTTTCTTTTCAACTTTGCCCCCTACAAATGGCCCGCTTTTGACCGCCCTGAAGTGGCGATGTCAGGTCGTGATTTGGGTACGATTTCGTGCTGAAATTTATTGCTCTTTTTCACGAACGCAACCAGCCAGGAGTGGTCCAGCTCTCAGTACCTCAAAAAAAACTGCTTCTTGATTTTGCTTGTAATAAAAATAAAATTTTAAAATTTCGCGGATTTGGTAAGCTTTAAATGAGCCAATGGAGCAAGAGAAATGGTGTGACTCGCCCTGCTTAAAGACAAAAAGCAACACGATGTTGACGCACCCTCCGATAAAGATGAAGCTTCAAAGTTTCGCTGATTTGCTATTGCAATAAAAATAAAATTTTAAAATTTCGCGGATTTGGCTAAGCCATAAAAATAAAATTTTAAAATTTCGCGGATTTGGGATCATCTGTATTGGTGACAAGTCGTCGCCAGACCACGACGCTTGTAGGACCGCTTCGGATGTATCAGTTTCGTTCGAAAACCATTCTAGCTTTGTCGTTTGGTTTTTGAGCTCAATAAAAATAAAATTTTCAAATTTCGCGGATTTGTCATCGTGTCTATTGGCGACAAGTCGTCGCCAGACCACGACGCTTCAATCGCTTCGGATGTATCAGTTTCGTTCGAAAACCATTCTACCTCAGTCGTTTTGGTTTTTGAACTCAATAAAAATAAAATTTTGAAATTTCGCGGATTTCCGCGAAGTTTGAAACTTTCGTGAACAGCAATTGGTCGATGTTACAGTATTATCGTGTCCTTATTTCGATCGAAAACCGACGGGAAATGAAGAAAAAAAGCAGTGTGGTGGAAGTATGTATTCAGTATGAGTTTGTACGACGTACCACGACCCAGATCTCCATCATATCAACGAACTTTTTTGATCTGAAGCAACTCCAACTCCGGGGAACAGAATTTCAAATTTTTCCTACCCATAATCCTCCACTTCCTCCCGACAGCAGCGAGCCAGCGTGAACAGCCACTTTTTCGAGTCGAAGCAGGAAAATCAACGGAACAAGGAGAAATTTGAGGAAGTCGCTTCGGATGAGGAACAATTACAGTGGGAGCACGAAGATGAAGTCGAAGAGTTTAACAACAACCATCCCGACTCCAAACCCATCCCCTTCGACTACGAAAGAGAAGTCTCGGAGGATTTGCGAAAGCAGGAATCCGCAAAAATCCTCGAGAAATTTCCCACCCGCGTCCCCCTGATTTGCGAAAAGCACCCAACCAACGGGAAGTTTTTGCCGACACTGAAAAGGAAGAAATTTCTAGTGCCGGAAGTGATGACGCTGGCGCAGTTTTCGCTGTTGTTGAAGCAGCAAATGGACTCGGAGGCGCAGGAGGAAGCGGACGCAGGAGGGGGAAGGAGCAGTGCTATTGCAAGATCACCCGCCGGCGGCGGTTCTTGTCAACCGGATCACCAAGCCGCAGTGCAGCAACCCAGGCGCCGCCGGTCGGTCAAGAACACGGCGCTGTATTTCCTCTTGAAAAACCGGCAAGCGCCGATGTTGAGCCACGAATTGAAGCAGTTATATGGGAAGAACGTAAGTGAGGACGGGTTTCTCTACCTGCACTTGTGCGAAGAGGCGGTTTTTGGTGCTGGGGGTGGTGTGTGAAGCGCTGCAGCTTTGGTCTACAAAGTCGAAAATACGTATACGAGTTTTTGAAAGAATGAATTCAGATTGAATTGCAGGCAAGATGAACATCAGTATTTGTGTGCCACCTCTCCGAGAATTTTTTAGTCTGCTACTACGCCTAGTATCTACGGTCGTTTTTACGTCGTCTTCTGGAGGTGCCTTGTTTCCTACTCCAAGATATTGCGCATGATGTGCCCTTTCGTCCTCGTTTCAGATTGTTTAACAGGTTCCAGTCTTCGTGCAGCTCTACGGCATCTTGTTCTCTTCGTGTTGTTGTATATTCGATTGTGATCATTTTGTTGCTAGATAAAAGTAAGTAGACTGATCCGCTACTTGATGTTGTTGACACTTTTTTACATGTACACCACCACCTGATTCCATTTCTTCAGCAGCAAAAATCACACAGTTTCTGTTTCAAACACAAGAGCTGCGGCTGCGGCATGCTTCTTGTTGGAACGCAACAAGGCAGATGTTTTGTTCCGCCTCTGGTAGTTTTTTTTGCAAGTTCGCAAGACCGTGCAGGAGGACACGCGGGCTTTTTCTTTCGAAAGCTGCTGATTCATGCAGCCACTGCAGGAGCGGGGGGTGGGTAAAAATGACAACCGAGGTTCCTTTTTTGATTAAGGAGTGGGAGAATAGGGAAAGGGATCTTCGTGATATATTTTTTGGCGATTTATTTGAGGCCGCGAAGATGGCAAGTATTTTCTGGTCGCTTGAATCGAGTGTAGATACGACCAAGAATTTGATCACTTCCTCTCATCGCATGCGCAGCAAGTAAGTGTGAAAAACTTTCTACTAAAGTTGCAAACACAACATGGCCGCTCCCGCTGCTACCTCGCTGACTCTTTTGGAAGACGTGTCCTCGCCTTGGGACAGTTTTCCAGTGAGGAAAAGTGAGACTCTGAAAGAAGTGCCGGCCACAAGCGGTAGCAACATGCAAGACAGCACGACAGGACCAAGAGCTACACCTTCACGCTGCAGCGACATAAACGCGGACGCAGTAAATGTAAAAGTAGACGCCGTGGCACAAGAGCCCCCCCGGCTACTGACCGACCTCCAACTGGCCCAGTACCTTGTGGACTCGCAAATCTGTGCAAACTTGCAACATCAACGTCAAACGACGGTGGAGGTGGTGTTTGAGAGTAGAAGTGCGTCGTGTCCTGTCCGACGTGAAGAAGAAGATGCTCTTGCAACAACCTCCAAAACAGGTACTAGTAAAAATACAACTGGCGCCACATCACAGCCGCTGCGAATTGTGAAGAAGAGCAGCGCAACTGCAACTGCAACAGAAGACGGTGGACAAGGGGAACAAGATATTAGCTCGTTTTCTGAACTAGCCAGCCTGAGTGTCCACGTGTGCCAAGCGGCGGTGGAGGAAGGGATGCAAACAAGCGATAACGACGATCCGTCGGAAAGAAGCTGGCATGAGGAAACTACATCAGACCACGTTGAGGAACATCAAGAACTACATCCTACTTGTGTTGCAGCACAGCATGACAACCCGAATAATTTACTTGCTGAGCAGCATGACAAAAACGACCGCGACCCAGCGACGGACGACGACCTAAACGACGCCGAGCTCGATGTCGCTCAGGACGACGACGATAGCAGCAGCGTGACCTTTTCGGTCGCGGAATTTGATGTCATGCAGAAGGACAAGCCGCAGTCAGGAACAGCAGGCTTGCGAACTGCAGAGTCCGCGCATAAACAGGCAAATCGTCATCCATCTCCGAAGACATCATCTTCGAGGCCGACGCCGGTCGTTGTAAACAAAAATCGCATGATGCGAACCAGACCCGCGACAGCCGGGGCGACTGCAACAGCTGCGACCCCCGTCCGCCCTCTGACCGCGGGGGGAACCAGACAACGGCCACAGCAGCAGGCGGAGCATAACTTTCTCACTTCCGGTTGTTCCACGGTTCTTGGCAGCAGTTGTGGAGAATATCAAAATTCGAGAACGCCTGCTCCGGGAGTGACAGTGAACTCGACATCAAAGACGGCAAAGAAATCCTTCCTGGAGAAAACGCCGTGGTTCTTCGAAAGTCAAAACGACGCGTCTACTGCCCACGACCTCCAAGTAGGACCACTACAACAGCAGGCCGCGAACTACGACAGCCACATACCGTTCCAAAAACGCAAAGAAGCCTTGGAATGGGATTTCAACTCGACATTGAAAAAGCTCCGAGACCTCTCTGGACAGGGGAAGAGACCGCAGATTCAGGAGTTTTTGGACATTGTGGACTCCGGGATTGTGTTCGACCGGTATGGGAATTTGAACACGACGGGGGCTCATCTTTCCACTTCTCCAAACAACACCGGCACGACGGGAAACTGGCACTCCATCTTCTCCACCTCCGCGCAAGACGTCGGAGCAGGTTGGAGAAATAAGCAAAACTACAGCTCCCGACCAAACACGGCTTCTGGCGCTGGGACTGCAGCTTCTGATACACGCAAGAACTGCAGCCGACCTGCTAGTCGGAGCGGTGGGAGAACGAAGAAAAGTTCTTACCAACACCGTCAGGTCCCGGGTGATGTTGCAAATGATGAAAGAGGAGGCGTTCTTGCAGGTGAGCAGCAGAATGTGAATGTCACCACGATAGACCCGCACGACGTTGACAACGCCACTCCCTCTCCGCAGAAGAAAAAACAATTTTACGATACCAAGCGGCCCAAATCTTCCGGGCAGTATGGCGGTCGAGGCAGTAGTACGACCAGCCGCCCGACCACGCCCCGCCCCGCGCCAATCATAAACCCGTTTACAGTGACCTTGCAGCCCAAGCCGCCGGCGGGTGGAGTGGGTGGCGCTGGTCGAACTAGAAGCAGCAACACCACCAGGCCGGTTTCCGCCCGTCCCGGTGCTCAGCACAATCTAAACCTGGCAGGCGGGCGGGTGAATGTCAGCACGAGACCGAAGTCTGCGGCGCCGGGCAGAAGCACGACAATTCAGTTGAATGTCAACAAAATGAAGAGCGGGAATACGGGGGTGCCTGTAGCTAGTGTTTTGGCACCAGATGCCGGTCCTGCAGAAGATCACAGTAACAGCAAGAATGCCGGCGTGGAGAAGTCAACGCGGCCAACGACCTTGAAACCAAAACTTCCAGGTCAACATCAAGGTCGAGCTACTACAGCGGCAATTTCTACAGCTACAAAAGATGTTGAAAATAAAGAAACCAAACAAAATAACTCCCCCCTCTTCCCACCCGTCCTGCCTCAACAACAGACTGAGTCGACTTCTTCCCTGCAATTCACCGAGATTGACAACCAAGTCTCGCCGAAAGCCTGGAAAACGCAGATGCGGAAAAACAAGAAGGAGTTCTGCCAAAGGTGGAAACGAGAGCAGGAGACGCAGGAATTTGAGTTGAAGCAGGCGTTCGAGAAAATTGAGGAGGAGTGCCAGATATCCTGTGCAAAAGTATCGTACTGCTCGTAGTAATTGCAGCCATGCAGTACAAATCTTTGTCTTAAGGGAAATCTGCATTACAAATTTTCGTTGTCACGCTGAGGATATTTGTATTGCTATTCCTACTAGTACGATGCTTTTGCAGTTCATACCAGAACACGGATCTGATGCACCCGAAAATGAAAGAAGCGAAGGAGATTTTGAAAAGGGAAGTATCCCCGGAGTCTTTCCGCTACGGAAGATATTGGGAATACGATGCGGACGAAGCGTTTATTTTGCAGGAACAAAAAGAGGAAGAAGAGCGGAAGCTGAAAATCGAACAGGAGTTAATGGCTGGAACTTGTTCTAGTGGGGGTAGACGGAGGGGAAGTGACTTGAAAAGGAAAACAACAACGTCGAATTTAATATCGGGGCAGAACATCAAAAGTGGGACTGCTGTAGCAGCAGGTTCTTCCGGCGGCGCAACCGGAACGACTGCAGGTACTTTCAATGCGGCAACACCAATGCACCAGACGGGAGCAGCTCCGGGAAGCACAACTCACACGAATCCCTCTTCGCCGATGTCAGTCTTCGCCGGCTCTCCGAAAACTGGAAAGAACACGACCACGGTAACAACATCAGCCGAAGCCGCAGCTCTCTCTTCAACCAGTAAACTGAAAAAGCGGATGAAAAAGAAAGTAGAAGCGAAATCTGCGAACGCCTCGCCCGCGAAGGGAGGCTGCACGACAAGTGCTGGACATAGTCAAATAACGCAGCAAGATGTTGGTGCCGCTGGTGGCGTTGATAGAAGCAAGAAGGAGAAGAAAAACGAAAAAGGATCGACGTGTAACACAACTGGTCCACCAACTACGAAAGCTGCAACTAAGAAACCCGATGCAGCTTCATCTACAACTAATCCCGCAAACGACCCGCCTTTACTCTTCTCCGCTTTTCTCGACCAAGAGCTCACAACCGAGGATAAAGAGATCCGCGCTCTAGCGAAGCGGACGAACATCCCGGTGTTATCCTGTGAGAGGATCAAACAGGTTTTCGACCTCTACGACGAAGATGAGTCTGGGAAGATGGAGTACCCAGAATTCGAAAAAGTGTTTCTCCAGCTGTTAGGAATCGCCCCTCCCTCCCCAATCGTCCAAGATGAGGACCAAAACGTATCCGATTCCGATTTTTTCTCCTCCGAAGAGGATGAAGAGACCCGGCAGAAGCGGAAGCAGATTTTATCCCGGCAGAGCAGTAAAGAGAACGAACAGCGGAGGATGACCAGACAGCGGTTGTTTTCCTCATTGGGGCTGGGGCCGGGCATGTTCCAGGAGAAGTTGGAATTGAAAAACTTGGAGTACAAACACATACTGGGAGCAGCCGCGACGGGAACAAGCAGCAATAGTGCGAAAAAACCGCATGACAAGTCGTCTTCTTCACCGACAAACACCAACACACATCTTACCAAAAGCCACGTGAACAGCATGATTCCGCCGACACGGGTGAAATCTTTTTGGTTAGACGTCGACCGAGATAACTCGGGCGAGATTGAATTCGAGGAATTCTTGATCTGGTTTTACCACACTTTTGAACTCCCAACCAGGTCGGAAGAAGACCTCCGGTTCGAACGCATGAATGAAACCGCGAAGCAGTTGTCACCGGGGAACCGGGGGTTGTCGAAAAAGGAGGTGAATCGGTTACGGGAGAAACGGGAAGAGGATTTAGTGGTGCGGAAATTGTTGTTCGGACCTGGGTTTGACGGCGGTGGTGGAGCAACAGGGGGAATTAGCTTGGAGGAACAAGAAGGAACACTTCAAACTTCTGATGCAAAACATCAACAAGCAGCGAAAAATACTAAGATCACGACCCACAACAAGCTCCCGATCCGAACGTTAGATGACGATGAATCCTTCTACCCGCCACCCTTTGTTTACAAGCCCGAGCTCTGTGAACGGCCGAACTCCGCGGTGCCTGGGGGGAGTAGAGCGAGGCGGATGCCGCGGACGTCTATGAATTCCACAACGAACGACACCGGTGTCCACTTCGTCCCGGATCACGTGCACGAAATGCAGATGAGTTTGCCACCACGGCCGGCTACCGCAGGTGGGGGATCCAGAGTGCGAAACCGTTCGGGACTCGCGGGGGAGGGTACTAGAAACCAGCAATTTAATATCCCGATGAACAAGCAGGACCTGTTTTCCACGACCGAGAACCAGCCACCGCGGTCCCTCACTCCCCAGGAACTCTTCTACTCGGTCGCCATCGGCGGGCGGGGGCGATCCGGGCTAGTCCGGGAGCAGATTATGCGGGGCGGGCAGTTTTATCAAATGCAAAAATGTCTGGGTCTGGAACCTTGCTCGACTTGTCATGCAGGTTTTCCATGATCCATATGATCTGTAATGGAGGACCTAGCATGACAGGTTCCGCGAGATCACTATCATGCCTATCCTGCATGAGAAACTGCCTCTCAACTTGATCAAAAGTTGGCAGCATTTGGTAATCATGCAACACAGATTTTTGCGCGATTCAGATTTAGCATGACAAGTTCCAACTTCCAGACCCAGACAGTTTTGCAGTGCATAAGTTTAAGAAAAATTCGGAACTCGATTCGGAATTTCAGCAGTGGAAGATGGAAAACTGCCCCTGGCACAACGAAGAGAAGGATCGAAAGGCGAATTTCCTAGTGCAGAAAAACCAACAGATTGCGAACGCGAAGCGGAATAGACATTCGGTCAGCCCAGGGTCGCCGAAGGTTTTGAACGCACTCTCTCTGCGAGGCGGAACTCACGGTGGAGCTATGGCGGCGACGGCATTTGTGGCCAGGAGCTGATCAGGTTCAAAAGCTTAGCGTAATTGAGGAACAAAGGATGAATATGAAAGGTGGAACTGGCGAGTACTAGTAGTAGCAAGTCATTCTGTGGCAGCTCGAATAGGAATATAGTAGTACCAGATTCGTTTTCGCATGAAGAACCAGAAACAGTCGCATTAGTTAATTTAGTTTAGTAAAATTTGTCAGCTTCAGATACCTAAGTTCAGATTGAAGACCGTTTAGTTCTCTACACGCAGTACAACACGATAAGGTGAAGCGAGCACATGAGCAGTAAGAGAAACCGAAGAAAAATCGTATAGCATGATTTTGCAAAGAAAGACCACTTCACGAAGCAAGACGAGCTAAAAGCACTACATAAAAACGAAGGAATATCAAGATCGAGTGGTGATCATTATCGGTAGCATAGCCTCATTGCTGTACAATGCACGGTCCGGAAACTGCCCTGCTTTTCAAGACCTATTTTGCTATTAAAGTTGATGAAAGACATAGACAACACTTGTTGCTCCAAGTTCGCAGTCATTTTCTACTTGTGCGTGGTCCTATTGTTCCTCTAAGAACCGCGGCAAAAAATCGTACGACCACGGCGCTGCAATAAGAACGAAGCACATCACTTGAGAGCCCCCGAAGAACAAACATCTCGGTTGTTTTTTTTCATGCACGACGTCAGCGCAGTCTTCACCCTGAGAGAGCAACGAAATGACGAAGCGCAGACACTGTTTTCGGTCATCGTGATGAATACAACAGCTCTAAGAAGCGGAAGCCGATGGAATGGTGATGTCGGTCGTTTTTTTCTGGTGAGCCTGAGCCTGAGCTCGAGTGCACGTGTTGAAATTGGAATTCAAAAAAATTTTCGGTTTCTCGTGTCTGTAATGGCCATAATAAGGTCGTGTCGTACGTACAAGCAAATGCGAACGTTATTATATCACAATACGTCCAAGAACTAGAACTACACGTCGTTTTTTTCGTCACGTACAAATATGCGTACTACTATGTTGTTGGAACGTTCTATCGCTGAACCATCTTCCACTACTCCACAGGATTCTGAAGAGCAGCTACACAGGCACACTTCCCCGTGCTCTTGTGTAGTTTAGCTTCTTGTTGTCCTCTCCCGCCTATAATAAGTAGTACTTATTACAGGATTTTACCTCGTCTGCAGTAGCAGATTATACCTACAAGAGCATCCTGTGCAGGATATCATAATTTTCAACAAGCTTATTGCAGCTTAGTTGCAGAAGTTTGAATCTTGGTTTCGCACACGAACCCCCTACTGACAAACCTAACTCGACAAGATGGCGACCAAGTTGGGTGCGATCGCTGAGTTGACTCACGATGACAAGAAGGAGATCGTGAAGCAGATGTTGGACGATGACGACGAGGACGACGTATTGATTTTGATTTTGTTTGCTCGTATGCATGACAAATCATGGCTTTCATGTACGGCTCCGCATGAGAAATCGAAATGTGAAAATGTAAATTGTACAACTACATCGCCTCTGTCATGCCAAAACCACAATAAAAACTACAGGAACCGTCCGACTACGATTCCGATGCGGATGGCGTCCTGCCGCCCTCCAAGCCGGTCCCAGCGTCCCACTGGGTGAAGGGAGCTCTTTATGAAATGCAAAAATGTCTGGGTCTGGAAGGATGCAACTTGTGATGCTGAATTTGGATTGCTACAAAAATCTGTATTGCGTGAACAGCAAAAGAGGTCCAGTTTTTGCCACGGCGAGAGGGTATTTCTCATGCGGTATAGGCATCAGGAAGCCCTCACAAAATGAAAATCTGTGATGCTGAGGCATGCATCACAGACATCATGAGTCATGCAAAATGTACATGACAAACCTTGCATCCTTCCAGACCCAGACACTTTTGCACTTGATACGCTTGTCCGCGAGACAATGGAAGCCGTGGAACAGATGGCCAAGGATGGACAGCTGGTGAAGGAGACGGACAACCGAGGCAAATCGAAGATGAGCTTCATTGCACCGGTATAGAACTTGTACGCGTTTTTTGTCATGCATGTTGAAACCGCAGAATAGGTGGCACTTGTCATGACAGGATAGCATGCTAGCTATCCTGCTCGCAAGAAATCGAACAGCAACTCCTCAACATCAATTACAATTTCTCATACACAAAAACAAACAGGACGGGAGCAAGGAGTTGGTCGGCAAGGTGGCTCGGGAGCAAGGCCAGAAGTCCATGGCGTTGAAGTCCATGATGACCAGCAAGATCGGCTCCGGCGGCGGCGCTGGCTGGGCGAAGGGATCCATGATTCTCGCCGGTGCGTACAAAGGTGCGGATAAGCCGTCTGACGCGACCTTCAACCACAAGCGGTCTTTATGGATTGCAAAAATGTCTGGGTCTGGAAGGTTGTAACTTGTGATGCTGTCTTCGGATTCGAAAAACATCTGTATTGCATGAGGAGCAAAAGGAGTCCAGCTTGTTCTACACGGCGAGGGCGTTTCTCATGCAGATAAGGCATCAGGATTCCCTCTAAAAATCTGTTGTGCCTGCCTTTTCGCGCGCCAGCCCCTTTTGCTTCTACTGCTACAGCTCGTCTTACGAAAGGCCTTAGAATTTATTCCCATACATATTTAGATTTACAAGCGCTTAAGTAGCAGTACTAAGTTTTCCGATTTACTTACTTTTTCAGTAGAAGTTTACGTTGCGCAGTATTAGCATTCATATATCAGTTTTAGTAGGCCTCTGAACGGCAAAGGGACGAACAGCCCGTAGACCTCCGATGTGATGCCAGGTTATGCATTACAGACAACATGGGTCATGGAATATCTGCATGACAAATCTACAAATCTTCCAGACCCAGACATTTTTGCATTTGATAGTCTTCCATTGGCTGGGGTGACCCGACCACGTCGAGCTTAATGAAGATGGCGCTGGACCCGACGAAAGTATATTAATGGGCTAGAATTTGATAAACTGATCTAGAACTAGATATCAATGCCTGACCATGCATGAGAAACCGTGATGTTTTTACGCATCTCGCATGACAAATCCATGAAACACTAAACCCTCACCCTGAACACGAAAAAACACCACAGCCCATCCCTCACCTGCACAAGGGTGCGGACGTGAAGGTCGCTTTGGTTGGTGACCTCGGTACCAAGTGTGTCTCGCACTTGCCGCGACGGTGGCACGAGGCGGCTTTGTCGGTGCGGGACACGATTTACGACCCCGATTTCTACGATGATGGCACCTACGGCCCGCTCTACATCCGGTATTATAATAGTGCTTTTTCTTGCAGTCTGTGCATGAGTAGAAAATGTAGCTGTCATGCCGAAAGATGCAACACAAATAAGAACCGGAAGAACCTGCCTGTCTGCAGAACAAGTCTCATACATTCTGTCATGCTAAAAAACTATTACAACAACCATTACAGTAACTGCATCCACTCGTCCCTGACCTACAACAAACACGACGGTACCGGAGGGTTAGAAGGCGCCACCATGCGCTTCCGCCCGGAGAGATCCGACGCGCACAACCGGGCGTGTGACCACGTGCACAAGAGAATCGAGACCCTCGTGAAGAACAAGCATCCCTGGATTTCCTTCGCGGACGCGTTTGCACTCGCCGCGTACGTCGTGATTGAGGTGTCCGGCGGGCCGATCATCCCGCTGAGCGTCGGCAGGAGAGACAGCGACGGTAAGGTGTTTGAGGGAACCAATATCGAGCGGAAACCGGTCATGCCGGGGAGATTGCCCATGCCGGAACAAGGTATGATTTTTCGATTTGTATTGCGTTTTTTGGTTGAAAGCTTGACTTTGCCATGCATGATCTGCACCGAAATGGAGATGACTACAGTTTTCGCATGTAATATCGATACAACTCTGTGTTTGTCATCATGCAAAAATACAATAAAAACTTCAGGTATCCACGACGAGGAGCAAGAATTACTGGCTATTGCCGACCAGATGCGCCGCATCTTTCTCGATCGCGCGGGCGTTACCGAGCAGCAGATGGTGTGCTTAATTCTCGGCGGTCACTCCTACGGGCGCTGCCACCAGCATATCTCCGGCTACGCGGGCCCCTGGCAGCACAACCCGGGAAGGTTTAACAATATGATGGCGTGGAATCTGCTGAATCACGAGTGGAAACTGGTCGATAAGACGATGGAGGACTGCAGTGGAGATTTGATCACCGGTCTGAAGCCGAGAGGTATTGATTCATATTTTTGTGTTACATGGAATTTTCGCATAACAACAAAGACGAAGAGTTTGTGATGCGTTGTAACCCTAACCTACATGGATGACCATTAGCAAATGAGAGAGAGATCATTTTTGTCATGCAGAAACGCAATATCGAAAATCTAAATTAGGTATCCGACGGCAGTACGTGAACGAGAACGGTAAGGGCGGCATCATGATGTTGATGTCCGATATGTGCCTGATCCGGCAGCCGGCGTGGCGCAAATGGGTGGAGATCTACGCCAAGGATTCGAACCGGCTGAAGCGCGATTTCGGCATCACCTTCAAAGCCGCAACGGAGCTCGGCTGGGTCAAGCCGAAGCAGCCGGAGTCCTTCTGGGAGGGAGTGGTGATGAAGGTCAAGGCTATTCCGCAGATGAAATTGCGGGAGATCGCGGAGTTCGTCTGCTGCCGGGAGGAAACTTATTACCGATAGATAAGATTCATCGTTGAGAACTTTTCAAGTCCTCTGATCATTTTTCTCTACTTCGAGCGAAAACGTACATAGAAGCATGGTGTTGTATCTAGTGTATGATTTGCTTTAAAAAATCAGTGTTGTTTCGATCGTCCTGAAGAAGATGAAGATGAACACAAGATGAACCTCCATGTGGTCGTGCTAAGATTCCTATCCAGGTGGTGGCTCTTTTAGCACGGTGGGTCGTTTCTAACTTCACTCGTTTCTTGTCTTAGTCTAATATTACATTTTTTCACTCATTGTTCTCTATCAAGTCTTCTAAATCAACTTCGTACTACACCAATTTTTAATCCTATTTTTCATGTTGACTTTTTTGCTGAGGTAACCGTATGAATCTGATTTTACCCGCCGAGACAAAAATCTTCATATCTCTGTTATGCTTACTTGGTAGTTGAAGGAGCAAGTGTCTGCTTGTAAACCACGATCTATTTTGAAAGGAAAAGAAAAAAATGGTGTTGACCCTTCGATTCGTATGAAGAACAACTCGAAGATCACCAGGTCAAGAAAAGGTCACTTCTTCCGCCTTCACTAGTTTAAAAACCGTATAAAGCTCGTTCTTCTACTTTGGGTAGCTGCTGGTGCGACTACAACACGACGTGAGTATTACCACCAGCAGTAGAATGAGCAACTAGAAAACCAGAACCTCCGATAGGCGACAGGACCACGAGGAGCGGAAAGCGTTTCATTTATTTTCCAGAGACTTCGACGCAAGAAGTCAAAGTCTCAATCTATTCTGTACAAAAAAATACAACGTCGCCCAATGAAAAATAAGGAAATGAAACCCCGTTATAAACTAGAATTTTGAAGAGCAGTATTAGGAGAGAGGAAATTGTCAAGGAAAACGAATAAAAAATCCAAAACAGTAAAAGGCGAAAAAACACGAATATTTCACGGTATGCAGCCGTCGATAGAAGATCCGTACTCGAATTTTATGAATAATTTTGTCAATCTTCAAGACGAGTCAGCTAAGCCACACAAAAACCAAATCACCAACTTCCGAAAAGAACGCGAGTTGCCCACTGCAACAGCGGAGCGAGAACTAGACTGCATCACTTTACCATGCACGTTGAGGATGTTCTTTGCGACCACTCGTTGCAACTGCAAAAAGATCCAATAGAAGATCCCCGCCAAGAAGAGCAGCAAGTGTAGATGTTCATGTTGTGCCTGGTGCAGCTCCTTGAGCTTGTCTCACTCGTGTCATTGTAGCTGACCGACAAGATCCTAAGCTCCTTGTTGTAGCGGCTCTGGTCGTGATTTGAGCCTGCAACAAACGATCCATCTCGCCGCGCAGTCGTGACCATGGATCGTTGCAAGAACAAACGATCCATCTCGCGCATAATTCGCCATCGTACAACCTCGTGAGTCATTCATGGGGTCGCAACATCTCATCGTCAACTCTGAGGTCGAGATACATTGACTTTTTTTTTTCAACTTCTCAACGACAAATTTTGATTTTCCATGTATTTCACATCAGGTTGCTTGCTTCTCTGTTATGCTGCATTCTTGAGGATAAACCATTTTTACACCTATTGCATCCAACTTTTACGCATCTCTCTCGCTGCTTCAGCGGCTGCCCAGAGCCTGGGTTAGTCTAGAAGTTTGATTTAGAAGTGCGATACAACTACGAAGAACTTTTAATACCATTCTACTAGCGACGAGAAATTGCAATCTATTTCAATTGCGATTGTTGTTTCACCCCGCAAATAGAAATACTACACCTCGTAAACTAACTACCTGACATACATTTTATTGACCTGACTCGCTTCCACATCCACCCTCCTTCCTTTAGTCCTCTCAACCTGTATTGATAAATCCCGAAACGAAAACACAAAAAAAATGCCGAAGCCAGCTGGAGCTCATGACTTGCTCAAGGCCAAGAAGGCCGCGAAGGAACACAAGATTTCTGTTAAAATTGTCAAGAAAAAGGACGAGAAGGGAAGCAAGAATTTGAAATCGAAGTTGAAAGACGTGAAGAAATTGAAGTCGAAAATGGTGTTCAAGGACACGAAAGAGAAGGGAAAAGATCCGAAATTTTCCAAGAAGGACAAAGACAAGGCGAAATTTGACAAGTTGAAATACGACAAGTTGAAGTACGACAAGAACAAGAAAATGAAGTACGATAAGGGCATGAAGGAGCTGAAGGACAAGGGCGCGAAGTTTGACAAGCTGTTCATGCAGCACTCGATGGCGTCGATTAAAAAGAAGAAAGGCGTGAAGACCGCAATGAAGAAAAAAGCCTCCACCTCCGGTGTAATTCAAAAGATCAAATCTTCCACGAAACTGTTCCGTCCGAACAAAAAGAAAAACCGCGCGAAGCCGGGGGAGCGGGTGAAAGAAGCGATCAAGTTTTACCAAGAACAGGTGTGCCCGACGGAAAATCTGGTCCGCTTTTGTCACGCGAAAAAGTTCACTGCGCTGTGCTTGCAGAATTTCCGACAGGCGGCAGCTTCGGTGGGGAAAAGTGGTAAGAAGAAGGATGGCGCGGGTCATCTTTCGATGAAGAAACACGATGGCCAGCAGGAAGAAGAAGAAGAACCCAGCAAGATCCGCGTTAAGGAGCTAGCTGTCGAGCATCTTCTAACCGTCACCGAGGAGCACATCCAGAAGCTGATCCAGAATTCCCAATCCTTCAGCTACTGCCGGGGCAACCAAACTTTACAGTCGAAGGATTTGCAGTTTGGGAAGATGAATTTAGAGAACAAATCCTCGAAAGTCACTATTCAAAATACCGCGCCGTTTCTAGATCCTATGCACTGCAAAAGCATCGCACTCGTATTGCAATCATGCATTACAGATTTCTTTCTTCAGCTCAATCAGCATTACAAATTTTATTTCTCATGCTGAGGAAATTTGTAATGCATTTATACGAGTGCGATACTTTTGCACTGGATAGACCCGAAAACGGAGCAAATCAACACGAAAACGCGGAACAAGCTGCAAGTCCTGTATTCCCCACAAAACAAGTGTCGTACTCGTATAAATGCATTACAAATTTTCTCAGCATGAGAACTTGACTTTGTCATGCTGTTTTACCTTAAGGACAAGAATTGTCGTGCATAGTTGGAAGTAGTAAGTACGAGTGCGATACTTGTTTTGCAATGCATATCCTGCACGACGGCTCGATTGACGCCAGCCAGTGGTGGGATCCGGAATTGGATGAGAATTTCCAGCATTTGTGTGGTGGGAAGAAGGACAAAGACAAAGATGTTGGGAAGAAGTGCGTGATCGCCTTTGACGACGGGACGGATTTTTTCGGAGGAGAAGCTTACCATGCAGATAAGGATCATTTCAAAGCCGGTACCGCTTCTTTTGATAAGAATTTCAAAGACGACAAAGACAACAAGCAGCTCCTGTTCAAAGACGTCAAAGACTTGAAATTTGCGAAGAAAGGAATGAAGACCCCAGCACTTTTGAACTCCTCGGAAAACCACTACACTTCCTCGAGCAGCAAGACAAGCACTATCAAGACCCACTTCCACCCGCCGGGGCAAACGAATCTCCAGATCCCCTACGAGCTGAAGGAACTCCGTTTTCCGAATGACGCCGATATCCGAAAGTTATGCCATCGTGCCGGGGTCTTGCGCCTCGGCGGACAAATGAGCGTGACGAGGTTACGGGCGGAATTCAAAGATTACTTCTTCAAGGTCTTGCAGAAGGCCAACATCTTGCGGGATTTCTGCGGCGAAAAGAAGACTCTGATGAAGAAGCACGTCACGGAGGCGTTGGGAGTGCTGGCGCGGAATAACTCCGGAGTGGGATCAGCCGCGAAGAGCAGCAGCAGTAAAAATGGCTGAGTGGCTCCAGAGATCCGAGAAACACTTTTGGCGGAGTTTTACTAGAAGCAAAACCGCCATACCAGATATCCACACTGTGAGCGATTCCAGTGTGTGCTTATGGGAAACAGAAGAAGATGAATTTTTTGTACAATCTGACAGCAAGAATGGACGTTTTCTACACATCATACTATGACGTAGAAAACGCAAAGCAAAATCACATGACAAAAAATCATAAAAACGAAAACCGCCTTCTGCGAAGAACAAATTGGATGCCGCGGAGGGGTTTTGAAAAAGCCGACCGAAAACGACTTTTACACCGGGAAACAATAAAAAAACGCTGTGCAAAACACGAACATACACAATTACATGGGTAAGCATACAGAAAAAACGAAAATGCAAAAAACCGACAAAAAGCGAAGACACCGTGGTGCAAAACAACCAGCCCGATGCCGATGCCCCGCAAGGAACTACAACCGAAAAACACCACCTGCAACAGACAAGAACGTCGTGCCACGCCGGGACGATCATGACCGCCGACCGCAGCTACCAGAAGGTCTACGAGGATCACGATTGCCAGTTTTGAAAAACATCAGTGCAACCCCGACGAGCGACAAGACAAGTAGGTTCCAGAATGAAAGGACAAACGCGAGCGCAGCGGCAACTGGCGGTACTATTGATTGTGAAGGAAGCAAGAAACTGCACGTTAAGGACAGGCCGTGTATTGCAGGAGCTTGCCGATGCTGCCGTTTTGGTTTTACAAGACCACATTTTCGAGCCTGTTGTGGAGAGGAACACCGAGAAAATTGATGCCTCCACAGACGGGTACGGACCGAAGTGTGAAGATATGGGAAGAAGACGAAAACGAGACAAACTTTTTGTCACGTTTCTATATATCACTGACCAGGAATTCAAAAAACTTCGTTAGAGTTGTTTACCAACTTGGACGTTTTACTAGCCATAACCTGCAACACCTTTTGGAAAAAATCTAAAACGTTTAAGTCACAGCATATTTTTCATGAAACTGCGAAAAAAAAATGAAAAATCAAATTATGTTGCCAGAAAGTAGAAGAAGAAGTCGACGTTACCTATGAAGAAGCTTATTTCCCTGGAATTCTCTTACTGTACCAAACCCAGAGGCATCGCCAGAACACGTTCACTCGTTCCAAGATTTCTAAAAGGCACAGCCGCGCGGAGCACTCGAAAGCGTTTTTGGATGCAAGCGTGTTAGAAGTAGTGTGTAAAGAGGAACAAGCGGCAGTAAGAGCCAGAGAACGAAGGTGAAGGTCAACCTCAGAAACTTTTTTAGACAGAATTACATGTCTGCGAGTGCGAAAATGAAGAAAAAACAATAATCAGATGAAGTGAAAGCGCTTCCAGTGGTGGTTGCTGAAATGGCTTTGCGAAGGGAAGAATGTCTATGACGTCGATCTTGGCACTCCACTTGTGTTCCCGGTGTGTCTTAAGCTGGTCGCTTTTCTGTAGCATTGTGGCTCCCCGTCTCGGCATGTAGCGCATCGACGTCGCCGATACCCCGCTACGTAGGGGGGAGCTCCGAGGTTTTTGCCTGGGGCCGATGGCTTCTCATGGCTGGAGACATCCTGGCGCCGCCTTATTGCCGCGGCCCCTTCTCTTCGGTTGGAGTGTGGGCGCCCGTATACGATGGGCCCGCCCGGGTATGTGCTTGCTCCTGTTTTCTCTGTTCCAGGAATCGGCAAGGGCGCAAGAAGCAGCCGCCCAAGCGCGGAAGGGTGTGGCCTGTTGGGTGGCCAAGGGGGCCCGGGTTGTCTCCCCAGGCCCCACCGCTACGACGCCCTCTTGAAGAGGTTCGACAAAATGCAGGACAGCATGGAATTCCAGAAGGCCGCCCTGCAGACGGAAGTGATGAACTGGCGCAACTTGTTTGAGCCGGAAGGGGGTAAAGTGGTGACATGGCAACCCCGGCGGCGCCTACCGCATTGGGGCCGAGCCAGCGAGCCCCGCGGGCTTGGCGGGGCTTGCAACTGGTGGCCCCGGGGCGGTCGCCGTAATGCGGCCCTGGGGCCGGGGCATCGGGGTGGCGCGCCTGTGTGTGCCCGAGCGGCCGCGCGCTCTATGTCGCCCGCCCGACAGGCTGCGGCCGGCGCGTCTGTCCTCGTCCAAGCCGCGGCAGCTCCTGTTTCCCATGCCAGGGCCAGGCGCGCAGACAGCGGCGCCGAAGCCCAAGCGGTTTCCTTCGGCCCCCGGGATAACGAAAGAGAAACTGCGCAACTCATCCCAGGCCGGTCGCCGCCGCTGCGTGCTAGCTTCCTTCGCGGGCGCCCGCATTCCTTGGGCCCGCCCCCCCCCGTCCGCGGTCCGCCGGGCGGGCGGGCTGGATGGTGGGCCTTTGGGTTCCTCGTCGGTCGCTCGGCCGACCTTGATTGGCGCCCGCGCGCCCGCCCCTTGGGCCCGGCCGCCCGTAGGCCGTTGCTTGCGCTTGCCGGGCCTGCCGCTGAGCCCCGGCGCCGCGGGCTTGTGTGTGTTTGTAATGTTCCTACCGAGCCGGCGGGCGCCGGCCAACCAGAAATGTGGTGCGTGTGCGCAGTGGGCCGCGGCTGGCTGGCGCGGTTTGGCCGGCCCGGCTGCCCGATAGCCCCCCGCCTCCCCCCCGTTTGATTGTTTGGCACCAATGGGGCCCTCCGGCGCATTTTTTCTTTTATTCTTTGTTCTTATCTATGCAGCCACTAGCGCCCGCGGAACGAACATGATCGCGTGTCCCGGCCTCGCAGGGAGTGGCCCCTGCGTTCGATGCGTAGGTACCGGGGGAGGGTCGCGTGACCAGCCACACGTATGGCCAGCCTCTCATGTTCTCGAGCTCCTGAAGCGTGTCGGCCGCGCCGCCCCCCTGTAATTCTTTTCTGCGCATATTTCTCACTACAGACATCCGCTTTGGTACTTGCATTCACCTGTATGTGCAGGCGCCTATTCCCTGGGCGAAAGTCTAGGAGGCTTCCTCATGGCCCCGTGGTGGATAATATTGCGGCGCCATTGAGTGCGGGCTTTTGGTGAATATTGTTCTGGCGCTTGAATTTCGAAGAGCGTTCTTGCGTTGCAAGGAAGAGGCCCCTCCGCCTGTCGTTTCCTCTGGGATCACGTTTGTTTTTGTGGGTTTTGATTTTCGTGTCTGTGTAGTCCCGCAGCTCTTCTTCCACTAGAAGCGATTCTTGCGAGGTCTTCGTCAACGTTCAGACTAAAGTACTTATTAGAATTTCGACGAGTATGTTCATGTTGTGATCGCACAGGCTGCATCAAACTCCTCTTATTTTTATCTCCTCTGGTCCACAAAAGATGGCTCCGCTCCACTCGTCCGTTCGTTCTGTTTTGTGCCTCTACTTACTCCAGTTGCTGGAAACGGCGATCCCAGTTCACACAGCCGCTGCGGGTCCAACCTACTTCAATATTGGAGACGATGAACAGGGGCCACCGTGGCGAGGAATTAGTGCGCGATGTGCTGCGACCCCGAGCACTTCTTCTGCGCAGGAACTGACTTGTCCCAGCAATAACAACATTCCCATTCTCTCTACGACCGGTACTAGCCCTAGCAGTCTCTCGCCTAAGACGGTCTGCGGTAGTGCTAGCAGCGCCAGCAGCCCGAGGACCGCAACCCATGCGAGACCACGGGGAGGTGGCCGTACTAGAAATGGAGTTTCGACCAACACCGGCGTGGTGCAACACAAGCGACCCCGAGTTCTCGCACTGGTCGGCGGCTTGGCGACGCTGTCGTACATTCTGAGCGGGGGAAAGACGAGCGGCTCTTCGTACGGCGGAGTGAATACAGGAGTCGGCAGCTCTTGTCATCCCGCGTGCTCCTCGGTGTTTGCAGACGCATCTTCTTCACGCGATGGTGGTGTCGCACAACTTCCAAGAACCTCTGACGACAGTGAAACAACAGCTTTCCTGGATCTAGAAAAAGCGAATCGGTTCAAAGACGAAAAACTGCAGCAGGCCAGGAAGCTGTTCGCGAAATTGAAACAGGATGAACAGCAGTTACAGCAGTCTGAAACGGCAATCGAAGTGGAAAAAATCGCAGAGAAATCGATCGAGGAACTAGAAAAATTTGCGGAAAAAGCGGAGAGAGAAATCACTTCCGAATACCAAGACAACGTCAAACCCTTTGTCAAAAAGGAAGCAAAAGCCGCCGAGACTTTCCTGCGAAAAGCGAAGCAGTCCGCGTCAGCCTTTTCCACCAATTTCTCCTCCACCTGGACCTGCCCGGACCCGGTTTCGATCCAAGATCCCAAAGTGAAAGACACGTTTGACATTGAAAAACTACAAGGCACCTACAAAGAACTCTTCCTCCACGACTTCACGCAGTACCCTGCGTGCGTCAAAGGCCCGTCTTGTGTGCAGTCGGTGAAGTATTTGGACAAAGAAAATCCGTTTCTGTTGCACGACAAGTTCACGCTTGCCTGTTTCGACAAGCCGTACGCCTCCGACCTGAAGTTCGAACTCAATACCTCTACTCCGGGGATTTTCACGGGAAAATGGAACGCGGTGACGGGGGGCCTGAGGATTCCGGACACGGTCGTGGCGTTTAAGGAGCAAGAAGAAGACGATGAGAACATGAACAACGAAGGTGAGCAGGATGTCGGTGATAAGGTTAAAGAAACGAGCACAGTCGTTCTTTCTCGTCCGAAGCTGCAGTACAAGTGGGTGATCGAACTCCAGTGTGTGGATTTGAAACAAGTTTCCTCGCACATCCCCAGCGACTACGCTTTTTTCGTCGGAATTAACTTCTACGCGAAGGACGACACGCCGGAAATCCGGGCGGAGATGCTGGCGGCGGCGAAGGAGCGGGGCATTGATGCGTACATGTACGGAAAACCGTTTGGGCTGTACGAAGTGCCCCACCCGGATACGTGCTGGTACAATAAGGATTGAGCTCATGATGAAGATCTTCAACTCGTCGGACAGAGAAAGGCGAGGGAACTGCAGCTGCTTCTAGTGGGATGATGAACTAGAACTAGCAGAGGCCTACTTGCTGTGCTGGTTCTGGCGGGAAGGCATGATAAAGTTTTGGTGATGAGCCGAGTGTAATGAAAAACGTTGCGACTGTTACTGCTCTCGTGTACAAAAAGCGTGGTTGGTGTAACATAGATATGCTCAACGGCTCTGACAATGGTGCGAAATCCACACGATAAGCGTTTCCGTTTCTGTTTGCTAAAAAAGAATACAGGCTACTTCCCGTAGTAAGTAGTACACTTGTATTTATATTGCGTTTGAGAAAAAAATGAAACTCCAGTCAAGAACATGAGAACATGACACGACGTTGACGTCGTCCAAATTTTGCTCATCTTCATGAGGCCACCGCCAGGAGATTGTAATAAAGAGATATCGATGACGACGTCATGAAGACAGTAAGTCGTGACACGGCTGTTGAATTTCTCTTGCGTCCAACGACGATGAAGATCTTCTTTATTCGCCCCAGAGATTCCATTGATGCACCGCAGACACTGCAGTCGCGAGAAGATCCCCGAAGACGATCCACGACCGTGACGACCGTTTTAACGCGTTGCATAGAGTAGTTTTTCAAGTTTTGGTGCATCGAACAGTATTACAGCAAAGAGGTCTTGTGCTGAGTGACCGCCTCCTGGTCGTTTTGCCTCGGGGTTACCTTTTTCTCATGGTACGAGACATCAGTTACAGCTACAGGCCGAAGTACCAAAAGGGTACTAAGCAGGTAGAAAAAAGATCTCCCGTGACTTCTAAGACTATTATTTTTTTTCAACGTCAAATAACGATAAACGGTAATGAAAAACAAGCACTCGGCGTACAAAATTCGTTTTTTGTCCTGATAAATATGTACTCGGCAGCATTGTAAGATCATTTTTCCTTCAAGTTCAACATGAAGATTCCGACGGGCGCTTGAAAAGAAAACGACAAGACGTAGCGATACCAGGTTTCTACTGGCAGTAGCAAGACAAGAATCTGAATCATTTATCACGTTGTCGTCAACGTAAGTATGCAGTTACAACAAGTGTAGTGCAAGTCCAAGTGAAAAATCGTGAAAAAGATCTTTTTTTTCGTTCTACAAGCCGGTGTCGGTTTGTCTTTCTCGTTGTCCCATTTACAAGAAAATACATAAGACCGTTCCTTTCATCAAAATGTTGGGTTTCCAAGGGGGAAAGACGTCGCCGCATGTACTCAAAGCAGTCGTAGCTTTGTTCGCGAACTACTTGGCTACGATAGACAACGTGTGCAGCAGCAGCAGCACTAGTAGAACGAACTACACGACAGCACCAGGCGGATTCTTTTTCCTAGCAGAAGCAGCGCAGGCGAGGGCCTCCTCGTTGCCTGAACGAAGAACTCTCGGGCCAGCTTTTCATGCTGGCTCGCAGTCTCGCGGAAATGATGAAAATAACAGCAGCTCGTCCACGACCTATGATCCGCGAAATGACCCCCCTTCCCGGCCGCCCTCGGCACCGCTACTCGGGCCGCGACGAGAGGACACCTTGGACGACATGCCACCCCTCTCTCCATTGGTCGGACCGCATGATGTTGAAGCTGCGGGCACCAGGACTCCTCCCGAGCAGGAGCCCCAGGGACAACATGATGTTCTTGACCAAGCGGACTTTGATATGTTCAACTCAACTTTTAGAACTACACCTACACCCCCGCCTCCGCCGGAAGATGAATTTCACGGTACTTCTAGAGATACCCTCGGTCCGCTGCCGTCACGAAGAGGTGGAACCCCACTCGACTTCTTCGCACTCGGCGCAGAGGCCGTGGGGGCGCGGAATCGCACCGGGTCCTCTCCGCTCGTGTCCTCGGACGAGGACTTTGAGGGTCACCCCATGGAGCCGCAAGTCACGCGCATGCTAGCGCCGATTCCGCGGAGACCGAGCTCTACCGCGGGGGGCTCGGGCTCGTTTTTAGATGATTTTGAGCCTGTTGATGTTGACCGGGGCGGCAACGAGGATCTTCGTGTTCGGGCGGGAGAGGAAGAAATTTATGGACCGCGCGACAGAGTGGGAAGTATAGGCAGTGCTAACGCGATGAATCCTTCTACGAATTCCTCGCTCTTTCAGGAGCAGCTGCAAGAGGACCATGATTTCCAGCTGAGTGAAGCGGCAGTTGACGCCGATCATCCGGACTTTCAGAACAAGCAGAACAGTACAACTGTTTCAACTGGTGCAGCTGCCCCGGAAGACGTGCATCAGCGTCTTGATTCCGACGATTTCAAAAGTACCTGGCCCAGCAAGGGCGACTCTGCATCGGCGAAAGGGAAGATGCATCCAGGCGTACTATCCAACAAGAGCGCTATTGCTGGAGCGGAAGATGATCTCCAATTGCAGAAACACGCTCCCGTCCCCCTTTCCCCAGACGATTTGCAACGCATGCAGCAAGATCAATTGACAACGCCGTTGTCAAGGTGCAACACCACAACGCCCGGAGCGATGTCGGACGGCCCATTGTTCAGTTACTTCGCCGGAGGTGGGGGCGGAAGCGGCGGTAGATATGGGGAAGATCCGCAGTACTTGCAACACGAACACGACGAAGAATCCGATGACGAATGCTGGGGTCGCGGAACCTCGTCTTCGCTGCTAGAGGACCAAGAACGCGCATCGTACACAGCGAGTCGGCCCTCCACGCCGGGGTTAGACCACCTGGCGAATCAACATGCTCAACTCCGACAAATTGCTGTTGACCAGTTAAACCGCCGCGGCTCACCGACCATTCCCGAAGACGGGGAGCATCATTTTGAGGATCATGACCATCAAGATCAAGAATCTTCACACTCCGTGGCGGACCTTCAAGACCTGAAAGATTTTGACCAAAAGCCGGCAATCGACGCGTTCCTCGCAGAAAGTGACTTGTTTCCGAAAGATTTACTGAGGCACGATTCTCCCTCGATCCCCGAGGGGAGCGAGGAAGATGAAGCAGAGGCGGAAATCCAAGCACGGGCGTTGATGACGCAGCGGGCAAAGGACGCGGGGTGGCAGGATAACAATATCGAAATCTGGAAGAGTGGGGTTATGGAATTCCGGGGCACGCCGAAAGTACCAGAGCATGTTGGTGTTGTTTCTCAAGAACAGCCAGCTGGTGAGAACGAGAAGACGTCTCACGCTAATACTGTCGCGCCGGCAGTACATGTACAACATCTTCAAGCTGCGTCTTCTTCATCTAGTAGCTCTGCTGCAGCGGGGGCTCTTCAATCGACCATCCCGTTGGTGCTTGCCACCGAGCCGACGTCCCCACCTACTGCTCGTCCGGGTACTACGACTTCTAGTGCCTCGCCGATTCGGAAGCAATTACTAGAAAACGGGGATTTGCGAGTCAATACCGGACCTCACAACCTGCACATGGCATCCGACGAGGACGAAACTTCGCCCGAGCGGCTAGACCAAACTTTATACGACATAAAGCACCACTCTCCAAAACAGGCAGAGAAAGTGCAAATCCCCTGGCGCCCGAGCCTGTTTCCGCGCCCGAAGATGGGACAGGGAAGAAGTGAGCCGTCTTCCCCTCTGGTTTCTCCTTCCGATGAGGATGAGTCGCTGGATCGTGGGAGGAAAAGAGGTCGAGGGCCAGCTCCACCATCTTCCTCGGGTAGCGCTTCTGCTTCACCTGTTTCTGGTAGTCGGACTTTTGGAAGCCAGAAACAAGAATCGCATCGAGATTTTCTCGCCTGGGCCTCGGAGCGACAGAAACAGCACTCGGAGAACAAGACCTTACAACGGGGCCGGGAGGTGCATGCCACGGGGAATGATACGACAGCGAACGAGGAGCAAAGCCGGGCATCAGTGGAGAGAGATGTTTCATCTCCGCAAGCAGAGCACCATACCGGTGGACGAAGCCGTGCTGCTTCTGTTAGTTCTAGCCCAGTTCCCGGTGACCCAGAAACAAAACATTCCGGAACTACCGTCGATTGGCGGAATTTATCCGCATTGCACATCGACGCCTCGCCCGACCCAGATCACCAGGCGCAGAGGGAGAAGGTCCTGAGAAGCCTCTTCGGCCCGCCAGGGAAAGCAACGCCACTGGGAGGTGGTCCTGCGCCGGGCAACAGCAGCCGAAACGTGTCCAGAACCAGTTCGGGGTCTTCGTTGTTCTCTTTCCCAGCAGAGAAGGGCCGGTCGCAATCTGTGTCTTTACCTTCCACGACGACCGGCGGGTTGTACTACGACCATTATCAAGTGCAAATATGTCTGGGTCTGGAATGTCATGCACATTTTGCATGACTCCTGATGTCTGTGATGCATGCCCTAGCATTACAAATTTTGTGAGGGCTTCCTGATGCCTATATCGCATGAGAAATGCCCTCTCGCCCTGGCAAAAACTGGACCTCCTTTGCTGTTCATGCAATACACATTTTTGTAGAATTCAGACACAGCATCACAAGTTGCATCCTTCCAGACCCAGACATATTTGCAATGCATAACCATCATGAAGCTAGTCAACAAGGGCTGTCAGGACCGGCAGGTGTAGTAGTTTCATCCAGTCGCCAGAACAAGGTCGTGAAACGAGGAGACCAGCAACGGTTGACGGAGCTGCGGAGACAAATGTCGCACCAGACGAAACAAGCGAAAACGTCTGTGGAGGAAGCGGGGAAGGCGAGTTCATCTACTTCTTCGCAGAAGAAAACATATGCGGAGGCTTTGAACAATGCTACTGCGAGTAGTGCTGGTGCTGCTGCTAGTGGCACGACACATGCAACTGTTACAGAGCAGGATGATGTTGTTGTTTCACCTGAGCAGGCGAGTTTCCATGTAGTGCCTGCTGAACACCAAACTTCCGATCCTACCCCGGCAGAGCTACGCACGTTGAGCTTGAGGAAGAGCATCAGCCACACCTCCAGTGGTGCTGCCTTGTCCAAAAAGAAGAAGACGAAGGAAGATGTTGTGGAGAATGAAGCCACGATGATGGAAGGGCACCAGCAACAAGCTGAAGCCACGACTGGTGCTGACAAACTTGTTCCGGCAGGACCAGGAGCCAATCTGAAGAAGTATACAGGAACAACGCCAGATGCTTCACCAGTTTCCGATGCTGCTTCGTCGGAGTTCGAAGTCGTTGGCGCGTCGGGGGCTTATCATGATCACGAATACAACCAGCAGAAGCGTGGGTATTCTCTCCGCGACAGTGGCGCACTTCTTTCTTCTTCTCCCGGAGGAGAAGATCCTGGCCGCGCAGCAGCTTCCACCTCTTCTCGAGATGATGGCACAACCACTTCTAAAACACCAAAGAAAGAGCAAGAACACAAGCAGAGCAGCTCCTACCTCCCGATCCGGAAAGGCACGTCCTCCACCCGGGAATTGTCTATCAACGCCTTGAACCTCCAGTTTGCCCAACACCCGCGGGAAAGACAAGTCGATTCGTTGGCTCAGCAAAAAGCGGGCCGTGTGGTCGGTGAATTCAACGCGGCGGAACGAAACCAAGTACATTACAGCCTGGGTGGCGGAGTCGGAAATCGAAACAGTTACAACCCAACCGGTTTAGGCGGTAGAGAAAGGGATTTTTCTTGGCTTTACGAAGTGGAACGACGCCGGGCCGAAAAGCGGGCCAAGGGGGAGTTGCCGGGTCGTGAGGTGAAGCCTTTTGCAGCGCACGACGATGCAGGAGCTCCAGTACAATCGCAGCCGCAAGAAGTACCGTTTTCAAGCGGTCGTGCTGGAGATCATGCTAGTAGTCGTAGCCCTTCCGTTCAACGTGTGCAATTTCCGACAACCGCAGAAAAAGCAGCGAAAAAGATGACGCTGGAAGAACGAGCGCACGCACAGAAGAGCTGGAATGTTCGGCACAAAGTTGGCGTTCTAGATGGAGCTGCGTCGAGGACCGCTTCGAGTGCCGCGGGCACGGACACGTCACCTCCAGAAGATGCTGTAGTTCTTGGTGCAGCAAGAGTTGCTGGAAGCACAGGAGAGGTTGCAGCTTCTGCTTCGAGCAGCGACAAGGCTGCTGGTTCCAGTGGTTTGGACTTGCAGGACCACCAGTCTTCGTTTCTGCACAGCTTGCGCACTGCCAGTCACGAAGCTTCTGCGGCCTCATTTAACTCGTATAAAACGCACGATGAACGAAAAGAAAATGTAGCACGAGAAGCGCATGAAGCCTTTCGCGTTGAGCAGGAAGCCACCTACCGTAAAGACCAGATTTTGTCTGCTGCACGCAATAGTAGAGCTCCTGCAGCACAGGGTCCTGCTGGCCCATCGCCATCCTCAGAGGACGTGGTGCAACAGCACAAACGACTGGAGCCGAAGAAGGTCATGCTTACCTCGACTGCTGCGCCTATTCCGCCTAGCGTGATTTCCCAAGAATTGCAGAAGTACCAGCAACAGAAATTGGTTTCGCAGCATTGGAACATGCACTCTGGAACTGATGTTGCTGGTCTTGTTGATTCCGGTGCGGGGGCCTCATCATCTACTTCTCGAGCTGCGCAGATTCCGATTCCCGCAGGAGCTGCCCACCAGCTTCCGTATTACCCCGTCTCGCAGCAGCAGCAGATCTTGCAACCGAATTCAGGGATTGTGAACACCCAGAGTCCGATGCAACGGACTTTCTTTCCTTCGAATTTCAATTTGGTAGAACGCGGAGCTCCGCAGATGCCAGCGCACCCTGCAGTAGGAAGGAGAAGTTTTCAAATTCGGTCGGTTTTGATTCCAATACGTGTCTTCTCGTGAGTAATTTGGTTTTGATCATGCAACATTTGTTTGCATGATAGCTTTGAACGTCATCGATTACAGCGTGTCCTGTTGCGTAGCAGTCACGCGAAGCTGGATTTCAGTTCGTCAACTGATCATTCTCAACTAAATAGTCATGCAGAGCTCAAAAGGTGAAGCTTCCATCGCTTCAAACCAAACTTGCAAACTAGTAAAGCACAACAAAATAAACTACACCATTCACAAATTTGAAAACTCCACTTCCATACCTGCAACCTCCCGCAAATAGTCCCACCACTTCCTACTTAACGCCGCCTTGCCCTCCGCCCCCGTACTTTCCGCCAGTGCTCGAAGACACCCACGGTTATCAACTGCAAATATGTCTGGGTCTGGAAGGATCCAACTTGTGATGCTGTCTTTGGATTCTAATGAAAAAATCTGCATTCGTATTGCTTGACCAGCAAGTAGAGGAGTCCAGTTTGCGCTACATGGAGAGGGCATTTCTCATGCGGAATCGGCATCAGGAAGCCCTATCAAAATCTGCGATGCTAGGGCATGCCTTACAGGCGTCACGGGTCATGCAAAATACGCATGACAAGCCTGGCAATCTTCCAGACCCAGACATATTTGCATTCCATAACGGTTTTCCGCATCCAATTCTCGGCAAAAAACAGGTGCCGGGGAACGTCGCGGGAGCGGTGTTTCAAGCGGAGCCGGACTTGCTTTGGGAATGGCAGGACGGAGTGTGCGGACAGGTTTTACCGCTTCTTGGGGATACTACTTCTAGTCGAGGCGTGTTGACGAACAATGGCTTGTCTTGCGTCCCTGTAGTTCCTGCTCCAGCTACAACTCCCGCAGTAGCAGCTCCAACGGGAGGCACAACCGCAAGCTCCTCGTCCTCTAGCAGTACTAAAACTGCGCTGGCTGCGATGATGCGGCATGCGAATGATCCGATTGGCAGCCGGTTTTGGGAAAGCGCTCGCGGGGCAGAATTGCGTCTGCCGGAAGTTGGTTCAGGTGCTGCAGGGTCTGGGTTATGAACGAAGAAAATAATCAAACAAGATCTTGTGTGGGCTTTGTATGTAGATGTGCGACCACTTCGGAGACGAGAATGCCTAAATTCCTCTTCGCAGATTGCCGTGCAGAATGATGTTACTCAGCATGGTATGAATGTCATGCGAATTTATGAGCTTCACACCGTCGTGCAAGATGTTACCCGCCATGGTATCAGGCCCACCACAATTCCATGCGCTTCACACCGTCGCGGAGAATGTTTTGCGCCTTGGTGTCATGTCCACCATGCAAGAAAGCGGCTTCGTGTGATCAATTCGACAGCACCTCCTAATGGTCGTGCAGAAAATGGTCCTTGGTGCTTTGAAATTAAAATTGTTTGTTTCATAAATTGAAATGTACGAGCGAAGCAAGAGTGAAATTCCTCCTTCTTGCACTGCCCACACAAGGCTCCACGACTTTCCATTTCCATAACCCAATCTACGCGGAACGGAACAGGATGTGGATCAGGTCTCCGGCGAAGAAGCATCCTCCGTCGGTGTTGGTACTAGCGGCGGTTCCGTGGCAACAAGCTTGCTGAGAAAAGAAGATACCAAGCCGGGATCATCTTCTCGAGGACGCGAGGCTGGACAATTGAAAGTCACAAAGATTTTGCAGCGCAAGCAGGACCAGCACCAGTCGGACCGCGATGCTGTACCGAAATCTACCAGCAGCAGCCGGGATCAACACTGGAAACCAGTGAACGTTCGAGATTTGTTTCCCAATCTGGAACAAGACAAACCAGGACTAAGCCACGGGGCCGGTAGTTCAAGCACAGGCAGAAGAATTGAGGATGCTAGTACTGCAACTGCTCCGCAACAGCCTGCTGCGAGTAGTTCTTCGTCCGCCTGGAAACCAAAACTGCCGACAGCAGATCCTATCTCCGCGAGTCCGGCTTTGCCAGTCGGCAAACACATCGACGTCGCAGAGCTGTTTCAAGCGAAAAAGCCGAAGGGAACAAGATCTACTCCGGTTGGAGGTGCATCTTCAAAGAAGCCTGCGTGGGAAGCAGAGTCGCCCTTAGGGCGCAACAGCAGGAGGAACAAAGGAGGGAACTTCACTGCAACAGCAGTGCACGAGGAAGGAGACGATGAACATTTCCCAGAACAACATTCCGAGCGGACGAGACAGCAAAAAATCAAGAACCGCAAGTTTCCGATCGAAAACGAAGGAGTGAATCAAACGGCGAGGCTTGGCGGAAGACCGATTGTATCTGTTCCGAAGCAGGGGCCGGCTCTTGGACGGGCAGGAAAGGCTGGAAGAGCGAATGTAGTTCAAAAGAGCAGCTACTACCCAGCACCTGTAGTTGGTGCAAGAGGACGAGCATCTGCATCTGCCGGCAGCGACCGCAACTCAACCTCCACCCCCGCTGCTTCCCCCCCGCCGGCCGCTCGGGGGGATAAAAACTATTTGGAAGATTTCCCGGCTTTGTTGAAAAAAGACCTGGACGATATGGTCAGGTTTTCCTCCCCGAGGCCGGGAGTGGGACAAGAAGGGGCCACTTCGGCCTCATCTTCATTGCAAAATGCTGGTCCACCCGGAACGGCAACGGGTACCGCTACTACCGTACAAGTAGCACGTGAGAACAACACGACTCTACCAATCGTACCTCGCCGCCCCGTCCCAGCTGCCCTATCCGCCTCCGCAGTTTTCTCCTCCCTAAGTGAGATCGGCCTCCCGCCGGGCTTGGAAATGCTCACCCCCTGCGCACCAAACGTCACCGTTACTTGTGAAGGGGTTTCGGACACGGATCTACTGCCCGCGAGTAAGAACGGCTTCTTCTCCGCGCTGTCGGGAAATAGCATCGGGTTTATTCAGCAGAGCGATGCTGGAGATTCTCCTTTTGCGGAAGGTGAAGCGGTACTAGGAGCCGAACAGCCCCAGCCTCAATCGCAAGTCCAGCATCACAACATCGGCACCCCTCTTGGAGGTACTAGCCAACAATCCGGAGCTTCGTCGGCCGAATCCTCCTCCTCGAATGCTGTTTCCCCCGTCACAGCCAATTCCTCTACCAAGGCCGTTGCCGAACCGATTTTGCCACTGTCTGATCCGAGCTCACCTGCAAACGTCGCTCCGACCGAGCAGTTGGTGGAGCAGGACAACATGGTCTTGGTCAACACGGAATCGACTGCTGCCGCCTCTGCCCGACCTCCTGCGCCTCCAGTTCTCCCGGAATCATCCCGCCCCGACGCCAGCATGCGGGTTCCTCCCGTTCGACCACTGTATTACCACGTGGGCAGGGATGGGCAGCAATTCACCAGTGTGGATCGTTTCGCAAACGAGGCCGCGGGAGTTGTGCCACCTTCTCAGATCATGCCGACGACCTACACCGGCGAAGCTGCCGCGTCTGGAATTGCGATGTCGCAGCAGCAGCTGCTGCAACCACAGCAGCAAGAGCAGCAGCCTTTCTACCCGGTGATCCCACCGGCGCCAGGTGCAGGTGCGTCGAACAATTTTCTTGAGATGAACCCAGCTTATGCCATGGGCTTGCTAGTAGGCGATCCCGCGACGCCGTATGCGGGCACAGTAGATCCGAATTCGTACACAGTTCACGACCCATCCGGGCACCTGCAGTACTCGTCTCCGGACAACTACGGTGCACAGCAAGCGGCATTGCAGCAAGAAGCTGCTTATGCGCACCGTCAGCAACAGGTTGTGGCCGCGCAGCAACAGCGCCACAACCAGCTTTTGCAGCAATTGCAGCACCAGGAAGTATTTGTCCCCGGAGCGGGTCAACATCAAAGCCAGCAGTTACCAAACCCAGAATTCGTTCATCAAACAATTCAACACATGCTGCAGCAAAACCAGCCACTCCCCCCCTACATCTCCAGTATGAGGGAATTTGGCTCTGGGCAGGTTCACCACGTCAGTGAAGGGAGGGAATTCCGGTGTGTGACGAATTACAACAGCTATGGGGACGCGGGTGACCGGGCTTTTCAGACTACATCCATAAGTCAAGACGGTTCTGGGCAGCCGGTCCGGACCACGCACTATTTCCACACAGATCCGAATAGTGGGCGCTGCTTTCACTATACCACGAACGTTCCGATGGGGGCTGTGGTGGGAAACGGGGAAGGTTTTGGGCATGACTTTGCGTCGAACGCAGCAGCTTTCAATGCTGATCCCAATGGTCCGGTAGGAATTGTTTCCGCTACCGTTTCTACTGGCGGCGGTGCAAATTTCTTTGCCGGCCAACAGCCGCAATTTATTCCACCGGCTGCTCGCTCTTGGTCCTCTCGTGCGGGCAGGGGCGGCCGTGGAGGTGGAGGTGCTACCGGTAGTCAACTACAACACGGCCGGGGACGAAATGCAAATGGTAATGGTCGCGGGCGCGGGCGGAATGTATTAACTGCAAGTTGGGCTGCTGCTCCTCGACCAGTTCTTTCGGAAGCGAGTGCAGCTGGTGCTGCAACGCTGGGCGCTGATGTTTCCTCTGTGCCTCCTCCACCCGTCCGGGATGTTATTGCTGGACCTCCGGAGATTCCGATGGCAGAGCAAGCACCACCACTGGAGCTATCTTAACAGAGCTCCTCAGTGGCTACTTCAGATGTGGTTAAAGTCAAGAACCTACGGTCTAAAGTGACCGCTGTAGACATTAACTTATCGAAACATAAATCAAAAGCTCGTACATCTCATGCATCCATAGCGTTCGAAAAAAATGAAAATCGTCAGAGGCTAAAAGACCTCCTTATGCTAA
This sequence comes from Amoebophrya sp. A120, assembly GCA_905178155.1. Lineage (NCBI taxonomy): Eukaryota > Dinophyceae > Syndiniales > Amoebophryaceae > Amoebophrya > Amoebophrya sp. A120. Next base: position 3,173,845 of record CAJINV010000002.1, read on the forward strand.
AGAAAGAATAGAGTCAGTTTCATGCTGTAGAAAAGAACTTCACTTCTAAAGAAATCCGGCACTTGCATACGAAAAACTTCTTCAGATGTCTAGACATTCAAGGACAAGCTAAAAAGTAAAGATTAACCACGAAAGATGAACCATGATTAGGAGATACACGTATAAAGCCACGAATAGGTGGGAAAGAGGATGATGTACTTACCACAAAACGAAATTAATACATAAATGATAGACAAATCCAAAAAAAAGTTCAGCAAGTAGGAGGAGGTCTACAGCTGGAAGAGTCGTTAACGAAATGGCCTCCGGTTTTCGTGCGGCTTTCGGTGAGGACCCTGGGCCCAACCCCTGTCCCTTCCTTGGCCCAACCCCTGCCCCTACCTGGGCCCAGCCCCTGCCCCTCCCTTGGCCCAACCCCTGCCCCTTCCTGGGCCCAACCCCTGCCCCTCCCTGGGCTCAACCCCTCCCCTGGGCCGCGCGCGGGGATGCCGGCCGGGAAGGCTTTTCGGCCTCCCCGAGGAGGCTATCCCGCGTGCCATGGTGGCCCGGAGGCTGCCCCAAAGCACCCCCCATGTGGAAGATAGGGGGGGTCCAGCGGGTTTGCCGCGGGATTAGCAAGGCCACATCCTTTCGGAAAGCCTCCCCCGCGGCTATTTCGGTCGATTTCTGAAGCGCAAAAACGACCAACTTTCTAAACCCGCGGCCAAACCCGCTGGACCCACCCTATCTTCCACAAGGGGGCGCTTTGGGGCAGCCTCCGCGCCACCATAGCATGCGGGATAGCCACCTCGGGTAGGCCGAAAAGCCCTCCCGGCCGGCCGGCGCCCCCGCGCGCGGCCCAGGGGCAGGGGCTGGGCCCAGGGGAAGGGGCTGGGCCCAGGGGCAGGGGTTGGGCCCAGGGAGGGGCAGGGGTCTGGCCCAGGAAGAGGCAGGGGTTGGGTCCCCTTGTTGGGGTCTCTGGGGGCGCTCTTTGCCAAACCCGCACGAAAACCCACCGGAAGGCTTCAAATTAACGACCCTTCCAGCTCTAAGAGGAAGGAAATTCACTTTAGACCAGAATACAAGATACGCCACTAGACTTAATCGAGATGTTGAAAGCAGAGTCACACATAGAGGCGGTCCTGTGCAGCTGGTCAGACATAAGTAGCGGTACTCATTTGTATTTTTCGATTTACGGAGCGGGAGCGCGCGGAAAGATTCTCTAAAGTGCCAGAAGTTTCATCACAGCTTCATCTCTGAAAAGCGCATGTTTGTATAAGGGTTTTTCTGTCGTGACTCCGAGTTTTTTCTTTTTGTCAAGATTCATTACAGCTACTTCATCTTGTTGACCGAGCACTGCTTTCCCGAAGTCAACGTGATGCTTTTAAGGACTTTGAAACAATAGCGAGGCTGTAATCTAGTTGTGAAGTTCGATTTTTCTTCCGTCCACAAAAAACTCAGGACGTTGCGCCCACGTCTCTGATAAGATATAGTTTGAGAACGAAGATTTGTCAGTTAACGGAAAAATACAAAAAGACATTGATAGGCAGGAAGTCGACCTGCCGCGCAGCATCGACGGTTGGCGGCGCGGTTGTGTCCCTGTTATCGCTGTGCTTGCGTACTCATGTGCATGATAGCTCTCGGCAGAAATCGTCCATCACTCGTCTGCCTCACGCAATAATTGTGGTCTTCAAGACCGCGAAGAAGCAAAATGAACCGTCTTCGGACTCGTATCGTGTCATCGTGAACAAGAATGTGAAGAGAGCAATCAAGTTCTTGATGAGTGTCGTCTTGCTTCATCGCTCGTCTCGAATAAAAACCTGAAAAATTTGTTCATGTTTTGCGACGTCGTGTATCTTCAAAATCTTGTACTTGAGGTCTTCTTGTGGTTAGCAGGCTCATCCTTTGAATTGCGTTTTTGTTATGTTTTCGCTAAGATCACAACTCAATCTCAACGACACAAACCCGTCTTTACAACAATATGGAGTGCACCGTTTGCTTCCACCCCTACACGGAGACTGACCGTGCGCCAAAGATCCTCCAATGTGGCCACACCTATTGTTACCAATGTTGTTTGAACCTAGTGCAACAACGAGAAGAAACCGCGGGGCAGGACGAAGAAACGCCGGTGATCGTCTGTCCGATGTGCCGCACCCACAGTCTGATCACCCAAGTGAGGAACAACTACGCCTTGGCAGAAATTCTCGCCGCAAACGCCGAGCAAGCGGCGAAAGCAAATGCGGCGGGTGGAACAAGTCAGAAACAAAATGAAACCGACGGCGGTTCTGGTTCGTCTTCAGGTGGTCAACAGCAGCAGCTCCTTTTGCTACAACAGCAGAACCAACTACAGCCAAACAACACACTTCAAGACGCCACCTTCTGCACGGAGCATGTCAACGAGCAAGTCGACACCTTCTGCCTTACCTGCGAGAAGTTCATTTGCCGCTATTGCTACCAATCTTCCAATTCTTTCCACGGCAAGCACGACCGGTGCACACCAGTGCAGCTCCGGGACCAATTATTAACCACTCTCTCTACGAAAATCCAAAAATTGGAACAAACCAGGCGGAAAAAAACTACCGCGTTGCAAAACTGGGAGGAAAAACAGGAGCAGTCCTACGAAATTTGCAAGCAGTCCGGGCTGTTTTACTTTGAGCAGTTGATGTTTGAAATCACAAAGCAACGGACAAAGTTTTTGCAGTTGATGCAAAACGCGTCGTCCGTGATGAACAGCAGATTACGGGAACAGCAGTTGTCGATTGATTTGCTGAGTGGGGACTATCACGAGATGGTGAGATTGGACCAGGAGTTGAAAAATGTCGTCATGCTGTCCTCTTCGGGGAGTGCAGGCCAAGGCGGTTCCAGCAGCTCTTCTTCTGCCAACGTGAACACCAACATGCAGAATGAAGATCAGAAAGTGATCAAGGCGATTGGCAAATACCTGGAGCACCACATGCTTTTGCAGCAGCGGACGCAGAGCCGGGAGGTGAGCGGGCGGGATGTTGTGTACGGAGGTGCTAGTACAACAACTGCTGGAAGAATAAATGCCGTCGGAGTAGGTGGTCAAGTCAGCAGCACCCCGGGTTTCACCCTTCGAGACCTGCTGCATAGCAGTGAAGACGACATTAATCTCCAGGACCAAAACGAAAACTCAGCGGAAGACGATTTGAATCTCGCGAGCAGCATCGCGAGACTCGGTTATCCGAGTTCTGGTTCGATGTTGAACGCGAGTCCGAGTAGAGGGGAAAACCAAACTTCATCAGCGATGCGCACCTCCACCTCCTCCGACCAACGGGAAAGATCCAGGAGACGGTCTAGTGGGGAGTTGGAGTTGCAACAACGGGAGACGACCGAGATGGCGATCTCGGATTTGAGCTTCGTCCCGCTGGTTCGAATCCCGCTGGAGAACGACTTGTTCCGCGTGGATGAGCGCGAACAGCATGCGACTGGTGTGGTAAACCAGCGGCAGGGGCAGGTGTATCAGCAGCAAGTGCCTGGTACTACGCCGCAGCAACACGCTGGTCAAGTGTCGTCGCCATCGGTACAGGGAATTCAGCATCAGATTCAGCAGCAGCAGCAGCAACAAAGCCCGTCGTCCTTTCAACAACAGCAGCAGCAATTTTACCAGCAGCAGCAGCAGCAGCCTTCAAACATTCCCAGCAACACAAACTACACTTCCGCAGCGGCGGCTTTGAACAACCAACTCCGGAACATCACCGCCATGGGAACCTCCCCGACTTCCGCGCAACCCCCACCCGGCTCCGCATCCTCGTCTTCCTCCGGGTCCGGGCCGGTTGGCACTTTTCAACACCCCGCGAGCCGAACGGTGCCACCTCCGAGTCCCGGGACAATGCGCGGGGGGTATTTTACGGGGATAACAGGACCGAGCGGAGCACCAGGTGGCTCCATTCAGAGTCAGCAATTTTTCGCAAATAGCAATACCAATCAGCAGCAGCAAAATGTCGGTGGTTTCGGAGGGGTTGTTGCACCAGGAGGAGGAAATATTAACAATAGCTACACCGGAATCAATATCGGTAGTTCTGCACCGGCCCCGGGTCCTTCGTTCCGCTACCCGGGATTGAACCCACCGGCGAGTAATTTGTTGAACGGCAATGACTATCCTGTGCAAAAGTATCGTACTCGTAGTGATTGCTGCTATGCATAACAAATCTCCTTTTTATAGGTAAAACAGCATTACAAATTTCAGTTGTAGTGCTAAGCAAATTTGTAATGCAATTGCTACTAGTACGATGCTTTTGCAAGGCATAATGACAATGACATTAATTACACGGTGAATCAGCGGCTCTTCTCCGCTACCTACGGAACGGGGATCCGAGCAGGCGTGCCGCCCGGAACAACAACTGGAGTACTAGCGGGGAATATTAATCCCCTCGCCGTGACGAGAACCAACGCCACTGTCGAGTCTCAGTCGTTGTCCCAACAGTCCGGAAGTAGTTTTGGAGCTTTAGGTGGTGGTGTCGGGGCGGGAAATGAACAAGATTTTCAGGCGGATAGCCCGAGCAGGAGACTGTCCTTTGCCAACATCGCAGCCTCGCCGTCGAGGTTTGGGAATCCGAATCAACAATTGAATGGTGGTGGTGTTGGGGATCAGCAGCAGTGGCGATAGAGAATGAACTACTGTTATCATGGCGCCCTTTTTGAAGCTTTGAACTTTTGCTTGTTTCTGTTTCTGCTTGAGTCAAACTTTTGCCGTCTGAAATGCTCTGAAAAGATTAAGATCATGTACACTACTTTCTTGAAGGTAGAAGCCGACAATCAAAATGTCGCAGGCGCAATCGCTTTTTTGGTGCTGGCCGTGCTTGTGTAGTTCAAATTTTAAGATGGGCAGACGGTCGTGTTCAGGCCTAAAGAGCAGCAAAGCTGAGGGTTTTCTGCAGCGTGTTTCCTGAGTGTCTGTGAGAGTGAGTGAGCGGAATGAACGAGGATAGAGCAAAGGTTTTTTTCTTGATTTACAGAAAGCGAATCGCCGCGGCCGCGGTCTTTGTGCGTGGAAGGCCCCGGGGCTGGGCTGCCAGCCGTTTCTGCATCGCCGGCGCACGTGTGCCGGTGTTGCCTGCATGATTCGCCCCCGCGCGGCCGTGGTCGCAGGGTCGCGCCGGCGTTGCGTGCCTCTTCCGGCCGGCATCGAGGCAAACCCAAAAGGGCCGGCGCTCCGGGTCGTGGATGGCCTTGTGGCTCCGTTGCCTCTTGCCGAGTGCCGCCCGCGACCTCTACTCGCCCGGCGAGGGCGGGCAAGAAATTACTAAAGCCGTATTAATTTAATTTAGTTCGTGAGTGATAGCATAGCCGGGGTCTGGTGCGGCCGAGCAGACTGAAAAACGATTTTCGCACTAGCGCGCCGGGTGGCGCAGCTAGTCGGCGAAACCCATGCCGCCGCTGGCGCGCTTTGCCGGCTCCCGTAACCAAACCGCGCCAGCGGTGGCGCTGGTTCTGCCGCCCGGGTATGCGGGCCGGCGGCCGCGGCGGGGCCGCAGTTCTGGGCCGCGCGCCCGGCTGGATAGTGCCCGTGAAGGGCCGCGCGGGCGGCAGGGGGGTGCCCGTATTCCAGGCCTCCGGCCTTCGGGCCGTGCGTCTTTGTTTGCCCCTGGCGCCCCCCCCTTCCGGCAATTGTTTGGCTGACTCTCTGCCGTGGTTGGCGGTTGGCCGCCCGCGGGCACCCCGCCCGCCGGCCGATCGCGTGGTCGGTCGCGGCTCTGCCCTGCGCCCCGGGCGCCTGGGGTTTTCGCCCTGTCCCTGTCAATGGTGACGCCCCTTGGGCTGATTAGGAAGGATGGCGCAGGTGTGTGTCTTGGTGTTTGGCCGCACCACCGCAGCCATGCATGCGTGGCGCGCCTGCGAGCGCGCGTGGGCGGAAGCACGCACCAGGGGATGTGCATGTGGTCACGTTTCCGCGGCTAGAGGGGCTCTCTTCCTAGCTATTGGCTCATCTTGGAGGAGGCTCGCGAACTTGTGCTTGTTTATATGAGTCCCACCTGACATCGGTTATCACGCGAGCCACGCTGCAAGAATGAATGTTCATTGCACGCGAGTCGCGATAGAAGCTCCGTGGGCAAATCGACAACAGCTGTGGAACAGCAAGGGCGGGAAAAATATGGAATTTCATGCTTCTTTTAATGTATGCTCGATGTTCATCAAATGCGAGCGAATCTCCGCTGACATGGAAATGGGAAAAGAGCAAAAAAATCGAACCACACTGGAAATCGAAATCCACATATTAAATCAAATTTTTACAACACAGATTGGAGCGCGCAACAGATCTGCACGAGGATGAGTTGGTCGAGCATGCATTTCAGAGTGAGGAGGACGAAATATTGGACGATGGCCACCAGTGCCGAAGGATCTGATCTGCCCAGCCCTGTCTTGTTTCTTCGTTCGCTCAATTCCGCGATGTTTTCTCCTACATGTCGTGATCTTCGACACAAGTAAGTTGACTCAGACTCTTCAGGCTGCGGCAGCAGAATTTCTCACGAGGTAGATCGATATCGATTGTGAAGTTCTTGTGATTTCTATAAGACAATATGAAAACTTCTAAGTTGTAGCTATTTCGATTGTGCAACAAGAAGCGAAAATGAAAACCAGCGCCGTGACAATCCGGAGCCAAGAAGCGGATCCGGAGAGCAAACCCACCTCCTCCACCTACAGCGGCATCGGTGTGGAGTACTTGCAGTTTGACCTGGCCCGGCATCCTTTTGTAGACCTGTTCGCGAAGTTGTTACCGAAGAGGACGAACGACAGGCGACGAAGTGGTGATGCAGAGAACTACAAGCTGGATAACGAATCATCAACGTCGGTTAACAATTCTCTCGAATACCTCCATCTCCGCGTCGATGATTTCCGGCCCGAGAACCGCGACGAGAATGCAAGACAAACAGTGCCTCCTTTTCTGGAACGAGCATTGCAAATCCTACCCCAGAAGGTCGTGGATCATGAACAAGCGACTCAGAGGACTCGCTCAGTAGACCTGCAGCAGCCCTTGCAGCCGCATGCGAAGGAGGTCTTCGACGTTGACGAGCCAGCAACCCCCTCCCCCACAAATTCATCCACGACGACCCCGAGTTCTACTACTACTTCTACCCCTGCAGCTTCAACGACAGCAACAAATTCAAATCTCCCTACTTCCACGACCAAAAAACGACAAAAACAAGCCAACAAGAAGGCGAAGAACACGCTTCTGAAGCAGTGGAACCGCGACGAGAACTGGATAAACTTTCTCGCTGCGTACGATCATTTTGTGAAGGAGTTTGTCATTCCGGACCTGCAAGACAAATTTGGGCGTCAACATCGTGCGGATCTTTACGCATCTTCAGAAAAGACTACAAGACAAATCCTCGGCGTGTTCTACCAGGAGCAACCCGTGCTCCGCATCGTTTTTCCAAACAGCCAGGTCCCGCCCTCAAGACCACATAAAGATTTGGAGTACGGGCATTTTGAACAGGAGATCAACTACTGGCTCCCGATTTGTCAAAACGAATTGAACGGGAGAAACACGCTGTGGGTGGAGAGTGAGCCGGGTCTCGGGGATTACAAACCTTTTGTCACGGACAAATCTTCACGACAGCGGCGGAAAAACAAAAACTGTGATGCGGTTTCTAATGCTTCACAAGGAACCGTGATTCGCTTCGACGGCATGCACTTGCACCACTACGCGCATTTGGACATGAAGAACGACGAGGAGCGAGAAGAAGTGCCAGACCACCGTGTTTGTGACCCAGACCGTGTTGAAGAATCAGAACTAGAACCACTTCCAGCGATATCCAGAACCACTACGGCGTCGACAATAGCAACTGTGAAAGACGAGATTTCTGATTCCAATGTCGTGGGTAGAGACATTTCCTCTTCTCCTCTAGAACTACCAGCCACGTCGGTTCTTACAACCAAAACCGGGCCTGCAAGCATCAGAGAAGAGAAGCTTACGCGCATCAGCTTCGATTTTCGTGTGTTGCCAGTTTTCAAGACGTCCATAACAACACCAAAAACTTCCGCTCCTGAAGATGAAGAAATAGAAATGCACAGGACCAGCAGCCCACTAAGTAGACTAAATGAAAGCGAGAAGCTTTACATACAGAAACAAGCGACAGACTTCAAACATTTGGTGGATTTGAACACGGATATTTTTCACAATTTTTCAACGAGTAGTATGGAGTTCTCAAACGTTACATTCTCAACTGTTAGATGAATTTGTCATGCAAGACAACCTTAAGCCGCCAGATGATGAAGCTGCTTCGCATGACAAATCCCCGAGAGGCTAGACGGCATCTAAATCTGTGCCAAATCTGTAATGCAGGAGCAGCAAGCTTGGCCGTTTGACTCTTGCCATTCTTGCATCACAAATAATGCATGTAACAGTTGAGAATGTAACAGTTGAGAACGCCATAAGTAGCTCTGAGAAGTTCAACACAGCATTGGAAATGTTACTCTCTTATCCTGTGCAAAAGTATCGTACTCGTAGTAAGTGCATTTATGCATCACAAATCTCTTTCTCAAGGCAAATCAGCATTACAAATTCCATTTGTAATGCTGAGGAAAGTTGTAATGCGATTTCTACTAGTACGATGCTTTTGCATTTCATATACTCTCTGCAACCGCAAATCCGATGAGAAAACGTTTCCGGTTGGCAGAAAACCAACATGGACTTTTCAAATTCGTGTACGCATAAAACGACATCACATAGCTTGTTTTCAACACCATATGCTCCTCGCAGAACAATAAATGCACAGACACGTGACAGCACCAACTTACAGCAGCGCAATTACAGTCTGGCGCACTTAGTACTCTCGCGACCGCAGTAGCACTGGACGCGCGATCGCTTCTGATGCGGCCGATGTTGTTCCATTTCACGACCACTTCTAAGGAGAAGAAGTGCACGCGTTCGTCTGTAGGTGTCCACCCTTGTTTTACTACTACACACCCGGAGGTTTCCATCTTCTCTGGAAGATTTTGTTTCGTAGATCAACGTCGTGAGGGTGCAGACCTCCTGGATCTAAACAGCGCTGCAGCTGGTGTTGTGCCGTCCTCGATCAACAAAGTTCAAGAGATCATCTACTTGTTCAGAAGCAAAATAAGCAATGTGCTCGCGTCCGCCCTTAACCACCTCCACTTTCTACCACGCAACTTCGCTGGAGAACGCGGAGAAGCTCATCGAAAGTCAGAAATTCCGCCTACCAACCCGCAGAGAGGCGATTGACAGGGGCTTGAAACTCGGCGCGGCGGTGTATTTTGGTAAAAATGCGGATTATTGCATCCACGAAGCCGTGAACACAATGATGGATTTAGAAAGGGGAAGCAACTGCAGTTCATCTTCGGGTTCCTCAACCCCTTGTTCCTCTCAAGCTGACAGAAGCCCATGCGAAGAAGCTGGAACCAACACTTCTACATCAAAACAGAAACTTCAAAAGCAGGAGAAAAAAGCCAAATATCGGAAAATGATCCAAGAAAAGTACAGGATCGTGTGCCTCTCGTGCGACATTGACGCTGGTACAATTTGCGATTTCGGGTCGTACGACGACAGGAAGTGGCCGGAGTGTTTGCCGACGCTACCGAAGCATCCGGATTGCCGGAAGGCGGATCAGGCGAAGAAGAGTGTTGCGGGGAAGAGGATGAAACAGCGGGATTGGGATAAATACACGGAGCTGATCGATTTGGAATATTTGAGGGAATTTGGATACGACAGCATTGTTTTAAACAGAGATGAAAAAGATGATGGAGCAGAATCTGCTTACGCGTTTGAAATTGCAGTGTATGATGTGGACAGAATCAAGAATATTCGAATGGCTGATGTTGGATGTTGGAAATAAGAATAGCTCTCAGATGAAGATTTTTGTTGTGCTTGACATAACGAGCACAAGCAGAATGGCGGCCTGTGCGCTGTCTGCCGTGAGCAGAGGTAGACTGTGGGCGATTTTTGTATGACGTGTGGTTTTTGTTGTTCTCAAGCTGCTTAACGTTCCTGCCGGCGGATGCTGGTGTGTGTGGTGTGTAGGGTGGGCGCCTGTGTTTTTCCCGTTTGTGATTGCCCGGCGCTAATATTGAAAAGGCGCCGGCCCTGTTGTGCTGGCGAACGGTGGGCCCGCCATTTGCGGACGCGGGCGCCGGCGGAAGGTCGCTCGCCCCTTGCCGGCGTTTGGTCCCTGGCCCCGCCCTGGCGCGCGGGCCAGGATACGCGGCGGGCCGGCCCGGGCGGGGCGATCGAAGGTGACAGGGGGCCCCTCCGCGCCCAGTTGATTTTTGGGCAGGCGAGTCGCAAATCGTCGAGCGCGAATGGGGGACCCGTGTGGGGTCTTCACGAGTTTGGTGTGTTTATGCAGCTGTGGGGCACTGTCCCGCGCTTCTTCACGGAGCGCCGAGCCAGTCGCGGCGCCGATAGTCTTCGCATGCCCCAGAGCCCCCCGCATGGAGCCCGCTAGCCGCGGCGCAGTAGAGGGGCGGCGCGAAAAAAGCGCCGGCGACCCGGGGGGGGCGGTAGGTTAGTTGCGTTCCCTGTCGCGGCGCACGCCTCTCGCGCCTGTCTCGCTGATTCGATAACAGGAAAGGAAGGTGATGGCCCAGCTTTGGAAGGTGTTCGGGAAGGCGGTCGAGGGCTCCGGCAGGGCTCCTGAAATTGCCCCCCCGTGTTATTGGGCGGGGCCGCGGGGCGGCCCTTTTTGTCGTGGCGCGCACTCATATGGCGCGCAGCGCTTCCCGCGCCGCTGTTTGGAATGCCCCCGACCGCCGACGCGAGCATGATCTAAAGGCGTCAAGGCTGCAGGGGGCCGGCAATGTCCTCGACGAGATGAGGCAGGACGCGCAGAGCCGGCCGGAGAGCTGGCAGGCCCGCCCCCCACCCAAAAATCCCGGCCCGTCGCCTTTATTTTTGGCGTCGTCTAGTTGCCTGCCGCGGCGCCGCCGGCCGGCCGCGCCGTTCGATCCCCGGCGGGGATGCGGCCGGCCGGGCCCGCGTGGGCGCTTGGGGCGCGCCCCGGTTGCTTCTGGGCTCGCTGCGCGCCCGCCCCACGGTTTGGCCACATTTCTTATGGCAGGAAGGGGTCCTTTGGCGGGCCGGAACGCGCCGAGTGGGCTCGCCAGCGCGCCGTCCCTGTGCTGCATCCATGCAGCCCGCGCGCCGGCCCGCCCGCTCGGCCCGCTTTTTTCCGGGGGCGGCGCGTTTGCAGTGTCGCCCCCCCGCCCCCCCCCCGTCGCGGCCGCCTCGTCTCCTGCGCGCGCCCCCGCGCGCGGCCCCAAAGTCGCCGCGCTATGCTTGGCTCGGGCGCGTGGGGGCCGCAGGAGTTTGGCAGCGAAGCGTAAAAGCGTAGCAATGCGCGCGCGTGCGCGTGGGGGGGCCTGTGTGGTGCCCGGGATTGTAACTTGGCAGTCAGCGGGCGAGCTTGGGTTGCCAGGGCACCCTTTTCCATCCACATTGGCTCCACCGTCAGAACGAAGAGCGTCGGGCACCGTTATTTTGCTCGGGCTAGGCTTTTTTTCGACAGTGGAATCGCAATAGAGAACAGCGCGGGCCAGCCGCAGCTCGTGTGGAGATCAGCAGGGGCCGCTTGAGCTTGTGTTCGTCCTCGTCATTTTTTCTTGTACGCTGAGCGCAGAACAGAGGAAAGTCGTGGCGTCAAATCTTTTACGAGCGCAAATTTTCACGTGACCGTCACAAAGCCAAAGCGAACTGCAAAGCAAATGCATCGAATGGCAGTGTTGAAGAAAAAAGAGCGGCCAATAAAACAGAGAATAGCCTGTAACACAAACTGAACTCACTTCTCCATGGTTTTCGTTCTTTTTTGCGAGGGTAATTTGTAGTTTCTTCAAGCCGACGTCATCTTTGAACTCGTGACTTGACATCCCAGTCCGTTGCGTCATAAACGAAAGCCTACTTCAAAATGTCTTTCGGCTGCTACCGTCCGGACGCGAACACGAACCTTGGCTGTCGGCCGACGGCCAGTTCGATGAGCTTGAAGGACACCAAGTTGTTCCAGCAGCGGGTGCACCGGGAAACCAGAAATCCCATCACAGGAGAAGTCGTGAACTACAGCCGAGGGGCGAATGCTTCAAACGCCGGGGATCCGAGTTCCACAACGAGTAGTTCCTTCGCATCCAACATGACAAACTCCGCAAATCAGACGAAAAGCGACATTTTCCACCTGCGAGACACGGATAGTGAAAATAACAAGCAGGATGATTTTACCGGGGGGAAGAAGGTAGTTAAGAAGTTTGTTGCTGGGAAGTACTTAGTTGTCATGCACTTTCTACAATCGCGATTGAGTTTGTCATGCGAACCTTGACTTTAAGTAACCTATTCGTCAAACACGAAAATTATACAGCAAATGCCGGAGCAGCGGTACCAGGGAAATTTGAACCCCAACCTTACCCTTCCGGGGAGCAGCAGCTCGCGTGGATTCGCAGAAAACCCAAGCCGAATAGCCGAGGGGAACCTGATATGCATTGCAAAGGTATCGCACTCGTACCAGTTGCAACCATGCATGACGAATCGAAGTCTTGTCCTTAAGGTAAAACAGCATGACAGAGTCCAGTTCTCACACTGAGAAATATTTGTAATGCACTTACTTATATGTACGAGTGCGATACTTTTACAGAGAATACCTGACGGTGGGAAGCATGGTTCCGAGTTCGTTTGCGATCACGGGTATAACTACTTTTCAGCTGCTTCATGCATGAAACGCAAATGCTTGCTGTGCATATGATTTTGATTCTGCTAGGCATGAGCATGACAGACTTGATACGAGTCGCATCTCGATAGTAAAAGAAAAACAACCACACATCGACATCAGGCGAACCGGGCATTTACCGCGACACTGACTCTTCCTCCAACGCGTTCACGCACCGCACGAAGGTCTCCTACGCCGGTGGGGAGTGCGGACAGTATTTGAAACCGCGGGACAAGCTCGGGCCCGGGTGTTTGCCCATTGGCACCAACGACGCCACCCTATCGCCGACGACGCGGTCGCCGAAGTCGCATTTTACCCGGAACAACCTGAACAACACGAGGTACAGCGGGAAAAACTTGGTGAAAGCGGCTACGACCAACATTCGGCCGACGGAGTTCGGAATGATGTATGCATTGCAAAAGTACCCCCGTGCTAGTACAAAACGCATCACAAATTTTCTCAAGAAGAAGAATGCAATTTGTCATGCGTACTCGGGTAGACGTAGAGAATCGGACTTGTCATGCATAGCCGCAATTACTACGAGTGCGATGCTTTTGCTCTGCATATGATGGCCGAGGCGCCGATTTTGCGGGAGCCGGACATGGACACGGTGGTGCACCATTTGCTGCAGGAGGTGCCAAGTGCGAAGTACTATGACGTGTTTAAGGGGGATTTGTGATGGTCTAGTGCAGTTTTATCTCGGGGAACGAAGTCAAGCTGTCCGGAAAATTTTTTTAGCGCAATGAAACAGAATTCAGATTGCAGTCTAACAGCCACTAGCCCGCGCTTTCTTGATCTGCTCAACGGTGTTCAAGCAATTTTCTTCAGAGCCGGTGTTCTCAAACATGAAGGAGAGATCTTCATCTTGGTTCTTGTCTTGTGCGACACATCCTCGAGCGCACACACACAAGTTACAGCGACGAGTGCGCAACTGAGCGCAACTTGGCGCGACTTTGTTTACCCGGCCGGCGCAACTTGGCGCCCGCCGGCGCGCCTGCGTGCTCACTCTGGGCCGTGGTGTCTAAACGCGACACCCGGCAAGCAGGCGCCTGAGCCAGCGGGCGCTGAGCGCTCGGCCGTGGCATTAATCCCGCCATGGGCGCGCCGGGCGTTGAGCGCCCGGCGCGCCCATGGTGGGCCTCCTTGGTGTGGCGAGCAATTCGCGCGGGGCAGCAGGGGGTGGCGGAGTTCCCTGGCCGGGGCCGCGGGCATCAGCGTGAGGCGATCGATCGAAGACGGCGGCCCCTGCCGTCCAAGAGCCAGCAAGAAGATGATGGTCGGAAGCTGAAAATGATGAAAAATCCCAAGCGGTCGGGGCCGGGTTTGCCGAGGAAGACGCGGGCGCGCGGCGGCCGGGGGGCGGGAGGCGAAGCGGCGGGCGATATTAATCGCCCGCGCCGCCCCTTTGAGGTTCGGCCGGGGCACGCGTCCACCGACCGGCCGGCCTGGCGTTGTGTTTTTCAAGTGTGCCCCGACTGGGGCCGGGGGCTGTTTGCCCCCCCCCGGCTTCGATTGGTTGCCGCGCCGACGGACCCGGGGCGGGCGGGCTGGCAAGTGTCTCGTCGTTGTTTCTGCGGGTGTGTGATGAGCGGCGCTGCCCGGCGGGGCCACCGGCCCAGGCAAGGTAGGAAGCGAGCTCGAGGGCGTCGTCCCCGTCGTTCGCGCCGCCCTGCAGCCGCTGGGCGGACGCATTACAGCGAAGGCGAACCCGGGCAAAGGGTCAGCCGCCTTGTATATAATCACTCAGGCAGCCCGGGGCGCTAGCTCTGTTTTATCCCATCTGAACCAAATCGCAGACATTGGGTCAAAAGTGTGACAAGGCAAGTCGCCCCGTTGCATTGAAGCACCGTCTAAAACAGTGCGTCGACCGTCGGCAACGACGATGTTCTGTCTGCTAAGCAGACAGAACAAGTCGGCCTTTTTCGTTGCAGGTGCGTGGCAGAACCGTTTTCGTGATCAAACCCCCACGATAGATTCGGGTGGCCGCACTTTTCAATTGTGAGCACTGATTACTCCTGCAAGAACGAACAGCACTCGGAAAGCGATCACACATGCAACTGTCGTGCCCAAAGCAATAAAATAATACGAAGCAAAAATAGCATCGATGATATATTAACGCACTTGCTTTCGTCTTCGCCGTGAAGTAGGAAACTGCAACACTGTAAGTAAGAGTGCAACAGGTGAAAGTGTGGAGGCTAAGTTGAGTAGTTGATGAAGTAGGACACGAGAGGACGAGCGTTCTTGTGCGCATTCAATATGCAGTTTGGGTTCTCCTGAGCGATGTATTGTAGTTGTACTAAAATGTGTATGTAGCAGCAACAGGAGCCCTCCAAAATGACCCCCTCCACCTCCTCTGCCCTGGCGGTCCTAGCAGCACTCATCGCCCCTCTCCTGATCACAACGGGACTGATTGTCTGGGACATGAAATGGAAGGGCCACGCGGTCGCACTGAATCTCTACAAATGCGCGGTCGCTTGCGTGTTTTTCTTTCTCACAGCCACGTTTCTCGGCTTTGCTCGCCTGTCTGCATGGTCCTCTTCTTCCACGGGAGGTGAGGGCAAGAACACCAACACATCTTCCTTGGCAGAACTTCTGGACCAGGAGGAGGAATCAACTTTCTACGGCTCGGCAGACTACACACTTACCCAGGTCTTCGTATTGATTGTCAGCGGGACTATCGGGATCACGATCGGCGACGTGTTTTGGCTCTCCGCCGTGCAACTGATTGGGGCGAAAAAAGTGGTTCTGGTCGACAGTTTGAAGCCGTTTCTGGCGATTTACTTCGGGTCTGTGTGGCTAAACGAGGACATCGAGTCGATTGCGAAGTTTCTCATCGGGCTGTGCTGCACCAGCGTGGGCATCATTGTGATCACGAAAGATACGGAGGATGGAGACAACACTAAGGAAGACCACAGATCATGTTCCGCACCTGCAGTGCGGGAGCAGGAAAAGGACGAGGATGAGATCGAGAAACCTGTCGATCATGGGGCTGCACCAGCCGCTCCCGATGAAACCACACCCGCGCCCACCGCGGAGCAGGCTTTTGATCCTCGTGCACGACGAGAACAACACCTCGTCCTGGCAGATAATGAAGATTGCGATGCGAGTGCGGTCCTTAATATCACCGCTCTTGATGCAAGAACGACCGAAGAAGCAACGAAAACCGACCTACTTGAAGCTGAGCAGCTACAAGAACGACCGAGATTTACCACCAGCACAGCTCCTTCCAGCGATCATGGCGGTGGTGCTCTAGTAGATGAGGAATCAGAAATATTGCGTCAGATGATTGAAGATTCAGATGCACGAAACCCTTCGCAGCTGAAGATCGTACTATCGACGTCGACCTGCGCGCAACAAACTTTAACATGCAGTAGCGCAACCGATACCGAGCCTGCTGGAGCTCCTGGTGCTGCATTGCCTCCATCTAGTACTTCCACCTGTCCGTGTTGCGACGGCGCAGTTCTCAGTCCCTCAGATGTCAAAATAACTTCCACGACTGGGGGTGCTGCAACGGCGGCTAGCGGCTATGAAAATGAGCCCGATGCTGATGCTTTTGTTGTAGTAGCGGAAAGGAAAAATACTCACTGTCGACTGCCCAAGCGGACGAGCAGGTGTAACAAGCACAAGCACGAAGATTCCATGGAGGAAAGGGAAAGCAACCTGCAAAAAGTAAACCGCTTAGTGAAAAATGACCGGCAGGTCCAAGGCTTCATTGCAGCCGCGTTGAACGTGATTTTTGACGTGGGCGCGGCAGTGATGGCGAAGAAATACTGCCGGCACTGGTCCGCCTTGGACGTGAATTGGATCAGGTTCGGGACGACGGCGGTGTCGATTGGAGTTTGCACAGTTGTCGCAAGGAAGCTGGTTGCTGTGTACGATGTGAAAAGGCGGGAGCACGACCCCACGGGACGAGGTGACGGAGATGGAGAATCAGCACCACAAGCTGCTCCACTTGATGAAAATCCGCCGACCGTTTGCGTTTCCGGAACGACAGCTCCAAAAGCCTACCAATGGTATGAAATGCCCCAGGAGATCTCGCTAGCGCATTTGCGATGTAGAAGTAAGTGCGGAAGCAGAAAACGGGCAAACAAGGACGAACAAGACAAAGACTCAATCGCCGCGCTGGAAACACCTCCCCGAGAAAACCTCGATTTTCTTGAGCAACGAAGACAAAAATCCGCTTGTCTGTGGATCACGGCCGCGGTTTTTTTCGTCACTTTTCTCGGGCCAACACTGGCGACCATAGCGCTGTTCGAACTCCCAGTTGCGCTAGTGATCGCGTTGACCAGTATTGGACCGCTGTATGCGCTTCCCATGCTGTATTTGCTGAATTACCCCGAGAAAAAACCAACGATGATTGGAGTAACTGGTGCCGTTTTGACTGTTACTGGAGTGGCGATTTTGACTTTGATCTAGCAGTAAAAGTCTCGCTGATGCTGTGCAGAATTGCTCCTGGTGGACGACTCGTCCACCAGGATTCGAAATACCAGGTCGTTGTTCAAAAACGAAAAGTCGAAAAGGCTTGCTCGGTGTAGTTCAGAATCGTACTTCTTGTGGTATGCAACGTTGATGTGATGTGATGATGATTTTTCCTCGCTCGTTGATGTGATGTGTTTCCAGCAACACACTGTTCTTGTGTCACAGCAGACACGTATGGTGTTAGTGTTTTTTTGGTATAAGTACTTTTTTCGGTGTCCTCTCCATAGCAAGCGGTGTGACAACGCAAGATGAGGACTACGAGAATTAAGTACACAAAACCGTGCGCCATCCTGAGATAACAAAATGCCCAGGATTAAGCACGGTCTTTCTCCTTTTTGATCCGACACAGCGCTTCTATGCGGGTTGCTTTTAGAAGTAGATCGCAACTGTTTAATAGTAGCAAAAACAAGAAGCCGTTGACGTCGATGAAGAGTAGATTGTAAGACGGCGTCGCTTCATTTGAAATTTCAATTTCCTCACGAGAACAACCACCGTGCTAGCGATAAAGATATTACAGTAGCGCTTTTTAATGTATTATTCAGAAGCTCCCGGCCGCGGTAGATCAGATCGTCTCTTGTTGTATCAGATACAGATCTTCACCTTCAGTGCGGAAGTCCTGTTCCTCGAAGCGATCCTGAAGACGCCGAAACCAAAGATGCGGCTCGAAAGAACCCCGTTCCCGAGCCCTGACATAATTTCTCCTAGAAGCAAAGCCAAGGATTTTTGAGACACACGCGCAACTGTTAGTACGTGCACTTGTCTACTACCTTATCAGGAACAAGCAGCGCCGTTAGCGTTAAGTACATGACCACCGGCATATAGTACCACACCTACTTCCGTACTTAGCGAGCGAGCCGTAGTTTTTACCATTATTCGCCATGCGGATCTTTGTCGTTTTATTTTTGACGCCGTGCTTGTGCTAGCGCTAGAAATACTTATTTTCGTCCAATAACTACCGCTCTCACCAGCAGCTCCAGTAGTTGCTGGAGTGATCTATTTTCGATTCAATGCCAGGCTTGACAGAACTCCCTTTTCTGTCTAGTCCTCCTCCGCTACAGGAAGGATCGTTAGAAGATGATTATCAGGATAATACCGTAGAAATCATAGACTACCGAAGTGGCCAACACGGCAACTTTTTGGGCGGTGGTCAACAATATCTTCAGGACATAGCACGTAGAACATACGGTAGTTGTGGCACTTCTCCACTTAATCACAATGTGAACCAAAGAACAAACACGGGTTTATTACACACCACTCTAAACCCGGAGAATTCATTTCCCTTCGAGCTCCACGCCAACGACCCTAGAGGACAGCTGCTCGCGTTTTTTTCGGGCGAAGAAGGCCAGACTCCGGACCAAATTTACCCAGACGGAACACCAGCAACCATGGCGGACTCCAGGGGGTATTGCAGCAAGGAGGCAAATATGCTGATCTTGAATACCATTAACCTGCATATGCCGTCTTCGCCGAATAACGAAAGGAGAAAGGCGGACAGCTGGATGCGCTTGTGGGTGGGGTCAAACACGGTGACCATGACGAGCATTATGGGTTTGGAAAAACTAGCGGAGTTTTACCAAACGAAGGACCCAATCCCGTTGACCGTGAACCCCGGGGGGCAAAATCCGAAGATGACAAAAAGCACGACAGGATGCTGTGGACTGAGCCCGAATATGGTTGCGGTACTATAGAAGCAGCTCCAGAAGATGTTTTATTCTCGTACTATGCATGACAAGTTCTTCTTCTTCATCTTCTTCTTACTAGAAACAGGTTTATGAAAGTGTTTACCTGTATTCTATCATCCTCCACCAGCTCCAAAACCAAAATAATTCTATACAGTGGATAAATTTTACCATGCATGAACCGCCTTTCACAAAATCACATCTCAGTTTCTTTCCTCCCCCGCCTGTTCGGGCTGCATCGCGACCGCCCTCCGTATATGAATTGCAAATATGTGTGGGTCTGGACGAAGGTGGTAACTTGTCATGGTAAATCTGAAGCATACAAGAATCTGTGTTGCATGAGTGCCAAAAGCTGTCCACTTTCGACCAAGTTGGGAGGGAGGTTCTCATGCAGGATAGGCATGGCAGAGACCTCGCAGAGTCTGTCATGCTAAGTCCTGCATTCCGGACCTCATGGGTCATGGAAAATCTGCACTGCAAGTTTACACTCTTCCAGACCCAGACACTTTTGCACAGGATACCGTAACCGCGCGAAAACCGACCACAGAATACACCACTACCTGCCCTACATGCTGGCGGTCATTCCCCATTTCGAATCTATGGATGTGTCAGGATCGAAATCAAGAAAATCGAAATAATTTGTGATGCATAAAATGGATACCACTTGAGGCCGCAGTTTCCAAGTGGCGCATGACAATTTCGGGAGCACCAAGATCCAGTCTGTCATGCTGTTTGGGCAAAGAAGACTGCTCCTCTCATGCTACTCTGGCAGCGCACTCCATACCCCAAAACAGGCTTGCAATCGGCCTCATTTGCCTGCTCCCCAACACAGGCCTTACGTGCCCTACATTTTACGCATTACAAATTTTTCGATTTTGGCGATTTCGGTCCTGACACTCTCATAGAATCCCACCGTGCGGTAATGAAGTGCGTCGCCTCGGCAATCTGCATGGCCTTTCTCGCGGGCTCTAGCTATGTGCCGGCGTCGAGAGCAAAGACCGACAAGACGACTGCCGACACAACCGAGAACAACAACAACGGGGTGCCTCTTGATGAGCTCTTTATCGAATTGGAACAGAAGGGCACCTGGTCAGCTTTGTATGTCTTAGGTGCGTTGCCGTACGAAGTTTCCGTGTGGACCCGATCTGCGGTGAATAAAGCGGCGATGCTGAAGCGATTGAGGAACGACCAGAATAACGCTAGCAATAATAACAACAACATCCCCTACGCCGTCAGGATGCTGAATGTTTTGGAAAAAATTACCGTTGGCAGGATTTTCGAGCCGGCGAATTCCGGACAAATGCTGACAAAAGAGCAGGAAAAGGACATGAAATATGGAGTTCTCAAACGTTACAGTCTCAACTGTTACAACATGAATTTGTCATGCAAAAATACCATCATCATCCACGCGACCAAGCTGCTTCGCATGACAAATTTGCCTAGGGCTAAACAGCGCCGAAACGACCTGTGCGGAATTTGTAATGCTACAGGCGCAAGAGCCTTCCCCTTTCGCTTTTCCCATTCTTGCATCACAAATCCATGTAACAGCTGAGAGTGTAACAGTTGAGAACGCCATATGAAGCTGCTCGCGGATTTGTTGCTCGAATGCGCCGCGAACTGGGTCCCGATGCTGCAGCCGGATAACTTGCTGCTCCAGATCCAGATGGACAATTTGCTCCGGCTCTGCGCGCAGGTGGGGCGCAACCTGCCGCCGGACCAGCAGGGGGATTCTTCTATGGCGGCGGTAGCTCATTTATTTGGAAATTTTTTTTTTTTTTCTATATAGCGCTTAAATAGCTAGCAAGATATGCATTTATTGGCCCCATTACTGTAGCTAAAGGCGGAGTGCCCGTCTGCGAAAGGAAAACGAAGGCCGATACTGCGGCAACCGATGGCGTGGTAGACCATGGAGCTGGGGCACGGATTCGTCTACAAATCCGTTCAGCAGGAGGTCGTGCTTGCCGGATCGTGGGTGCTCCGCTGTTCCGGAATCTGGCTGAAGACTTCGAATTGGATACGTTAACTAGCTACAGTAATGGGGCATTTGGCATGCAAAAGAGAATGCGTAGCTAAGTGGTATAGCTAAAAAAAAAAATATTTTACAAATAAATGAGCTACCGCCGCCATATCTTCGCCCGCCAAATTCATCGAGGCTTTGGTCACGAAGACGCTGAAATTGAACATGAACGAGGCCCCGACGCAACAGTTCGTGGAAAAGCTATTGTGAGGAAAAATCACCCCTCCCCCTATTGAACACGCATCCGTCGGAGAATTTGTGATGCAGATTTGTGACCACAAATCCTGTCTGTCTTGCAAGAAGGCAAAGTCAGAGAGCCCGCCACATTATGCAGGCGGTTTGTGATGCTGCTCGCCTTACAGCATAGACATTTGTCATGCTAGGCGCCTAAGTCAAAACCTCTCGGCTCAGCCTTGGCATGTTCCTGCAGTCCTCTACTGCAAGACAAATCCGATTTGTGTCTGGAAATCCAGCATTAGAAACTTCGTTTCGATATGGGGAGGGGGTCTCTTTCCATTTGATAGAAGCTGTTGCAGCTTCTCGCTGCGGCCACGCCGGAGGAGCAGGAAGAACACGATAACGACCCGAGTGACACCAGTTCTATGCACACGAAAAAATCATCCTCCGTCGGCAACAACTTCCAGCGGTGCAGGTTACTCCTCACCGCCCTGTATCAACTGCAAAAGTATCGCACTCGTATAAATGCATGACAAATTATTTCCTCAGCATGAGAAATAAAATTTGTAATGCGGATTTCCCTTGAGAGAAAAAGATTTGTAATGCATGACTGCAATGCGAGTGCGATACTTTTGCACAGGATGCCCTGGAGGCCTACCGCATGAATCCGAACATTACGGCGACCATTCTCAATGATATGCAAGAAAAAAACTGTGTGAGTGTAAGTCTGTGATGCAGGAAATGCAAAACTGTTACACTTGTCATGCTGGATCTGCCTTACAGCCTACTTTCATACGTGTTTCCACGTGCTAGCGGCGAATGACAGATTAATGCAAAACGAATTTGTGATGCTGCTCTTCCTAAAAAGTTGCACTTGCACAGTTTTCTTCCTGGATAAACGAGATTATCCCATTGCTGAACAAAAGTAAATCCCACGGCGGCATGCACCTCTGCGACCTATCCTGTGCAAAAGTATCGTACTCGTACTAATTGCAAATATGCATGACAAATCTTCTTCCTAAGGTAAAACAGCATTACAAATTCGACTTCTCTCCTTGCCAAAATTTGCAATGCAATTTATACGAGTACGATACTTTTGCAGTTCATACGACCTCGCCTTGCCCTATTTTGCGGGGCTGAAAAAAGCCTGCGCGGGGCAGCTGCCGCGGTTACCGGAGATTTTGGAAATCTGCCGGAAGTACTGCAAAATCCCTTTCAAGGGCTACATCGCGTATTACCAAAACGCCGGGCCTCTATTCCCTCTCGAACAGGAAAGGCGAAGTGCGGAGCAGTTGGAAGAGATGTTTCTCCCGGACGACACTTTATTTGACGAGTTTCTCGGCTACCGAGAAACCTTTGCGGACGCGGTCCGCGAGATCGTAACCACCAGCGAGGAAACGTTGGCGGTCGTTCGCGGCTCTTTGGAAAAAGTTTCCGCGATTTTCCAAAAAGCGTCGCAGCTGCAGGTACAAGCCGAGACCGCGAAACTGCCCTTAGTGAACCTTCCGCACCCGAGCGGG
Source organism: Amoebophrya sp. A120 (assembly GCA_905178155.1). Taxonomy (NCBI): domain Eukaryota; class Dinophyceae; order Syndiniales; family Amoebophryaceae; genus Amoebophrya; species Amoebophrya sp. A120. The sequence goes on from CAJINV010000002.1 coordinate 3,196,358, forward strand.
GCGGGGGCCGCGGTTGAGCAGTTGGATGATTTGCTGCTCGAGCTGGAGGAGCATTTCTTCTTTTTGAGCTGTTTAGCCCGGAACATCCAGGGGCTGCACATGCCGGAAGTGTCGACGACTTTGGTGAACCTGTTCAAGCTGTTGCTATTATGTATTGCAAAAGTATCGTGCTAGTACAAATTGCATCACAAATTTTGGCAAGAAGGAAAGTGGAATTTGTGATGCTGTTTTGCCTTTGTAAAAACATTTGTCATGCATATTATGCAATTAGTACGAGTAGGATACTTTTGCACAGGATAGCTATCGAGCAACAACAACGCGAATTTAATCAAGGGTTTCTTATACCGATCGCGCGTTCTGTGCTCAACGTTTCTGCGGTTCTGCTCGGGGTACGTGATTATGAATCGCAAAAGTATCGTACTAGTAGAAATTGCAATACAAAGTTCCTTAGCATGAGAAATGGAATTTGTAATGCGGATTTACGTTGGCAAAATGATTTGTAATGCACGACTGCAATTCATTTTACGAGTGCGATGCTTTTGCACAGGATAGTGACGGGTCTTCTCGCCGAAGAGGACGACACGGAGGTTTTTCACCAGCTGTATCTCCTCTGTATCTTCAGTTTAACTGCCCATCCGATGGAAATCCAGTGGAAGTTGATGTCGACAAGTGCTACCGCTTCCTCCAGCGGGAAATCAACGAACAAATCCACCGCGAGTACGGGCTCGGGCCTGATCGCAAAGTCAAGCTCTTCCTCCTCTTCCGACAGAACCGGAAACCACAGAGACGGCAGCAGCAGAACTCAAGATATGAATTCTGCGGATAAGAATTCCATCGAGGACAACCTACCCGATTTAGTCGCCTCGGAATTACAAAGCAAGCAGCTTTTCCCACCGACGGCGAGCAGCACGGGGGGGAATAGCGTTCCTTTATCCCCCGCAGAAGTCTTCTTCACGTTGATCATCCAACGAAATTGGTCCTTCAAATCCAGGCAAGACCATTTAGGCGCTGTGTGCCTGTTGAAATGCGCACAGTGCGTCGAGATTGGGCCCAAACACATGGTTCCTGCTGCTCTCGGTGGAGGTGGAGCATCTACTTCATCAAGCCCCCAAGAACATCAACTACAGCAGCCGCAATTGTCCACCTCGCAGTCGGGAACAATAATTCCAGAGATCTTAATCCAGTGGGCCATCGAGTTCTGTGAGCGAACGATTTTCATTCTGACCACGCACGCGAGCACGAAAACGTTCGAGAAGCAGTTCCCGAACGCAACAGCAGTAGAGTCTTCCCAACAGCAAGAGAAGCAGAATCAGGCGAACACAGCGAAGGTGATCTACGACAGCCGAACAGCGGAGGTTCTGGCGCAGATTTTGGCGATTCTGTCCAGCTACAACACCAGTATTGCGGAGAAAGTTCTCGGGAAACACTTCGTCACCGCGGTCGGGGTTTTGGCTGGGGAGATTGAGAAGTTTATTGTACTAAACGGGAAAATTTTTATGCAGCCGAACAACCAGCAATATAGAGCCTCCAACGCAATAAACAACGGAGACCGATCGGCCGCGGGAGCTGCAGGGGCGAATTCGACAAGAACGTCGAGAACGAGGTCGACTTCGGATGTGAAAGCGAGCAGCAAAACGACTGTGAGACATGCCCAGCAAAACAAAAACCCGCACCAGAGCTCTGTAGAAAAGATCTTGAAACACTTGACTTGTTTGATCCGCCACTCGTTGCTGGCAGATAAGAAAACGTTCGGGGCGGCATCCTCTTCGAAAAGCAGCACCCCGACGAACGCTGGAGTCTCGCCGATCGCGGTTAATATTGGTGGTGGCTCTAGCAGTATCGCAAGAAAAGACTGTTTCACTGTAAACTTGTGATGCATAAAACGGAACGCAAATGCGTTTGTCTTGCGACACATGCACGCCATTGGATTTTTAGCTGTGTTTTCCCGTAGGAATCACGCGTGCCAAGTTTTCTTTGTCATGTGTAACAAACTTGTGATGCAAATCTTGCAAAATCATCACAGTGAAACAGTTTCTTCGTAGGATAAGCAGTAGCACCAGCTCTCTGTCCTTCTTCCCGCCGGCCAGGACGATTTCGGACTCAGGGAATCATAGCAACTCGTCTGGTAGCGCCGGAGGAAGTAGTAATTCGCAGAGCAGCAAAACTCTTGTCCAAAAATACCTCCTGCCGAATCAGATGCCGGAGAACGCTGGCGCCCGATTGTTGCAGAACTCGAAACTCTGTCTCCAGGCTTTCAATGTGAAGTCAAACAACCAGCAAGGGCCGAGCTTGGCGGACATTCTGACAAATAACTACAACATTGAGCACTCCTTGCACCCGTTTATGGAGAAACTCACCCACGACGTTGGTACCACTGACAGCGCAGCAATATTAAATCAAGCCGGAACTACATCAGGCAACGGGCTAAGAAACAACAGCGGTAGCAGCTTGTCTAGAAACAGCCGGCAGCAGAACAGTAGTAGTATTCTAGACCGGGAGGAGATGGAGGCGATTCTGCTGGAAAACGAACTCTACGGGATGGACAATTTCCCGCCGGGATCTGGAAGAGTTCTTTTGGAAGAGATGATGGGCAATGCGGCGATGCACATGAATAATGGAGCGATGAATAGCGATGGCTTATTGTTGAACAGCAGCGGCCCCGAAGCAGCAGGTTCTTTCTCCCTACAGATAAGAATTTCCGACATCACCGCGTTGTACCAATTTTCCGACTCTTTCATCGACTTTGTGACGACGGTGGCAAAATGCCCTCTGCTATTCCCCTTTGTCTGCGAATTCCTGCAGGCTTTACTCAGACAGGCGGATAACCAGGTAGGGGTAGGAGCTCTAGCTGGTGCGGGGAACAATATTAGTGGACAGCCTGCGGTCGCAGGAACTTCATGTTCATCCACGACTTCCGCAATGAGTTCGACTGCCCAGCAAATAAATAACCCGACGTTCGTTTTCAAAGCCGTTCTGCAAACCCGGTTAGCGACGACATTACTGCACATGTGCTTGCTACAGTGTCAGCTGAATCCAGAGTATGTTACCGAAGCGCAGAAGTTGGTTGCAGCAGGAGCGTCAACCAATCTACCCCAAAGTGTCGAGTTGATTGAGCAGCAATTTGTGCAGATGTTCATCCTCTCCAGTAGTGGTGCTGGCGGACAGCAACAGAACAACGTAAATGTGATATCACAGCAAACCCAAAGCAACCAGATCAGCGCGATTGTCGAGAAGGATTTGCAGACGAAGGTACTCCAACTGCTTCTCAACACGTGCCCAGTTTTCACGGACGAATTGTCCTTCAACGAAAAGCAACGGCAGCAGATCCTACTCGCGGGGAAGAACTTACCACGCAGGTACAACTCGGCCGCGTACTCAGTCCACAATTTGCAGCAAGCGGAACAGGATTTGTTCCTGGGAATGGTCGCGGGAGAGGAGATCGACGAGTTGACCGGGGTGGGCCATTTTTTCAACGACGACCCAAGAGGGGGCCTACACCATCAACACGGGAACAATAACCTGAATCCGCATAACAATGAACACTACCGGCGGCAGCTCCAGGCAATGCGGCGCAACCGCCGGTACGCGGCATTGGATGACGCGGAGGCGCGGGTGATTCTCGGGAGACGCATGATGCAGCGGGAGCAGCGACGGAACCACCTCGGTGGGGGACCGCAGCTCCGGGGCCTGAACCTCAGGAACAACGCGAGTGTGAACCAGCGCGCGGGCCGGGAACACGCCGGAAATTTTATCCTGAGCAAAAACGGCCCCACCCCAGAGTTGTCATGCAGATTTGCAATCACAGGAAAACTTGTAATGCGCATCCCCATGAGTATGAGAGGCATTCGCAATCGTTTATCATCTGGATTTTATGATGCTGTAAACGGGATACCAGGGCGGCTTTGTGATGCGACTGCACTTGCTAGCTCGCAGTAGAGCACAGAGAAAAACTTGTCATGCGTGACTCCAAAAACTTCTGGATCTGTGTTGCAGAGTTCCATCTTGACTCTGCGGTCGTGGGGACGTTTTTACACAGGATAAATGTGACGGCCATCGCGAACGCCGCGGTGGCGTTGAGCGGGGGAGTGTTGGAGTCGAACAAGTATTTGAATATCTTGCTGTACGACTTGCATAAGCTGTCGCAAACCTTGTGGCTGTGCGGAAACGGAAATTTGATGCGGATTGTGCAGAACAATAATTTATCCTGTGCAAAAGTATCGTACTCGTACAAATGCTAATGCAAGTCTTGCATTACAAATCTTGTTTCCAAGGCAAACCTGCATTACAAATTTTATTTTTCACGCTTAGGGAATTTGTAATTACACGTACTCGGAACAGCTTACATCTCACAAGTAAAAGTGCATTTTTTGTGCATTGTGATGCACCAGTTGTGAGTTTTTGGTCTTCGCGAAAAAACTTCTTTCTTCCTCGCCTTGAGCGCTAGCCTAAACCCAGTTTTGTCATTCTGAGCCCATATATGTGCGGCGACTCTGAAGCCTGTAAGTAGCTCAAAGTAAAGAAATCCATCGCGTTTTTTATTTTCCTTTCTAAATTTCACACCATATAGAACTTTTATCACCACCTGATTTCTTTTGCTTTTTTGCATGAGATCTTCTGCTTCTGATTTTGTTTTTTTCATCTTCCTCTGCATTTTCAAAAAGAGTAAAATTTTGTTGATCACGGATCCGGGGTGTGGATAGTTTGGACTTCGACTCTTTGATCGATGTTTTTTAAAAAAACCCCGGTCCGTGATCTGTAGAAATCAGGGTGGTGTTTCTTCAATAAAGTACTGCTGTTAAGCTTCTAAAAACAGTAAATCTCAGTCCGTCACTGTAGCATCACAACGCTTCTCGCAACACTTCTATAAGTAAACCTTTTAGCATTAAAAACTTCTTCACATCAAAGCCTCCCTTTCTTACGTAAAACTTTTTTTGTAGAATTTCGTATAAAGGACTGAGAAAACTGCTATGCATTACAAATACTCTGTGGCGAAGCTTCTGTGTGAAATTTATACTACATATCTCGACCCTTCTTTCTTTACTTTGAGCTTCTGCCACCGCTGTAATGCATTTATACGAGTGCGATGCTTTTGCAATGCATATGATTCCAGCTCTGGAGGGGCGGGTGCCGCGGGTAATATGAACAATATGATGAACAACTATAACATCGACGCTAGTGGTGCCATATGAATTGCAAAACCACCGTACTAGTATAAATTGCATTACAAATTTTCTCAGCATGTTGAAAATTGGACTTTGTCATGCTGTTTTTCCTTGGAAAGGAAATTTGTCATGCATAACTGCAATTACTACGAGTGCGATACTTTTGCACAGCATATGCCAGCGACCGAGACCGGGAGCACAGTTCGCTGGAAGATTTTCTCGACATGATGGAAGTGCTGAAAAGGAATCTCAACCCCTTGCTCGTGCAATCCCAGAACAAAGTGAAATTTGCGACAAATTTGCTGGAAACTCTCCTCCACTTGCTGGTCCGCTTTAGAATGAACGCCAACACGCCGCAAGCGCTCCAGATCCGGAATCTGATCGCGAAGCAGGGGCTGACCATTGTGCTGGCCTTGTTTAACACGAATCTTCGCGATTTCCTGCCGAAAACAGGGCCAGCGGAGCAGGCTGGGACGAGCACAGGTGCAACTTCTAAAACAGGCAGTGCCGCGTCGTCGAAGAGTAGTGCAGCGAATTCCACCACCAATGCAGGAGGTCTGAAGTCTAGTGCAACTTCAAGTTCTGCGGCAGAAAGATATGCATTGCAAAAGTATCGTACTAGTATAAATTGCAATACAAACTTCCTTAGCATGAGAAATGGAATTTGTAATGCGGATTTGCCTTGATAAAAAGATTTGTAATGCATGACTGCGATTACTACGAGTACGATGCTTTTGCAGTTCATAAAAGAGAACAAAACGCGATGTCCGTGGACACGGACGGGCCAAATCCCCTGGACATGTTTCACGGCGCGTATGAAAGCCTCAGAATGGAAATCCTCAAAGTGGAAATAATTTGTGATGCATGAAATGCGACGCAAAAAACCCTGTATTGCAGAGGACGCAATGGAGGCCGACTATTGTGCTTCTACGGGTTCAGAATTGGGCTGCTGATTAGCACGACAGAAGGGCACCCCTTTGCCTAAGTAGCATGACAGACACGCTTTGAGTGCCGGGGAAATTTGTCATGCGCCGACTAGAAATGGTCCTTCAACTGGAGTCGTTTTTTTGCATTACAAAATATTTGCACTTTGAGGATTTCCAACCTGAGGCTTTCATAGCGCGACTAGTTCCCCCGACGGAGTGCACCACCACAGTTCCGGACTTGGTGCTCTCACGGGCGGCCAGAACAAATCCGGGAATGGGAGCCAGGCGCACCCGATGAAGGTGTGTCTCGATTTTCTGAACGAACTGCTGCTGAACTGTACTGGCAACACAGGTAGTTCTGTCATGCAGAACGCTAACGACAACTGGTTTCTCGACTACCTCAAACTTCCCGTCGTGGGAAGCAACCCAACCACAGGTTCCATTTCCGGTTATGCATTCTTGCAAAAGAACTATCATACTGGTACTACTGTAAGAAATTGCATGACGAATTAACTTTCTCTGAAGGAAAAAATCGAATTTCTAATGCTGAACAAGGTAAGAAGACAGATCTGTCATTTTGCTGTGCCGCAATTTGTTCAGATTCAGTACGAGTGCGATAGTACTTTTCCTCCAGAGGATACCGACCGCAGCGAGACAAATCTGCTACCAACAAGTACCATTCCGCAAAACGAACAGGAGTTGGTTGCAAATCTGGAGCAGTTCGCGCTCCACAGCTTCCGCCTGGCCGCGCCGGTGGTAGGACCGGCAGGTGGTGGTGGTGGTGGAACCGCAACTGTTGTTGGTGGACAACATGTTCAAAACCAAAACTCTAGTATCGACGACCGCACTGTGTCCCAGTACATTCTGCACCTCTCGACCAAAACCGCCATCGGGTCTTTGCTGCTTCGTGCGTTGTATCCTGTGCAAAAGTATCGTACTCGTATTGCAATCATGCATTGCAAATCCTTTTGTTAAGGTAAGTCCGCATTACAAATTTTATTTCTCATGCTGAGGAAATTTGTAATGCATTTATACGAGTACGATACTTTTACAGTTCATACGTTGTTTCAGCTGCTCAAACGAAACGCGCCCGTGAACCTTCTCGGGGAGATCATGCAAGTCACCCTTCTGCTCCGCGACAAGCTGGGTGCGGATATTTTTCACGCAATGGGCGACCAAGCGCTCTCCGGACCGCAGACAAACAACGCGGACGTTGGTTCTGCAAATGCAACGTCTAGTATCGCGGAGAACTGCAAAAAAGCCCGGGAAACGCAAGCGCAGTTTCTCCGGGACATGTGCGATGTGAGCCAGACGCAGCAATTTGCGAAAAACGCGATGAAGAAGTTTTTCGGTCGCGGAGGAAGGCACTGAGGGGTTGTTGTGCTGGAAAAGAAAAAAACAGATGGAGGTCGTGATGGAAAACTCTGTCCTCGCGAACCATAATCAAGGGTTGTATTTTAACTCGAAAGTAGTTAGAGTTACTCTTACTATGAGCGAGATGAACGCTGCTTCGCCCAGACGCAACTGTAAGTACCTGATGAAGCGGTCTACCTTCTACGCTAGTAAAAAAGCGAGGGGTCGTGCTGAGATTTTCATGGCATCGTACGAAAGAGCAGACGCATTTTGATTTTTCGACCATTATTTCGTTGCATCCACCGAGAACAACAAATACAAAACAGTAACAGCTAGTACAGCGACAAAAATGAAAGTGAACTCACCAGTGCGTGAACAAATATTCATTTTCCCCGGAGCAAAAATGTGAGGTAAAAATAAAGATCCATCTGACTGTTCAAGATTCTTTTCTATTTCCCTGCGTCTTCCAGCTTTAGCTTTACTTTGTTTTCTGGCCGTTCGCTGACTTCTTAATGACAGCTTGTATATCGGAATCGGACTTCTAGATAGCACAACTTCTCAATCAAATCGTCCAATAATCTGCTCGTGTTTATTGTCTGACACGTCGTTTATTGTCGGCCCCTCGTTCTGTCCTCGTGCAACTCTGGTTTCTCTTTCGATCGTTCTACTGGTCGTCCGTTCAAAAACAGTTTGATTCCGCACTTGAATGTCGACAAGTGAAAGTCCTGGCCTCATTCAACGTATGGCCTTAATATTATGGCAGTCGGGTAGGCTACTACTACTTATTGATTCCTACCGCGCGCCAAGCCCAGCTTGATATCATCATCATCATCTTCACCGCATGACCATCTGAGTAGTAGTTGTTTACGCATACGCACCTGCCGCCTAGATTAGAATAGAACTAGAATCGTCCCTCCTCTCATGTCCTTCATGTGGAGGCTACAACGGGTACTACATATTTTCAGGCACTTGTAGTTCAAGTTCACGGCTACTTACTGTACTTCGGAAGTGAGGTCCTTGAGTGATAAAATTTCGGTTTGCCCTATCGTATGATTGATTCTTCATCGGTGATGCTCTCGCTCGGCTCGTTTTCTACATCGGTTCCTTGTCTTCGATCTAGAGATGAGAAACTAAGCGCGACCCATAATATCCCTTTTAGGTACAAAGAGCGTTGGCGTTGCGAGGTGGCAACGACATCACTGACTGAAGCGGGAGAGCGGAAACAGGGTCTTCGTTCTACTGTGTGGTGTGCGCTATTTACTAGTCCTGTCTAGCTTGCTGTGTATGGTTCTCCTCCTCCTCCTCCTCCTCCTCCTTAGGTGCAATCTTTTTGCAGCAAAATCCTCCTTTTTTTGCTTCGTTTTCGTTTTTCCCGGGCCCAACTGGAACCAAGCAGTTTTTCTTTTTTTCCTAGGTCCTAGGATTTTAGCGCCCGCCGATACGGAATCATGCCCGTCGCCGCGTCTGTTTATTAAACTTCGATCCTCAACTCCTTCGGCCGCCCCGGCTGCACAAGTTTCTTTGCTTCAGATGGGACTCAAAAATTTTGGGTTGAGAACAGGACTCAGGCGTTGGCTCATCCACTTAGGAGGTGGAGAAGTGTTGTTTGTTCTATTCGGAGGTTGTAGGAAAATACTTGACCCCGGCAACTTCTTCTTCGCAGTTTCCTTTCCGTAGGAACAGGGGAGTTCTATGGCACTTCTTCGGAATTGATGAGATTGCTCGTTAAAAGTAAAACAATATGTTGAGTACTTGCAATAGACACCGCAGTACGTACTCGTGGTAGTTTTTGCACACATTCTCGGACGTTCAAGTAATCTACGCGAGAAGCAGAACACTAAATGACGTTAAACGCCAGTAGTTTCTCTTCCGATAGTACCTCACCACCTTCATCTTTTTCGCAGGTCCCTTAGCCTTAGTTCCCCTTCAGAGGGAGACCGAGAGAGATCATATGGAGCATGATTCACTTCTATAGAACAATACGTATTCTTGTTGAAAAAAACAATCACGAATGAAAATGATGGATAATTACTACTAGGACCTTGTGTGTACTACTTCGCTTGATCCTTGATATTAAATGTCTAGCGGTTGAAGATTACAAGTACGACTGAAAGAACAGCATGGTCAACATCATTTTTTCGAAGCTGGGAGCCGTTGCATTGTGGACGTTCTTGGTGCCAGAAAGGGGGGCCGCAACGGGACTATACTGTCTAAATTACTGCCCGATAGAGGCTAACGAGAAGTATCATTGTGACTCCGACGCGATAGCGGGAGAGGCGGGATTCTTTCTGGAAAATGATTACTCTGATGAGTTTTATTGTGCGCCCTATTCTAGCGGGTTTTCCTCCCTGGAAGAGGGGATTACAACGTACACGGTTGTGCAGGAGCAAGTTGAACTTGAGAAATGTGGAGATGTGTGCAGCAAGTTAAACTTGAATCAGAACGGCGAAGGTTGTCCGGGCTACTTACTCTGGAAAACCAGCACTGCTGCTGGTGGCCCTTGGGAGTGAAGATTTTTTGCGAAAGACACCCCTAAACTGCTGTCGGTACCGATAACCACGGATTTCCCCCAACGAGTTATAGGAGCTTCCAAGTGGTGTCCGTGTACTCGGTGTCCGGATGAGAAACCCTATTGGGACCCTGCACAACAGAGTTGCGTCGAGCGTTGTCCCAGTCTACAGGCCACCTTCATCGTGTCAAGTGGTGTCACAAGATGTAAACCTGGTCTGGCGAACTCGCAAAGCGGAGACGGAGACGGGACAGACCCTACTCGAGTGCACCTCCTCACCGCCCCCTCATCTTTTCTGCAAATTTGCAATCCCCGCCGGTGCCTTACGGGCTGTGGTACAGCCCATTCGTTTCCACATTTATTGCCGCACTACATTTCTTTTCCAAATTTGTCATGCAGAAAGCCAATTTTTCATTTTGTTGTTGTTTCATTCCGTTGCTGCTCATGCCATGCTGAAAAAAATGAGCGGGAGGGGGAGTTGTGCAAGGTCATACAAGCTGCATCCATTTCCAGCGGCGATGCTAGTGGGAGTACCGCGAACTCTCCGAGCCCGGGACCCTCACCTTCTCCGCAAACAGCACCGTCTCCAAGCCCGGGACCCGAAAATTCTCCGCAACCAGCACCATCTCCGAGCCCGGGACCCGAAAATTCTCCGCAACCAGCACCGTCTCCGAGCCCGGGACCCGCAGCTTTTCCGCAACCAGCACCATCCCCGCTCACGGGACAGAAAGACGACGATATCATGTGTAAAAAACACAGTACAAGCCTGCACCACCCCGTAGTCAAATCCACAAGGCTGAGACCTCGCGCATGAGACGATAAATTTGGGTTTGGGTAAGATGTAGTGCACGTAGAAGTTGTGTCTAGGTACTACACTAACACTATACTTCAGCCAAAGTATAAATCCGTCTTTTCATCAACACGACCAAAGGCAAAGCATAATCATGATGAACTATCCTCAATCACGATAAGAATAGCAAGTGTAGTATGTCATGGGGTTGCGTATGAGCCAGCTTGTGGGCAACATGCAAATTTGCGTGACGAAAACAGGGAGGAGGCACGTTGGTTTTTCGAGCCCCGGCCCCTCCGATTGACGTTGGCCCACGCCCCCCGCCGGCTAGTGCGGTAGCTCGGGCAGAGGGAGAGGGCGCACCCGCGCCAGACCCAGGCCCATTGCGCCGCGCCGGCAGGCGCAGCAGTAGGTAGGTCGGGCAGGTGATGCTAGTCCAACACCTGCCGCGGTCGCCGGGCAGGTGTAGCACTGAGTTGCCCGGACCGGAAGGACCAGGGCACTGTGGTGGCGCGGATCAGCCGCGCCACCACACAACGACAGCAATAGGTGGACCGGGGAGACCGCCGAGCCCTGACTTGCGCAGGCGGCCGGCACACCTTAGGAGGCAGGCCGGGCAAGCCAACACTGACTCCCGCCGGCCCGGGCGGAAGTAGGTAGGTAGGGCACGTCGGGAATTCTTGAAAGGCGCCTGCTCAGAGATAGGGCGAGTCGTAGGTAGGTAGCTTGGCGCCCTGTGATCCGCACCAGCTACGGAAGCTAGTCTGTCACTAGTAGGTAGGTAGGGCGGCTCGAGACCTATGCTCTGTGGCAGCTCGGCCGATAGTAGTAGGTAGGTCGGGTAGCTCGCCTCGCGCTGAGACGTGCATGACTGTGGCTGACCCGATGAGGGTAGGTAGGTAGGAGGGCAAAATCACGGGAGGAAAGACACTACGACCACGCTCGAGGTAGCTAACGCCCATGCTATCTAGTTCACAGCATCGCCCTACTCAACTACCTACCAACCTACCGAAAAGGGTCTGCCGGGTCTGGCCTATAATTGCAAATTTGCGTGACGAAAACGGGGAGGAGGCACGTTGGTTTTTCGACACGATACAAGACGACGACACCGGATTTGAGACGAAGGTCATTGCCATTGCTGTTGTCTGCGGCCTGGGCATATCAAATGCAAATGTGTCTGGGTCAGAAAATAAACTGTGTACTATACTGCAGGCTGCTCGAGCGTCGCAAAGTTGCCACTTGTACTGCATATTACCAGCATCAGGACGAGTCTACTTTAATATTCGAGGCTAATATCTCATGAATCATACTGAGTAGAGTCATCTTCATCAGTTAGGTTTATTTGAAGTATTAACCCCAAGAATAAAGATAAAGAATCGCATAAAGCATATGGATGTGTCAGGATCGAAATCGACAAAATCGAAAAACTTGTGATGCGCAAAATGTAGGGCACTGAAGGCCTGTATTGGGGAGCAGGCAAATGAGACCGATGGCAAGCCTGTTTAGAAGTATGCAATGTGCTGCCAGAATAGCATGACAGGGGCAGTCTTCTTTGTCCAAACAGCATGACAGACTGGATTTCGGTGCTCCCAAAATTTGTGATGCGCCACTTGGAAACTGAGGCTCCAACTGGTATCGATTTTATGCATCACAAATATTTCGATTTTGTCAATTTCGATTCTGACACTTCCATAAAGCAGATGTAGCAAACTCTAACGCTCGTCTTCGAGCACGACAAAAAAACTGCTCACAGCTCTTGCTTCATGATCGATCTTGTTGTCCTTCAACTTCCGACCCAGGTGAAGACACTTTTGCGATGCATAGGGCATTCTGATCTCGGTGGCTTGGTATACGAGTCGAGCTGCGGCCACCGCGAACAGGAACAATGTTGGCCACGGGCTTGGATACGTAGACGGTGGCCAGGCATACGGTGCCCAGAGCTGGAACGGCACCGGTTGGGGCGGCACCGACTGGTACGATGCCGACTTATCCTGTGTAAAAACGTCATCTTCACGACCCAAGGGCTGTCGTGCAAGTTTGCCTACATGTTCACGAGCCACATATTAAGAGGCAGTCTTTCATGGTGTTTTGGAGTTTTTCATGCCCTTCTTTCTGCAGGGAAAGAAAAGTTGAGTATCGATTGCTGACGCGGCTGCGCGAGCAGCTGATCTCGCTTTGTGTTCTTGCAAACTCCCCATCTTGACCCTGGGGTCATGACCTTGTTTTTACAGAGGATGAGACTGGCCTACTTACCAGTCGTACGGCCAGGGCAAGGACGGCTACGGCGAGAAGGGCAGTGGAAAGGCAAAGGGCGGCAAGAAGGGCGGCAAGAAAGGCGGCAAGAAGGGAGGTAAGCGTCCGCCCAGTGCTGGAGATCGAGATTATTTCTACTAAAATAAAAGCAGTAGCAGGGGAGGGGGCACAGTGTCAGTTCTGTCTGTGAAGTAGAAGTTGTCATCTGCCCCGAATCTTCTGCATCAGGCAGTGAGTGGCTCATCTGCCAATATTCGCTTTCTCCTTTTTGTTAAATCAATATTTACGTACTGCACCTATGTTTCCCTCAGATTTTTTAGACTTCCAACTCCGTGAATCCTGCAAGAAGCAAGTAGAAGATACGGCGTACTACGAGGATACGAGTCTGTTGCCAACTGCAGCGCAAGAATTTTGCAATAGCGAGATGTTGTTCTATGTATCTTCCCCGCAACAAGAAGCAATAGCAATCGTCTTCGTGCCTCTTCGTCCTGGTCGTCCTCGTTTGTCGTTCCTTTTAGTCGTGTGGTTCCTTGAATTTGACTACTTTCTCAGCAGGAACACGATACAGGTGACTTACTCTTCATCGTCGCACTAACAAAAGCTGTATTACGCAAGCAGTAGTACACCATCCATGACTGAAGACACTTTTCTTATTGGCGCAGGTAGTTGTAGTGGTAGTTGGCCTAATATCCCTACACATCATAGCACTGCAATTCCTGTTGTTTGGTGAGAACGCTTGAGTACCAACTTCTGCTCTACCTTAAGTTTAATATGACAGTGCACTAGTTTCAGTATCAGGGTAGTGTGATTCACAAGAACGATATTATCATGGACAAAGACCACCATCATCCAGACGCCGCCAGCGGCGGCGCTGCGCTCCCGATGGAAAACAGTTCGATGGACTTGATCAGCCATGAAGATGTCGATTTCGATTTGACAGCACCATCGGGAGCAGGCACGACGAAGACCGAAAACGATAAAGCCACGACTGCGGCGCTTGCCAGCACGACAGCAGAGAACAACAAGCACATGAACTTCGCTTCTGCTGCCTCCGCGCCTTCGCAACCGATTGTCCGGCGCCAGTACGAGGACCCAGGAATTACAACTACCAACCTTACTCGCACTCATTCTCAAGAATCGGTCGTTGTTCCCCCGATCTCGGAGACCGCCGAGCGGCAAGCGGCGCAGGATCTGGTGTTCAGCATGCGACTCGCGCTGCGCCAGTTGCTGGCCCGGATTATGGACGTGCAGTTAGGCTTGGTGAGGTTAGACGGTAGGATATCCGATATCAACTCCACGATAGATCCAAATCAAATTATGCTCAAAGTGGACGAGACACTGACCACAACCGAGGAAGCGGGCAATAAGGTGGAAGAGACCAGCGCGCGCGTGTTGAAGTTGGAGAAAGATCTGGTTGCTGCGCAGCAAATCCAGAACAACAGCGAGATGCTCAGGGCTGTGTTGGAGAGGATAGAGGGCAAGTTGAAACAGGTGGGGGAGGAAGTGAGAGATCAATCCGAAAAGGTAGCTCGTGTAGAGGAAAGGCAAAAGGAAATGACGTGTAAGTGTGTGATTATGTGAGATTGAAGCTGTAGAAGGATGTTGGAGAAAAAAAACAAAGTTGTATTCATGGAAAGTTGCAACTACCGCAGTTGCGCCGGCATCCTCACGGATGTTCAAGTGCAGGTAAAAAACGGGTCAGTTGTAGTACAAACACCCCTGTTGTTCGGCCAAAACTACAACGAAGAACCTCCTTGGAGGGTGGCAGGAAAAACGGACTTCTTCTTGTGATGTTTCGAAAACCAGAAAAGAAAGTAGCAGCACCGGAGTGAGGTTATGTCGAGAGAACAAGAAGCGTCGTGTCTTGCTCGCCTTATTGTTGTCGAGAAATCCAAACCGTTTCAACGGTCGTTACAAATCGCAAATTTATTCGTTCGATAAATTGTTTTCGAGGGGCCTGTGTGTTTGTCGTTGTTGATTTTTCAAAATGAAAAATGGCGAAGATGGCTCGGACGCAATGACATGGGTGTCAATTACATCATGATAACATCAACCATAATTTCTATTCTTTCACCGTAGGTTGTTCTGTACAAGATCGGATTGAAAAGCAGCATGTAGGTATCCACTACTTATGAATTTGTTGTCATTGCGGCACTTTCATCCTACAAGTGGAGCTCTCGTGTGCTGTTAGTGGACAGCTCCAGTACACCAGAACAAGCTCAAGCAGATCTGAAAAAATATGAATACCGCACAGCAAAACAACTATGGCTGAAAGTATTCTGTCCGCGGGCGCGGCTCCGCGTGACGAAAGCCCATTCGCCAAAGCGGCACTTTCTTCGACTTCCGCGATAATTTCGACCGCAGGAGCAACAAGTCAACAACCCGCTGGTACAACCTCCACAACAATGAGTAAAACATCAAACACGACGACTTCTCATCTGACCGTCACGACCACCGACATCAGCAATCTGCGAGTTTTTCGATTCCGTGATGTCGGGGGCAACATCTTCTCCGTTTTCACGAACTCTGAGAGTTGCAAAACCGTCTACGACTGCATCTACAAAGTGTTCGGCATCCCAGCGGACGTGGCGAAGCATTTGGTATCCTGTGCAAAACTATCGTACTCGTACTGCAGTCATGCATTGCAAATCTTCTTTTTGAGGTAAATCTGCACTACAAATTTTATTTCTCATGCTGAGGAAATCGAAATTTGTAATGCATTAATACGAGGACGATACTTTAACTTTTGCAGTTCATATTTGGAGATGGTTCTCGACGACCGAGAGGAAGATGAAGCCGGAGCAAGCGGACTGCTTGGTCCGAAAATCTTCAAGACTAAACCCTCAACATCTTCATCTCCGACAGAGTCCGATGGGGACACTTCTAAAGATTATGACGATGAGGAAATAACTGCTGCCTCACCTGCTGCTGGTGCTGCACAAGTAGATGACCAAAAAGAACATAAACAAACCTACGAGGATCTCTGCTTCCGTGTGCATCGGAAGATGTTGAGTCCCCTCGAGCTCGTTCTCTTCGCGGAGCCGAATCTGAGCGGCATTCAGCTGGACGCAGACCAGGTGACGGTGCTAGCCCGCGACTTCGCGAAAATTGCGAAGGTCCGGGAGTTCGCGGTCACGACGAAGCACAAGAAGAGCAAAGAGAACCACCTCGACGACAAGGCAGCAGCGCTGATTGGGGAATCGATCCGGAAAAGATACGGCGTGAAGGTCAAGGACCTGCTGCGCAGTGTTGAAATGAAGCGGACGAGGGAAAACGAAAGAAATGGCCATGATCCTTCTGACCAAGACGACGAAAAATCTGATTTCGACAGCGACGTCGATAAAGACAGCTCGGACGAAGATGAAAAGGAAACGAGCAATTACGTCAGTACAGACGAGTCGGAAAACGAAGATTTTCTTTCTGCTCCTATTCTTGACAGGAGCACCGGCAAGACATCATCAAACTTCCATCTCCTCGACTACGCGCCGCAAATCATTTTCCCGAACTTTACGGACCTCGTCAACGCCAACCAGCCACTGCACCCGAAGAAACTTTTGTCTGCACTCTGGCGGCTCCGGTTTCTCCTGGCTTGTGCGGCCGGGACGCTGAACTTGGAAAAAAATAAGAGATCCTGTCCAAGTGCGAATAACAAGCGGTTCCAACTGGACGCGTGGTCCCTGCGGAGTTTGCTGCGCCGCGTGGAGCACGCGCTGTTGCAAGAAGCGCCGAAGCGGATCGCATTAGATCAGGCGCAAAAAACCGGGGAGGTGCCGCCGCCAAACCTCGGAAGAAGTAGTGCTGGCACCAGGAGCTCTAGTTCGAATACTAAGGATGAGTCCTCGTCCGGCGGGACTAGTACTTCTAGCAGTACTGAAGAAACGAACCACGACGAAGACGACTCGTCCCCCTTCTGGTCGCAGTTAAAACTGCACCAGCAGCGGGAACTTCTCCGGCTCGCGAACTTCGTCTTGCTACCCATATCAAATGCAAAAATGTCTGGGTCTGGGAGATTGCGAGATTTGTTATGCATGTCTAGCATCACTCGAGAATCTGTGATGCATGAGTACGACGAAAAGGCGCTCCTATCTGTCATGCAAGAACGCAGTTTCTCATGCGAAATACGCAACACATAGCACCTCAAAAATTTGTCGTGCTTGGCTGCATATTGCAGTCCGGCTATTATCCACTTTTAGCATTACAAGTTTCCAGACCCAGACACTTTTGCATTTGATAACCCAAATCCGGTCACAACACGGCTCTTTTCCGCACGGATGAGACCCCGTTTGAGCCGCTGTTAGAAGTGCAAGAAGAAGGAGGTGCTCCTGGGTCAACAACTACGAATGGTACGGGGCCGCAACATCAGCTCCGCCGCTTGCTCCACCGGTGGGACGAGGAAACCGACCGACCTATCCTGTGTAAAAACGTCCCCACGACCCCAGAGCTCTTGCAATGCAAATCTGCATGCCAAACAAGTTTCTCATGCGGAGCCCCATGAGAAGCATCTTCTAGTCGTGTTTTGGAATTTGTGATGCTAGAATCAGCATGGCTTGCTAGATCTATGTTGCTGCTGAACTAGCTAAACAGGATCACACTATGAGGGCAAACTTGTCATGCGAAACAACCAAAGCTGGCGGAGTTGTCTAGCAGATTTCCCTTCTTGACTATGGGGTCGCGGGGACGTTTTTCCACAGGATACGGCCGCGGAGTAACCACGCGAACCCGCTGGATGTCGCGAAGTTTCTCGACAAGGCAAACGAGTTATGAACTGCAAAAGTATCGTACTCGTATAAATGCATTACAAATTTCCTCAGCATGAGAGATGAAATCTGTAATGCGGATTGACCTGCAGAAAAGGATTTGTAATGCATGATTGCAGTACGAGTGCGATACTTTTGCACAGGATACGAGTTGGGCTTGGAGTTTTGCCGGGCGTGGTTGTTTATGAAATGCAAAAGCATCGTACTAGTAGAAATCGCATGACAAATTCCTTCAGCATGAAAAATGGAATTTGTCATGCTGTTTTACCTTGGGATGGAGATTACTATCTAAACTGCAGCAGCTGGTCAAAAATGCAGGCGAGGGGTATGTTCGGGGGTGTGTCAGGGGTATGCAAATGGCAGTCAATCACGACCTGAATACAAATTTTTGGCGAAAAAGCAGAAGGTGGGGTATAAACATACCCCAGACACACCCCAGACACACCCCAGACATACCCCAGACAGACCCCCGAACACACCCCAGGCAAAAAGTCCGAACATACCCCAGACACACCCCGGACACACCCCGGGCAGACTTTCGGACACACCCCGGGCAGACTTTCGGACACACCCCGGCCAAACTTTCGGACACACCCCGGCCAAACTTTCGGACTTTGTCATGTGGGGTTTGGACCCGAAGCCCAGTCTGTCGCGCGAGACCGTGCGGCCAAGGGGCGATCCAAAGCCCTAGGTCAGCGCGGGGACTATGTCCCCGCGCCATGACCTAGGTGCCAGCTGTGACCATTTCCGTAACCGGACGCCGTGTGGCTAAGGGGCGAACGCCCTAGGCCAGCGCGGGGACTCGGTCCCCGCGCCATGGCCTAGGGGCCAGCTGTGCGCGCTTCCATCCCGGACACCGTGCGGCCAAGGGGTGAGAGCCCTAGGCCAGCGCGGGGACTCGGTCCCCGCGCCATGGCCTAGGGGCCTGCTGTGAGCGCTTCCATCCCGGACACCGTGCGGCCAAGGGGCGAAAGCCCTAGGCCAGCGCGGGGACTCGGTCCCCGGCGCCATGGTCTAGGGGCCAGCTCTGGGCGCTTCCCGGACACCGTGCGGCCAAGGGGCGAAAGCCCTAGGCCAGCGCGGGGACTCGGTCCCCGCGTCATGGCCTAGGGGCCAGCTTTGAGCGCCTCCCGGACACCGTGCGGCCAAGAGGCTGGCGAAAGCCCTAGGCCAGCGCGGGGACTCGGCCCCCGCGCCATGGCCTAGGGGCCAGCTGTAAGCGCTCCCACCCGTCCCAGACACCGTGCGGCCAAGGGGCGAAAGCCCTAGGCCAGCGCGGGGACCCGGTCCCCGGCGCCATGGCCTAGGGGCCAGCTTTGGGCGCTTCCCGGACACCGTGCGGCCAAGAAGCGAAAGCCCTAGGCCAGCGCGGGGACTCGGCCCCCGCGTCATTGCCTAGGGGCCAGCTTTGCGCGCGCGGACACCGTGCGGCCAAGGGGCGAAAGCCCTAGGACAGCGCGGGGACTCGGCCCCCGCGTCATGGCCTAGGGGCCAGCTGTGAGCGCTTCCACCCCGGACACCGGGCGGCCAAGGGGCGAAAGCCCTAGGCCAGCGCGGGGACTCGGTCCCCGCGCCATGGCCTAGGGGCCAGCTGTGAGCGCTCCCACCCCGGACACCGTGTGGCAAAGGGGCGAAAGCCCTAGGCCAGCGTGGGGACTCGGCCCCCGGCGTCATGGCCTAGGGGCCAGCTTTAGTGAGGCGCCTCCCGGAAAGCGTGCGGCCAAGGGGCGAAAGCCCTAGGTCAGCGCGGGGGCTCGGTCCCCGCGTCATGGCATAGGGGCCAGCTGTGAGCGCTTCCCGGACACCGTGCGGCCAAGGGGCGAAAGCCCTAGGCCAGCGCGGGGACTCGGCCCCCGCGCCATGGCCTAGGGGCCAGCTGGGGCGGAGCGCTTCCCGGGCACCGTGTGGCCAAGGCAGGGGCGAGAGCCCTAGGCCAGCGTGGGGGCTCGGACGGTCCCCGCGTCATGGCCTAGGGGCCAGCTGTATGCGCTTCGCGGACACCGTGCGGCCAAGGGCGCGGGGACTCACTCGGCCCCCGCGCCATGGCCTAGGGGCCAGCGAGCAGCGAGCGCCCCCCGGACACGGCGCGGCCGAGCAAGGGGCGAAAGCCCTAGGCCAGCGTGGGGACTCGGTCCCCGCGTCATGGCCTAGGAGCCAGCTGTGAGCGCCCCCCGGACACCGTGTGGCCAAGGGGCGAAAACCCTAGGCCAACGCTGGGACTCGGTCCCCGCGCCATGGCCTAGGGGCTAGCTATGAACACCCCCCGGGAACCACACCGCGCAGCCAAGGAAGGGGCAAAGAAAAGCCCTAAGGCGGTGCGGGGGCTCTGTCGCCGCGCCATGACCTGGGGGCCGGCTCCAGACCCGGCGCCAGTTTCTTCTTTCTTTTTATCGTTGCGCGCGGATGGCTAATGAATCTAGTGCGCGTAAGCAAGGGAGCCGCGTCCGCAGGCCCGTCGCGGGTCATTGAATGCAAGGCGCACCGAGATACCTAGCTGCGAGCGACCTGCCTGCCCAGTGCCACCGCGCAGACAAACGTCGGAAGGTCGCAGCACGGGGACTCTGTCCCCGTGCTCGGACCTTGTTTGTAATGCATAAGTGCAATTACTACGAGTGCGATACTTTTGCACTGGATATTGTTTGCGAATGCGGTTCTGGTGGTGAACAATCCGAAAGACGTTTTCCACTGGTTCACCGCCCGAACGATCGCGGAGCACCACTTGTTTAATCTCGCGGTCGCCTGTTTGGAGCTCGTTTGGTACTCCCCCATGATTTATCAAGTGTAAAAATGTCTGGGTCTGGAAGAATGCAACTTGTCATGCTAAATCTGAAGCTTGCAAAAATCTGTGTTGCATGATTGCCAAAAGTCGTCCAGTTTTGACCAAGTCGGGAGGGAGTTTCTCATGCAGGATAGGCATGAAAGAGATCGCACAGAATCTGTCATGCTAGGTCCTGCATTCCAGACCTCATGGGTCATCGAAAAGCTGCATGACAAATCGCGCACTCTTCCAGACCCAGACACTTTTGCATTTGATATGATTCGGGAGATGCTACAGCGGCAAACCTGGTCGTGGTGCGAACATTTACCGGAGTTTTACCTGTATCCCGTGCAAAAGTATCGTACTCGTAGTAATTGCAGTTATGCATCACAAATCTTTTTGTTTTTCTTAAGGCAAACCCGCATTGCAAATTTAATTATAATTTGTAATGCTGAGCAAATTTACATACTAGTACGATACTTTTGCAGTTCATAACCTGCAGATGCTGCGAAACGTCGGAAGT
Organism: Amoebophrya sp. A120; assembly: GCA_905178155.1. Taxonomy (NCBI): domain Eukaryota; class Dinophyceae; order Syndiniales; family Amoebophryaceae; genus Amoebophrya; species Amoebophrya sp. A120. The sequence continues at coordinate 3,217,389 of CAJINV010000002.1, forward strand.
AAGAAAGCGGTCGCGGTAGGGGCGGAGATGAACAAGAACCGGGACGGTAGCGATTTCTTGAACGCAAATGCTACAACGAGTATTGTCAACAGGAAGGACGACAACGACAAGGACAGCATCATTGTGAAAACCGCTCCCACTGCCAGCGACTTCGACTTTGTTTACTTGCGGACAGCTGCTGCTGTGTCGAGAGGACCTTCTTCGCCGGTGAAAACGACCGCCCGCAATGATGAGGAGCAAGACCCCGACGATCCTTCCTTTTTCAAGTGCAGCATCGAGTCAAAGACACTTTCTTACCTCCCGGAGAGAAAGGAGCTCAACGCGGCAGATTTTTACGGCATTAAGCCGGGAACAAAGAAGTTGAGTAAGAAAAAACTGAAGCAAATCGAGGAAGAAAGAACGAACCCGTTGCAGGTCTTGATGAACCCGGTGTGGCGTCACGTGAACCCGGAATTCGAGTATTCAGTGAAGCGGAAAGTCGCGAAACTGTTGTTGAAAAGTGGTGGCAGTAGTACTAGTACAGCGGTAGTACAGCATGACAAAAACCATTCCAACGACCAGCAAAGTAAAAACCAAAACGACGAGGGAAGTAAAATCTTTGACTTTTTGAGCGACGACGACGTGTTTGGCACATCGTTGGGTCTTATCAAATGCAAAAATGTCTGGGTGTGGAAGATTGCCAGGTTTGTCATGCATATTTTGCATGAACCCTTTTACTTTTTAATTTGGTTCCCTCGGTGCTGAGACAGGGAGTTTGCACAGAGTTATTTCTACCTAGATAACAACCAACTCACGTCGCAGCCGTCCCAGGAGTTTCGGTTGTTGTCTCTCGGTAGAAATCACGCTGTTCAAAAAATTTCTGTTTTGGAGTTTACCGGGTACGCGGTTAAGAGTTTGTCGACGTAATTTACAAAGGGACGCCCTGCCCTTAGTTTCCCAACATGACTCCTGATGTCTGTGATGCATGCCCTAGCATCACAGATCTTGTGAGGGCTTCCTGATGCCTCGACCGCATGAGAAATGCCCGCTCGCCGTGGCAAAAACTGGACCTCTTTTGCTGTTCATGCAATACAGATTTTTTGTAGAATCCAGATGCAGCATCACAAGTTGCATCCTTCCAGACACAGACTCTTTTGCAATGCATAGGGCTGATTTTAGACGTGAAGGAACAGACCATCGTAATGCCACTTTCGTTATGCACTGCAAAAGTATCGTACTCGTACTAATCGCAGTCATGCATTACAAATCTAGTAATCAAGGGAAATCCGCATTACAAATTACCTTTGTAATGCTAAGCCAATTTGTAATGCAATTCATACTAGTACGATACTTTTGCACAGGATATTCATCTTCGAGTTCGTGTGCAGCTCCAGCTGCGATTGCGGAAGCGCCGGAACAACAGGCGGAGGTTCATCTTGCAGGCTACTGCTCCGACGATGAGAACAACGAGAATGAAGATGATGAAAGCTACACGAAGACGAGGAAGAACCTCAACGCGGCTAGTCCGGGAGGCGACACGACTATCACTACCACCTGTGGAGATGGAAGCAACACAACAGCGGGGGTTGACCACGATGGTACAGCGAGTCCCGAGGACGACGATGAGGACAACGGTCGTTGTGACGTCACCACCGGGCTGTTGAACCAGCGCGAAGAACTACAGGTCGAGGAGGAAGACAATCGTGGGAATGTCAATTACAACGTCGAAGATGTGACCAAGATGGGCGAGGGCGACATCGAAAAAATGTTTCTCGACATGGCACACGAACAGGAGGAAAACAAGGAAAAATCTTTACTCGGCGACCTGCTCGATCCAGAGAATTTTGGGAACCATTTGGACAAATTTGAAAAAGTCGCATTGACCGAAGAGTCCGTCGAGACGCTAATCGCGGACTGCGCCACGGTGCATCGGAAGCTGAAGGACATGTCGTTTCGCAATAATTATGGGGAGAAGAAACATCTACAACAGCAAAAAGAACTACCCGCAGGAGGGCAGCAAAATCCAAGTGCGGCGGCAACAACTTCTGACGAAAGGAGTGGAATAAATGGTCGTCCGCGAGCCTACACGGGTAGCAGTTACGCGGGAAGTTCGGATCACGAGCTTGAGCAGAAAGTAGACTTTGCAGAAGTTGATGTTCCGGCCAAGAACAGTGACGAGAACAAGCTCCCATCATCAACCACTTTAAGCAGGACGAGTTGTACGACAAGTGTGAAAATCAACCACGAACAGAATGAAACAACGAGGACCCCTGTCGTGCGCAGTTCTGCGACGCAATTTCATCGAAAGGCGGTGGTCGAAGCTCTTGAGGTGCAGTGTGAGGACCACGTCAAAAGCGGTGATGGTGATGGTGTTCCTCCAGCGCCGGCCTTGGGAAAAAGTGGAAATGAAACCGCAGCAGCAGTAAGAGTGTCTGGTGCACGACCCGCTGCGGCTAGTACAAGAACCCCGATGCTGTTGAGCAAGGACGACGTGAAACGGAACAATAACAAAAATTCTCGTCGTGAAGATGATGAAACCAAAACTGCAATCATCCAACACCCACCGGGAAACGTCGAACTCACAATACAGGACCTGCCCTCGGAGCTGCCTGTCGTGCAAGACGAGAGGAAACAAAACATGTTAAACATTCTCCAGAATCATCAAGACACTGCTACCATAACGTCCTCCAGCTCCAGCGGTCTCATCGACAGAAAAAAGAGCCCAAGCACGGACCTCCACCTGATTTCCAACTTCGCGCTAATATGACTTGCAAAACTATCGTTTACCAGTGCCGTAGTACTTGCAATACAAATAATTAACGCGGTCTGTTTAGCAATACAAATTAGCGCAGCATGACAAATGGAATTTACCATGCTAATTTTGCTTGGGAGAAGCATTTGTCAAGCATGATTGCGACGACTACGAGTACGTGCACGATACCTTTGCAATGCATAGTTGAATTCCACCAACGAAATGGTGCCCTCCGCTTTGGGAATTGCAGTGGATCAGTACGTGGAGCTGAGCAAGGAAGACCCGTATGATTTGCAAAAGTATCGACGTACAGGTAAAAAAGTAGTAATCGCGTTTTATGCAATACAGATCTCCTTTCCAAAGTAAATTTAGCATATACAAGTTCCATTTCTCATGCTGAGCAAATTTGTCATGCGAAGATTTCTACTAGTCTACAAGTGCGATACTTTTGTAATCCATAACCCGACAATTCCATCGGAAAATCTGAAAGCGATGCTCGAATTTTACTGCGGAAAGAACTGCATGGAGTACGAATGGGCAATGACGTGCGGCAACTGTAGATGCAAGTGTAGAAGTTCTTCTTCTTCTCCTTCGGATGAAGACGCCGATGATCAGACCCTCGCTGCAAAAACAGAAAAAAACGTCCTCCAGGAGAAGATGAAGAGGAACGAAAAGCTGAACGGCGACATGCGGAAGTGGCGGAAAAAAGTGGTGATTGAGAAACTATGCATTGCAAAAGCATCGTACTTCTACCTTCTAGTATAAATTGCATTTACAAATCGACTCAGCATTACAAATTAAAATTGTAATGTGGATCCGCCTTGAGAAAAAGATTTGTAATGCGTAAAATCGATAATTGGTACAAGTGCGATACTTTTTGCACTGCATAAAAACGGAAAAACGTGTATTTGGAAATCATCAAGGAGCTGCTCCTATCAACTGCAAATATGTCTGGGTCTGGAAGATTGCGAGATTTGTCATGCTTGTTTGGCATGACTGAAGAATTTGTGATGCGTGTCCAAGAAGAAACTCTTTTGTTTGTCATGCAAAAGCGCAGCTTGTCACGCGGAAAGCGCAACACTAAGCAGCGCAGACACTTCTCATGCTTGGCTGTGCATTGCAGAGCATTCACTTATTCTTGATCCAGCATTACAAGTTCTTTCCAGACCCAGACATATTTGCAATCCATAGCTCCACGGCCCGCGAAGTGAGGATTTGGATCTGAAGTTGCATCTAGATCACTCCCAGTTCTTCCCGCTGAAGAACGGCCACACGCTGCGCGAGTTTTTGGTGTCGGATTTGGTACGGAAAAATTATCCGGAATTGTGGGAAGTAGTGAAAGATGCTGTGGAGAGAACGATTGGGACTACAGGCAGTACAACTTTTGCGGAAGGGAAGCGGAACGAAGTTTTGGGAAAGAAGAAGGAAGATAACTCCCAAGATCATTCCAAGAGAGCACCTGTGAGTGTGGACGACATTCTGGTGGATATGTAGGTCCTATTCGTGATAAAGATGACTGGTTTTCGTTTTACACGTTTCTTGTCTAATGTCATGCTTGTCGCAGTAAAGTAGAAATAGAAAGTTGTTGTGAGCTCCTCGTGTTTCTTTTTGTAAATTTACATTTGACGTCAAATTTTAAGAAGCGGATCATGATACTCTTCTAGTATTCCCGCTCGCAATCTAGAAAGAGAACTCGTTGGCTACACTACTAGTAGGTACTACCGTTTGAAAAAAATTAGGAATGTCCACGGTTAGAGCAGCTGCTTTCAGCTTATCCTGTGGTTTTCACACTCAAGCTGCTTGTTTATTTCCTAGAATCCACCTTCGGAAAAAAGAAAAACGAAATTGATTTACTGTGCCATGTTGAAAGCACCGATTTTTTTGGCAGACCGTGAGCTTCTATCGACGAACTTTCTTCCGTGTCGGGGTCATTTTTCTCATGTCTCTCGGACACCTATTCAACGTTCCTAGAACTTTTCGTGAAGAACTTTTCGTGAAGAACTTTTGCAGTCTTTCTTACAACTGCGCCATTCTACTTTACAACAATTTCATCTTCAGACAGTGTTAATATCCAAGAAGAAGAAAGAAACTTTCAGATGAAGCAGATATATACGAACAACGACGAACAGTTTTCGCTTTGGGTTTTCTCTTTATCCTCTTTCGTGCGAGCTTTTCACAGACAACGGCAACGGGACGAAAATTTTTTACGATTTATCAAAAATACGAATACCGCGGCTTTTCGTGCAGCTGATGCTGACGCCACATGTCAGGCAGACAAGAGCAAGAGGTCGTATCCTATACAACAACGACGATGAATGAACTTTCAATTTGTTAAATGATGAACCCGAAAAATCGCAGAGAAAAGTATCATGGTAAAAGTCGAACGGTAGGCGTAGGGGCTAAGGCTACCGCTACGCGCTGCTTTCTTTGTCGTCGTGTCTGTTGTTGAGGTCGTTTGTGCAGCGACATGTAGCTCCGCCGTGTTTCGCTGCTGTTACAGCTTCAGCTACAGTAGAAGAGCAAAGCCATGAGATGAACAACGCCACAAAATATAGAACGAGAGGGAAGTAGTTGATGAAGATGCTTTTTGTGTCTTCAGCGAGCCAGCAGCACTACGCGCTCCAGACCGCGATGAAGCCGAGATATTCAGAAACGCAATAATAGAGATGATAGTCAGAAAAATTAGAACAACATAAAGTGTAGCGTACTCGTCATATTGATATTGATGAAGACAAGCGTTGTGATTGTAGCTGCTCGAGCTGAATCTTCGTACCGCGGCTTTTACGCCACATAAAATCATGCTACAACTTTAGAACAACTTCCACTTCCAGCAAAAGAACCAACAAGCAAGCAAAAGCCATGTTGTGCGAGTGGGGCGTCCCGGTGGACAAGAAGCGCAAAAAGATATCAAATGCAAAAATGTCTGGGTCTGGAAGGTTCTACACTTGTAATGCTGTCTCTGGATACTGAAAAAATTTGTATTGCATTACCAGCAAGAGAACTCCAGTTTGTGCTACGCGGAGAGGACATTTCTCATGCGGCAGAGGCATCACAAAATCCTCTAAAAATCTGTGACGCTAGGGCATGCATCACAGACATCATGGGTCATTCAAAATATGCATGACAAACCTGGTAATCTTCCAGACCCAGACACTTTTGTATTTGATAAAAGAAGCCGAAGTTCAAACGGCGCGACACGACCGCGAGCACTGCGTCAAAGACCAGCATATGGATTGCAAATATGTCTGGGTCTGGAAACTTGTAATGCTAAAAGTGAATAATAGACGTGCCGCAATACGCAGCTATGCATCACAAATTTTGTGGCTGCCATGTCTTGTGCATGGCAAACTGCCTCTTTGCGTGACAGTTACGATGGCTCTTTCGTACCTATGCAACACAGATTTTCTAGTCATGCCAGACAAGCATGACAAACTTGCATCCTTCCAGACCCAGACATTTTTGCATTTCATACAGCACGGTGGTGAGCAAGAAGAGCCGGAAGGCGACTGAAAGCATCGGTAATTATGCCGCGGCCGACGGAGGTACTACGAGTGCTGCAACTGTTGTGCCCGAGGCTGGAGAGCAGGCTCCACGACCTTCTCAGCCAGACGGCGAACAACAAACTGGATCTTCAGGTCGTGGGCCTGTCGACGTCGAGCAGGGGCCGTCACTAACCCCCGAGACAGCAGCGGCACGAGGAAAGCAGTCCGTCAGCACTGACGAGGCCGGAAATCATGCAAATGCGGACGCTAGGACCACCGCCTGCCCCAGCACCACTACAACCGTGCAGGAGCCGGAGTCCGGGTCGAAATTGTCAGCTTCGTCGAGTTTCAACACCTTGTATAACAACACGTCGCTCGTCATTCCGGAAGAGGAGGAGGTGGAACCAGTACCACTATCGCGACAAGCGGTCCAGCACCAGTGTGCTAGTACAGAAGAAGAGGCACAAAGGCAGCAAATGCAAATTGCAGGCGAAAATATAATAGAGGCCAACGACCCGACGACTCTTCCACCAGTGGGGATAATTGTCGGCAACCTTCCCGCAACAGCATCATCATCTTCCTCCTCCTCTGCCAGCTCCACAGCTTCTTCTCCCATCACCGCTATCCAACACGAGAGCGGGCTGCGATTTTGCGAGGTCGATGCGAAAAGGCAGCGGCAGAGGATTCCTTTTCAACATGCAGCGAAAACAAATTCGAACTTTATTTCCGATGTTAACAAAAGTAGTATCGGAGGGCTGGATAACGATAATTGGAATAGTGGTTGTGCTGCAACCAAGGGCGCAGCTCCTGTGACGAGCGGTGGCAGAAGTGCAGCATCTTCTCGGTCTGCTTCTGCATGCTGCAGGAATAAAAATTCGCAGGACACCATAATCCTCGCCGGAAGTAGTAGTTCTTCGGACGATGAAGTCCAAAAAAGTTTGGAGATTTTGCGAAACCTGAAATCTGCACTGGATCACGACATACAGCAACAAGATCATGCAGTTCTTCACGACCAGCAACTACAACGCGGCGAGTCGTCGTCCTTCACCTCTTATGCTGTGCAAAAGTATCGTACTCGTAGTGATTGCGTTTATGCATCACAAATTTCTTTCCCAAGGTAGATCTGCATTACAAATCTATTTGTAATGCTGGGCTAATTTGTAATGCGATTTATACTAGAAGTACGATGCTTTTGCATTGCATACCTCTCGCGAGGAGAACGAGATGAGCAACGACATCCTCAGTGCTTCCTCGGTTTCCCCCAGTCCCTCTGTCGACTTCGATTTTCTGGAGGTCGCTAATATAAATTTGATCCAGAACTACAACGAAGATGACGGCGAGTTATTTTCAGCCGGCTCGTCTAGTAGTAGACCACCGCCTGCGATGTCGATGAAAGCGAGGTTTGAAGGAAATTTGGAGCTCCTGATATGAAATGCAAAAGACTCGTACTAGTAGAAATCGCATGACAAAGTTCCTCAGCATGAGAAATGAAAATTGTAATGCGGTTTTGAGAAAGAAATTCAAACTTGTAATCGTATGACTGCGATTACTACGAGTGCGATACTTTTGCACTGAATACCGGAACGGGTTTGATGACGAATTTATCGTGGAGAATTTCGAACCATCAGCTACTGTAGCGGATGGGTTGATGAAAAATGTGGAGATTTATTCTCATGCAAAATCAACAAAAACCGCAACTGGTTCAACATCTGTGGCTTCTTCCTCGTCCTCTAGCACTTCTGCTGCGAACTCTGCGACGAGCAGCACGACCGTGTCGCCACTCGAAGAGAGTGCTCCGCCTTCTGGTTCTTCTGTGTCTACTAGTGTGGTTCCATCGGTAGAACAAGTGCCATCTTCATCTTCAAGTTCCTCTTCCTCCGTCTCCAAAGCGACCTTTATCCGCAAAAAAAAACCTCCATCCCCATCCAATTTGTCATGCAAAACATGCATCAAGTCCGGTGCTTCTCATCCAAGAAACGGATGATGATATTCACGGTTTTTTTTTCTGTGGATACCATCCCCCTTCGTCGCACTGCTGGATGAACACCAGCAGGAGCGAGACCGCGCGCCCTCCATCGAAGAAGTGACCAGTGACGCGGATAAGGATGTTACAAACCGGGTCGAGAAGTCGGATGAACATCTGCTGGCCGCGATCGCGGACAGTCTGGCGAAAGACGTGGCGGAGCACGGGGTCAGGGAGGAAGTGGAGTCTTTGTACTGTTCTACGGTATCCTGAGAAAAAAGTGTTACAGTTACACACTCTGATGGAAGTAGACAAGCAGTACAGACAACCTCTGTCATGCAGGAAATGCTTGGCAGCCTCATTTCATTCGTGTTTTCCCTATATAGTCTGCGCATCACAGGTTTTCGTTTCAATGTCGAGCAACTTTGTGATGCAGAAACTCCAATAAGTGTTTAACTGTAACACTTTTTTCCTGTGATATACGGATCAGAACGAAGACTATCAGCAGTTGAATACCGATCTCCTTTTCGACGAAGGGGCCGCTGGGAGTGGTAATTCTAATTTTTATCCGGAAGCAGCACCATCTACTTCCCGCACGGAGGACACAAAGAAACGAAATCAGAGGGAACATGTCAATCTGTCAGAAGGTCGTGGGAACAAGTATGGCGTTCTCAAACGTTACATTCTCAACTGTTACATGATTTGTCATGCAAAATGACCATGACCCGCCAGACGATGAAGCTGCTGCGCATGACAAATTCTCGGAGGGCTAAACACCACTATAATCCGCACGAAACCTGTAATGCAAGACGCGCAAGGTTCTCCCTCTCATCTGTGCTAGTCTTGCATTACAAATTTATGTAACAGTTGAGAATGTAACAGTTGAGAACGCCATAACAAGAACCCGGGGGCCAGACCAGCAGGGACAAGAAAAAGTCGTATATAACCTGCTCAGGTGTTACAATCTCAAACGTTACAATAGAATCTGAAATTTGTCTTGCATGACTAACATGACAGACTCGGACAGCGTTCCACTTTTTGCAATACAAATTTCGCCAGATTGTAGTGCGGATTGGGACTCCAGAACTTGTCATGCGCAATCCTGTGGGAGTAGGGTAGATCATGCACGTCTTGCAACACAAATTCCAGATTCTATTGTAACGTTTGAGATTGTAACACCTGAGCGGGTTATATCGTAGCAGTAGAAGTTCCAGGCCGTGGTACCTCCCCAGTACGCACTTGCATATCCTGTGCAAAAGTATCGTACTCGGATTGCAATCATGCATGCACCCAGATGAATTGTCGTATAAGATGAATTGTAACAAAATACGTATCTGCTATCCAGCGAAGCTTGCAGCGTATCGTATTACGCAGCAGAGAAAAGCGAAAGCGAACACCAGCCGAGCCAAATTCGACAAAAGCAAAAAAGCAACCCTTGCAACATATTTTCCCAAAAATGAATTGCAAAAAGCATCACCCCGCTGTTGTAAAAATCGATGCAATTCAGCGTGAAAAGACAAAGCAGCTCAGCTTGCCGCTTCTGTGATATAGCTGCGCTGCGAAATAGAATAAGACGAGCAAGCGGAAAAAAAATGCAGCAAAATAGCGACAGGAAAGCGAGCGCGATCTACTTCTATTGCCTCAGCTGCAGCTTCTGTGACAAAATTGACGCACTGAGAAACGCGATCAAAAAAACAATCGCTCTTTAGATTGTGAAAATGTAGGGAATGAGAACGAGAAAGCCAAAGCTAACATAGGGAAAACAAAAATACACAGAACGAGTCCCACATTAGCAAATAAAGCCTACAAAACTTAACTTGCACAAACACAAAACGCAGGGACGTATCAAATTAGCAACGCGAGTTTTGTATGAGAACAAAACGAGCGAAGGAGAACTTGCAGGCGAAGTGCAGCGTCGGGGCAAGTTGGTGAAAGCGTTAGCCGTCAATCAACATGCGGGGTGCGCTGTACTTCGTACGGAAATGGAAACAGTTTGCAGAAACAGAAGACAGCAGAATAGTGTAAAAATTGCATGTAAAATTCAAGAAGAAGCGCATAGTGTACAAGTGGAGTGCAGCAACAGAGCGCGTTGGTCGAAGCGACAGCCTCAAATCAACTCGCGTCGTGCGCTGCGCTCCTAGTTTTAATAGTTATAGCTGATAACAGTTCAAGTCCGACACAAGAAGAGATACGAGAAAAGACGAGAAGAACGACTGATAAAAGTAGCACAACGCATGTTGTTTTTCACGAGAAATTACACATGCGAAAAAAAACAAAACGAGTAAAAGGAACGCAGCGCATCTTCTAGCGCAAGAAATAACAGGCCAAGAAGCTAAGCAAAAACGGAAAACCGACGCCGCGGCGCTTTTCGCGTGCCCCCTCTTCAGGGCTCGGGATTCTTGAACGCAGACAGAGACCGGCGCCCCTCCGAGGCGGAGGACGTCGAGGCCATGCGGTGCAGTTCCTGAAGCTCCGGCGGGGCGCGCGGCTCGATCGAAGTCGTGCGCCACGTTGCCGGCATGCGCAGAAACTGGCCGCCTTGAAAATTTCGCGTGAGCGCCAAAGGAATGAAAACGACGCAAGGGCACCGCTGAGCACGCCACCACGCCATTGGTGCAGCCTCATAAATTCGCCAAACGATGCTGACACCAGTAACGCCCTCAATGCGGATCCGAATTCCGCGCGTCGCCCCCTCGACACGGGTGACCGAACCCCGGATGTTCGTGGGAACTTGTTTCGGGCCGGCAGTTTCCAGCTCGGCGACGTCGACGTAGGCTTTCGTTTGCCCTTATGCACTGCAAAATCGCACTGGCGCAACGTAATTACGCAAGCAGCCAAATAAAAACAAAGAAAAATTAGAGACCAGCATGCTTCTGGGCGCATAAAGAGAAAAAAAGACACTGAGAAAAATGCGCAACCACATGCGCGCCAGCACGAGTGTTGCAGAGCTTAAGAGCGGAAGCGACCCCGAGCCAAAAACGCGATCCATTGCGGGGTCGACGGCGACGACCGCGGAAAGATCGTCGCCCGCAGCTGGAGGCGGTGGCCCAGCAATCGACGCCGTTTCTTGTTGGACTCGTGGCGGGACGTGATTCGGCGCGGCAGGCGGCGCGGTCTCGGTGGGAGGCGCAGGCGGCGCGACGACTTGCGTGAGGCCCGTGGGGCACCGCTTGAGGTCCTTCCAAGGAACATCGCGCAGAGTCGTTTCGCGTTTCTTGCCGGAGAGGACTCCGTCGCTGCGGACATCCACCCCGAGCGCCTTCACCTGCGTAACGACGAAAGGCCCCAAGAATTTTGTTGCCAAGCCGGGGCTTTTCTGTCTGTTTCTGCACAAAACACGTTCCCCAATTTTCAGTTTTTTAATGTCCTTCAGCCTGCCCCCGTCCTCCCGATTTTCAAAGAAGCGGCTGCGATTGTGTAGCGCCTGTCTGGCCAGAGAGCCGCGCAACGTTGCGGCCGCAAAATCAGCAGCGCCATCACTCTCGCCACCCGCGGCCCCGGCGCCGTGTTTCCTTTCCTCGGAATTCTGCGGCGGGGGTCCAGCCAGTGGGGTGGCGGAGGCTGCGCTTGCGCTTTCTGCCGCGGCGCCCTTGTCTGCAACGATATGCGGAGGCGCACGCTGCACGGGATGCAGAGTGGCTTCGGTGATGTCCCGTAAGGGGCGGAGAAACGTGTTCAAATGCCTCGCAGCGGGAATCCGACGGCCCCGCGTCGCCCGTCGGTTCAGTGCCGCAACAGACGCAGGCAAATGACGAGGCCAATCCTTTTCGCCCCCCCCTTTTACGCAGTTGCTGCTTCAACTGTCCATTGTAGGTTTGGTCGGAGCCGCCCCCGGCGTTTTGCTTGCTAAATCGCGGCTATTTTTTTTCCCGAACAATGTGGAGAAGATTGCCGGCGCGGTGGTGAGGTGCCATCCCCTGGGCTCGGCGCGAAATCGCAAAGGCTTGGCGCCTGTCCGCCACGCCCTTGGCGCGCGGGCGCCGCGAGCCCATGCCGGGTCTGTGGCTTTGCGCGCTCCAGAGGGCCGCGCCCTCCCTGCGGCATGGCCCGTCCCTTGTGCCTTGCGCATTGGCAGGGCCGCCGGCCGGAGGCAGCGCGCCACCCCCTTTGTCCAGCCTATAGATTTGCTATTTTGCTTGCTATTTCCCCTGCTAAATCGCAAACGCGCAAAACCTGAGGCAAAACGCTGGGCCCGAGATTGTTGCCGACTTTGGCAGGAAATTTAGCCCGCGCCTTCGGCAAGGGATTTAGCAAGGAAAATAGCAAGGAAATTAGCAGGCGAATTAGCAAGCAAATTAGCACGCGAAATAGCAAGCAAAATAGCAAGCAAAATAGCACGCGAAATAGCAAGCGAAATAGCAAGCGAATTAGCAAGGGAGAACAAGTTCGCCCCGCGCTTAATCGGGGCCAAAAAAGGGGGGGCCCATTTGGCGAATTTTTGGGGGGTTTTTTGGGTGGGCAAATTCGAACACGGGAAAAAAAATAGCCGTCACTTAGCACGGCCCCCGCCGGGGCCGGCTCCGCCCAAGTAGGTTATCACCGAAAAATCCGCCCTCCCCATATTGCAAAAGGAATTTGCGTTGCTGATGCGTGGCCGCGAGTTGTAGTCCGTTGCAGAACACGCGCGAACACGAACCCAGCAACACGAATGGTCTTCATAAATATGGGGGAGCGGCTTTTTCAGTTTCGTAGAACTTTCCGCGGCACCATTGGACTGCGGATGCGCGCGAGGGCTTTCGCGGATATCCGTGCGAAAGGCTGCGCCCGCCGGGGGGTCGTTGGTGAAGGTCGCGCACTTATGGTCGCGCGTCAAGCAGGTGCACTGGCTCCAGTTCTTTATCTGCTGCAGCTCTGTGCCCTTGTCAATGTTCAAATGATCCGGCGCGCCGTGTTCCTCGATCATATCCAGATGCGCTTGCTTGACTTGGTCGGAGCCGCCCCCGGCGTTTTGCTTGCTAAATCGCGGCTATTTTTTTTCCCGAACAATGTGGAGAAGATTGCCGGCGCGGTGGTGAGGTGCCATCCCCTGGGCTCGGCGCGAAATCGCAAAGGCTTGGCGCCTGTCCGCCACGCCCTTGGCGCGCGGGCGCCGCGAGCCCATGCCGGGTCTGTGGCTTTGCGCGCTCCAGAGGGCCGCGCCCTCCCTGCGGCATGGCCCGTCCCTTGTGCCTTGCGCATTGGCAGGGCCGCCGGCCGGAGGCAGCGCGCCACCCCCTTTGTCCAGCCTATAGATTTGCTATTTTGCTTGCTATTTCCCCTGCTAAATCGCAAACGCGCAAAACCTGAGGCAAAACGCTGGGCCCGAGATTGTTGCCGACTTTGGCAGGAAATTTAGCCCGCGCCTTCGGCAAGGGATTTAGCAAGGAAAATAGCAAGGAAATTAGCAGGCGAATTAGCAAGCAAATTAGCACGCGAAATAGCAAGCAAAATAGCAAGCAAAATAGCACGCGAAATAGCAAGCGAAATAGCAAGCGAATTAGCAAGGGAGAACAAGTTCGCCCCGCGCTTAATCGGGGCCAAAAAAGGGGGGGCCCATTTGGCGAATTTTTGGGGGGTTTTTTGGGTGGGCAAATTCGAACACGGGAAAAAAAATAGCCGTCACTTAGCACGGCCCCCGCCGGGGCCGGCTCCGCCCAACTTGACCTCTTCCGCCTCGAAGCTCGTCAGCAGTTTGGAACAAACGGCGCCAGTCGTGAGGCAGCACATGTTCAAACAACCGACGAAGCGCGTGCCGACATTTTTGCCGCGGTGCGCCGAGTTTTCGCAGGGGGTGCAAACTATGCAGTCGACGCCTGCCCAGGCAAAAGGCCGAAGGGACTCATTGGCGGGGTCCTTGAGCGCCGCCAAAGTACTGCTTGCGTAAGAATCCTGCTGCTGCGGCGCATGTTCTTCGTTGGCCGCGCAAGCCTCGCACGCTTGCACCGCAACCCGCGCGCTTTCTTTCAAGCCGCACCACGTGAAGCCAAGCTGCTGGATGGCCACCCCAGTTGCCTCAATTCCCCCATGCGACCGCAAATGCCCAAGGGCCGCAATGCGCTGCTTTTCCGCGTCGTCGTCGGCGCCGATGACGGTAAGCCAATCCGGATACACCATCAGCGCTTCGGTGGTTTTGCGTCCGTAACCCTGGAACTCTGCGCGGACCTGCAGCTTGCCCATGCCCGGGGCCAAGCGGAAAAAGTTTTTCTTTGTTTTCCACCACTTCCGCTGCCGCGCGGTAAGTCCCAACGCTTTGGAAGCCGCCCCAATGTCAGCAGCCCGCAGCAAGAATTCAATCGCGCCATCGGGCAAAGAAAAATTTTTGCCGGCGTTGGACTTTCGCCCGCGCTTTCGTGGGGGGGGCGCGCACTCGCTCGCATCCGAAGCAGCCTCCCCATCGCTTTCGCTCAAGTCGCTCAAGCTAACAACGCTCGAAACCGACGGCGCCGGCGCATCTGCTTCCGCTGCACGTTTGCGAGAGGCCAAGCCAACCGCCACAGGTTCGCCCTCTTGCGTTTCCAAAACCGTTTCGGCCTTCGTTTCGGGGGGCGGGGCAAAGGAAGTCCCCGTCGCTTCCGCTTTCGGCTGAGCGCCGCGCCTGACAAAGGCGTTGTAGTGGCGGCCATCGTACTCGAGTCGGATCGCCTTCGCGCCGCTTCCGATTTTCTGCGGCTGCTCTTGAGAACCGGGGGCGGGTTCGATCTGAATCGACAACACTATGCAAAAGAAAAAGCAAACCAGCCCACTACACATCAGAGACAAGAAAGGCACGGGCCGCAAATTTTCGCAAAACGCGCGCCGCATCCCGCGCAAAAACGACAGCGCGCGGCGTGCCGCTCGGCTCTTTTAGGTGCGGGCGGGCTCATTTTTTCGGGTAGGGTCCATGACTTTCGCCACAGCCTCCAAAAATGCGTGGCCCAGCCATACCGTTGCCGCGGGGTGCAGAAGTTTTCCCAACCAGGCCAGCCACTTGCTCTGCTCTGCTAAAACCGCGGGGCCCGCCGGCTCGTCCACTCCGTACTCCCCCACCCAAAACGGACCAAGCTCTTCGCGCTTGTCCGCCATGAAACCCTCCACCAACTGCTTCACCTTCGGCATGCTGATGCCTGTGGCCGCCGCAATCGAAAGAGGGCAACAATTGCCGTTCCCCTCGATCTTTTGCAAAACATCGGTCGAAGCCGCACCACAATCGCTGAAAAAACGGAGCCCCCCCCGATATCGTTTCGGGCTTCTGTCATGCTGATCTCCTGAATTTCCCGGGATTTTCGTGGAAAATCCTGGGAAACCAGCGAAAGCGCAACCAAGTCCGCGCATTAGCTGAAACAACAACGGGGGGGGCGCCTGTGTTCACGGCCTTAAGCTTCCCCCGGAGCGGCCGCAGCAGGGGCCTCCGCCGGTTTCTCGCCGCGGATCCACTCGACCCGGCACAGCCACTTGCCCCGTCCCGGCTTGGGGTTGCGGCTGCCGGGGAGCCTCCCGACTTGGCTCGGCTTGTTGGCGTGCCTGTCCCCCCCTAAAAGGGGGACCATCACCGTGCGGAAATCTTTTTCCGCTGTCGCGCCGCCGGGGACCTGAGACCACGCCTGCCAGCAGGCCGCCGAAGTGCGGGTCACCAACTGGCAGCGGTGGTCTTCCTTCGCCCTTTCCACCACCCCCGGCGCAGCGTTGTCCAGGTCGACCAAAAAATATCAAACACGCAAAGCCCCCGCAAAACAGCGCCGCGCTACGGGCGCGCGCGCGAGGTATTGCCCGACGGCTGGGCAGGAAATTGAGCGACCGCCCAATCCCCCCGGCTCTTCTGTCATGGTGCTTGGCCGCGGCCAATCAAGCAAGCGGCGCCCCTTTCCCCTTGTACGGGCGGCAAGCTAGAAGGAAAACGCGAACCCGCAACGCCCCCCATGCTACTAAAAGCGCGCGCACGAGGCGGGGGGCGGCGCTGCCCTATCTAGCCAAGGAACGGCCCCGGCGCTGCGCCACACTGGGCGCGCGCCTTGCAACTCGGGTCGCCTCGCTCGGCCGCCGGCCGGCCAAAGAAATTTTCTCACCAACCGGCGAAAACCTGCGCCGCGACCTTGGCCGGGGCCTAGGGTTTAGAATCTCCACCGGGCGCCCGCGGCTTTGCAGAAAAACGCCGCAACTCCATTGCGCGCAATGCTTGCGCGCCGTTGCGAAGGCTTTGCGCGTGCACATGCGTAAAATCCAGTCGGAGCCCATCGGGCGAAAGAAATAATGAAAATCCTTCCCGAGCGCGTTGGGCCGCCACGCCTTCGGGTCCGCTCGCTGCTCCATGCTGGCGACGCCTGAAAAACAGGAAAGATGAGTGTTGCTATTTGACATGTGAAAAAGGAAACCTCACTACGCGGAAAACGACTGAAGCGCCCTGCTTCCCCTCCCTTACTATAAGAAAGCGGAAGCGAAAATCTATCGCAACACCCAAGCGAAAAAGAATACCTCCCCCACCACGCAGCGGGTCCTTGGCCTGTGTCAGGATCAACTTCCGGAGGGCCCCGACCGGCAACAACTTCGTGACCCGTGACCTATCCCCGAAAAAAATGCTGTCCACACAAAGCTGGCGGCCTCACTGCATACAAGAGCGAAAACGCGAACCGGCAAAACAAAAAAAAAATCCGTTGCCCATCGGCGGGGCAAATGCAAAAAGCCACCACGAGGCCCCGCCGCCTTCCATGCGCCTGGGGAGTCCATTTTTTTGGGGGATAGGTCATGTCTGCGACAAGGAAGTGCCGCCGCATCCAGATCGTTCGTCACCAACCCTTCCCCCGTGTACCGGTAACCCGGAAACGCCGACGGCATCGGGGGGGGCGGGGGGGGCAGGTTGTGCAGGCCCGGGCCACCGGCCGTGCGGCCCGCGGGCGGATCGATGTTGCGCCCGGACGCTTTGCCGCTCGCCTTCGAATTGTCCCCGCAATCGGAGTCGCTCGCCACAGAAGCCGGGCCCGCGTCGAGCTGCCCGTTGGTGGGGGCCTGGGTTCCGTCCGGAGCCGGGGCAGCGGGGGCCGGGTCCTGCAGCCAAGAAACGCCCAAGACACTGCCCGGGCCACTGTGCGGAAATGCCGCCATTAGGCCGGCATCCCGCGTCTTTGTGGCGACATTCGCGGCAAAATCTTTCTGCTCGGGGCTGATGGGCTGCGCCCCTTCCATCGCCATCGCCAACATCCCGCCAAGCATGCTGCGCCATAATGGGAAAAAGTGCGCCCAATCAAATCACGGGCGGGGGCCCTTGTATCATAAAAAACAGCCCAAAGCGCCAGGCGCTGCCTGGCCTGGGCGCCGCAAAAGGCGGAGCCCTTAGCGGGCGGAAACCCTGCAAAGCCTGGGATTTGTCATGCCTAAAAAGCTGCCCGCGCCCTGCAATTGCAGGGGCTTGGTTTTTTTTCGTATTTTTTCCTTGGCGCTGAGGCCCTTCCCGAGCGTCTCCAAGCGCTTGAAATTCGCCCACAGCTTCGCCACCTTCATACGAGTGAGCCGCAGGCGGTCGCGCTGCTTGTCCGAGTAAGCGCCCGGGTCACTCATGTCGACCCACCCCGCGGGAGTCAGGCGAGGGGGAAAATTGCCCGAGTCCCCGAAGCAGAAGTCGGAATCCTGCAAGTCCAGCAAGCCAGCGACCGCCAAGGCCTTGGCCCGGTCGTAATCGCCGGCCACCGAAACGATTTCCATGGCCATGGTGTTTGTTGTTTTCTTTCGATTTGCAAGGCGAAACCGAAAAAATGCGAGAAGAAGAAAAACGCGAAGCAACGACAAAGATAAAGAAGCCAGAAGCGTCGCAAGCTAGTGCGTAGCTGGTGTTTTTTTGCTTAGTAGTCGAGAGGTTTTTTTTTGTGGTTAGTGTGCTCGTTTTTCGTCCGAGGTAGACAAGTTGTTTTTTTTTGGGTAGCGTGTTCTTTTTTTCGTCTGAACAAGACAAACTGAAGTTGGGCACTGTAAGGGTAATGAAGATGAAACAAGAAAAAAGTAATATAAGCATGAGCCAACACAAAGTCATCATATGCCTATCACGTGACTGCTCACATGATAATCATATGATTTTGCACCCCCATAAGTAAGCCATTTTGAGTTGTTTCGCTCACATGATAGTCATGTGATTATCATGTGAGGCCCGACGCTCGACAGCGAAAGTATTTTTCCAATTATATGACGCAACGCCCGTCATACGTACGAAAGGAAGCGTAAAAACGTGAACGAAACACAACGAAAACAACGAAAGAACGAAAACCGATCGTATACACAATACGACGACAACTCAGATTGCATCCCGTAAGGCCATGAAAAAAAGTGAAAAAGACAACTCAGCACGAAGCAATTCAGATTACTGCATGCATTACAAGTCTTCTTTTTAAGGTAAATGCGCATTACAAATGTTATTCCTCATGCTAAGGAAATTTGTAATGCATTTATACGAGTGCGATTATACTTTTGCAGTTCATATTGCAGTGGCTCGCAGACAAAGCAGAAGACATCTTCGCACAGGAACATGAAATCGCTGATAGAACTTCTGCAATACAAATTGCAAATGGAAATGCTTCTGGACCTCCACGACGGGGTGCCCCACCTGAGCAGGAATTTCTCTCCTACTACGAAAACCACTGGCATAACTCCTCCTCCTCCTCTTACAACTATCCGGAGAGCGTTCTGTTGGAAAGAATATCAACTGCAAAAATGTCTGGGTCTGGAAGAGGCGGAGCTTGTCATGCACATTTTGCATGACCCGTGAGGTCTGTTATGCTGGTGCTAGCGTCACTGATTTTTTCAGAGCTTCTTGATGCTAATTACGCATGAGAAATGCCATCATCTCCGCGTGCCGCGAACTGACTCCTCTTGCTGCAGCTCATGCAACACAGATATTTTCAGAATCCGCAGACAGCATTACAAGTTCCACTCTTCCAGACCCGGACATATTTGCAATCCATAAAGAAAACCCTACGTTTTGTTCGCGCCGAGGTGTGGGTTCTGCAAAAAATTCATGTGCAACCCAGAGATCATTGATGCGGTGAACGTGAACGTGAATCAAGAGCAACAGCAAGGACAAGGTTGCTCCGCCGTAGAAGACGAAGATGAAGAAGTACTATTCCCTTTCGTGGCGAAAAGCGACGAGTTTTTAGCGGATATAATGCCCAGGATCAGCGAACACGAAGGACTAGGCGAGAGGGAAGATGAACAGAAGGAGCAGGAGGAGTCCTCAAGCGCAACCAACCTTGCACCGGAACCTCCAACAGTTGACGTACAACCACAACAACCTGCAGCACCTGCACCGCCCACCCCTCGTGCCTGCAGCAAAACGTGTATTGAGACCAACGGTAAATGTCAGGACTTGGAGTGTATCAAATGCAAAAATGTCTGGGTCTGGAAGAGTTGTGTTTGTAGACTTGTCATGCAGATTGTCCATGACCCATGAGGTCTGGAATGCGAGCCTTAGCATGACAGACTCTGCGACGAGGTCTCTGCCATGCCTATCCTGCATGAGAAACTCCCTTCCTTTTTTGTTCCTCCAGCGTGGAGCGGCAGCACCATCGTGGTTTTTTTTTCTCCCCGCGACGCGATCACTGGATCCCGGTAGCGCTAGATCCCTTTCCGCAGGCGCTCCTAAAGTGGGCCTTTTTACCGGTGCCGGCGCACTAAAAAAGAACCCCGAGACGGGGAAAAACAGAACCACGAAGGAGAAGACGGAGGTGGGGCACAGAAGAAAAGCGGAGTGGGGCACTAGGGAAAAAGAAGAGAAGAAAAGACGAGCGGGGGGGGAAGGGGCTAAAGAGCAAAAAAAGAGCTGCAACTGTCTGGGAGTTTGCATGTCGAAGTCGTTCGGACTAGGTTTATTACCAAAGTGGCGCCAGGGTTGTTATTTTAAAGATTGCGCTAAGGCAGCACCCCCCTTCCCCAAGGGGCCCCCCGGGGCGGGCGCGGTGGCGGCTCTGCTAACGCGGAGCTCCAAAGTCCGACTCTACCTATGCGCATAAAAAGGGTGCGCGGAAGCAGGTCGGTAAGGTGCTTGAAAGGGGCATGCTTTGGGGTTGCCCGCCATCGTGATAGGGTCAACGTGTGTGACCAATAGGCCCCCAGTATATCATAGCGCGCAACCGACCACAAAAGCAGAAGAGTTTAAAGTTTGTAAGAATAACCCAGCAAGGCAACACTGGAGCTCCACCTTGCTCGCGGGCTTGGATGGTAAATCAGGTCAGCCACATCTAACGCCCACTGGCCGTATACACGCGTAAGAAATCGGAAACGGTTCAGCGGATGCGGTCGGGTGGTACCTGTAGGACGTGGAACGGGTGTCCACCTAGGGGTATTGGCAGAGGCTAAATCTGTTCTAACGCCACGGTATTGGCAGAGGCTAAATCTGTTCTAACGCCACCCTGACAGGAGTCAAAGGTCAAAACGATACGATGCGATAACTTGGTCCAAAGTGTACAGCTTTTGGCACTCATGCAACACAGATTTTTGCATGCTTCAGATTTACCATGCAACCTTCCAGACCACCCAGACACGTTTGCAATGCATAGAGTGTAACGGGGTGGACATGGACGATTTGCCAAATCGGACAGAATATGCAGCGCAAAAGCATCGTACTCGTAGTAATTGCAATCATGCATTGCAAATCTCTCTCTTAAGCCAAATCAGCATTGCAAATTTCATTTTTCATGCTGAGGAAATTTGTAATGCATTTATACGAGTAAGTACTACGATACTTCTGCAATGCATACAGAACTCCTCTCTTTCGAAATCGAAAGGGTGCATCCCGCGACCTTGACTGCGGAAGGAGCAGAGGAAGTTTGTGAAGATGCAGGAGATGAAGCAGGAGAAGCTGCAAGAAAGGAAAAGCAAAACGAATCGTTTCGCACGGCGAGGACCATGACCCGCACGGAGCGCATCCACTACGTGCTGGTTTGGCCGCACAGGAACAGGAACTCCGCTTTCGGCCTGAAAGCTACGTCAAACTCTTTTCATTCCAGTTTTACCTCTACCAGCACAGGAGGCATGGAAATAGCGAGTCCAAGAACAGACGACGATGAAGAAGGAGACCAACCAGAAGAGAAATACAGCAAGCAAAAACAATCTGAATACCCACTGACCCTCTTTCTCCCGGGCACGGGCAACATTAACTGGCAGGTCCCTGGCTGTCCCTGGTCCGGCGGGTTCGAGCTGTTGACGAATAAGAACAAGCTCTTCAACAGCTTCTACATCATGCCCTTAATAGAGGACTACCGGTTGGAATCGGATATGGCGTTCTCAACTGTTACATCCTCAAGTGTTGCGATTGATTTGTGATGCAAGAGTGGAAAAAGTGAACGGGTTTACCTTGCGCGTCTTGCATGACAGATTTGGCACAGATTGTCAGCCTGCTTGGCGGCCCTCTGAGAATTTGCCATGCGAAGCAGCTTGCTGGTGTCGGTTCTGAACGTAATTTTGCATGACAAATCACGCAACAGGAACAGCTGAGAATGTAACATTTGAGAACGCCATATCGGATATGGTTTACATCGAGGACTCCTACGGACACTATCGGTACTATGAATTGCAACAGCAATATCGTACTAGTACTAGAACTTTGCAATCACGCATTACAAATCTTTTTCTCAAGGGAAATCAGCATTACAAATTTTATTTCTCATGCTGAGGAAATCGAAATTTGTAATGCATTTATACGAGTGCGATACTTTTGCAATCCATAGGTACTGCGAGAAGACGATTGAACTGCTATTGAAACACGCTGTGCAGCATATCGAGGCGAATGCAGTATCCCGAGCAATAAAAGCATCGCGATTGCACTCGTATAGAACAAGATCGCAGTCGTGCATGACGAATCTCCCTCCTTTAGGTGAATCAGCATGACAAATTCATCCACTTTCCGACTTGAAAAAAATTGTAAATATATGCATTTTAGAGGTAGTCGTGCCATGCTTTAGCTTTTGCGATGCATCCGCCGCAATCAACTACAACTGTTACCTCGACTATGAGAAATTCTACCTAACTGGCATCTCCATGGGCGGCACTGGGTGCTGGCAAATTCTGGCGCACTGCGGGAAATATTTCGCCGCTTGTGTTCCGATAGTTGGGAACCCGGATTGGGGCGTGACTGGGAAACGGATGGACTTGAACTTTGGGGTATACGGATTGACGGTAGGGTACAACGAGGAGGATTTTCTTGATCCGGCGGAAGTAGACACAGCGCGGACGGGAATAGCTGTTGCACCTACTTCGAGTGGTGTTGTTGATGGTGCTAATATTGCGACAGGTGGCGCAACAGGAGTCGAGCCTGCAATTGTGCTGGCACAGCATCCCCATAATAAACCGGAGCCCGACCCCTTCGGATTCGATGCAGAATCCCTTCCAGACGACGACGCAGACCCAGAAGTTGCGAAAATCGTGGAGAAATTGCGGAGTAGAAGTTCCTCAAAGTGCACTAACATCTCCTGCGTCGACGAGCTTGAAACAGATTGTCATGCCGACACGCATGGTGCAGCTCCCTCCGATTGTCTTGACCACAACGCATCGGAACGGAACTGGTCCAATTTGGTCGGGAAATTGGTGGCGTCATTTTCCTCCAGTGCGACAGCATCTGAGGCAGCAGTTTCAGGGACAAGTTCTTCTTCAACTTCTACGAGAAGCAAGAACTTGTTCACGACGAGCAGCGGCAGCGTCACAACGACTTCCCTCAGCGGCCCGATCTCGATTTTCGAGCAAACTTTGGCGGCACTAGCGGAGATCTTCCTCAGTCGGCTGTTGCAAGGGACAGGACGAGGACGACGAGGACCGCGTTCATCCGGGGACCAATCAGCATCTTCGGAGGACGATCATGTGGGCGGAGATTCTTCACGGCCGCAGTCTACAGATGCGCACGTCGCAACCTCCGTGGCAGTAGCTCCGGGCGAGAATCATGAAGAGAGCACGGGACGAGGACGACCTCCAAACGACCCGAACAACAAACACTCGAACAGCAATTCTGCGCTCCTCTCCTGCTTCGAGGCCGCCGCAGCAACTACGAAGCTTCCCATCAACACGCTCGTGCACCAGATTCAAGAAGACGGGGTCACAGTTTATAACCTGCTCAGGTGTTACAATCTCAAACGTTACAATAGAATGTCGAAATCTGTGATGCAAGAGTGCGTGATCTAGCCAACGCTCATAGGATTGCGCATGACAAGTTCCGGAGCCCCAAACCCCACTACAATCTGGCAAAATTTGTATTGCAAAACGTGGAACGCTGTGCGAGTCTGTCATGCTCATCATGCAACAATGCGGCATACACAATGCCATCCCCGCAGCAGCACAGTCTGTTTATGTCATGCTCATCATGCAACACAAATTCCAGATTCTATTGTAACGTTTGAGATTGTAACATCTGAGCGGGCCATACAGTTGTGATCCAGAAATCGGTCCGGGCTTTGCTCGCGAAGTTGCAAAAAGAAAACAGAAATAGAGCGAGGACCTCCAAGAGCGGTGTTGAAAAGGAGACGAATTTTGTGGAGCAGCAGCAATCTTACTACCAGAGAGCAGCACCCCTCATCCCCCCCCTTCCGCCGAAAAACTACTGGCCATATGAAGTAGATCTTCAAGAAGATGATTCTACTTGTGCCGAAAAAGAAAACGTCAACACCAAACCTCTTTCCTTCGAAGAAAACTTCCAGTATTGCGGGATCTACCAAATTAACGTGAAAAACGACATATGCCTTGCAAAAGTGTCGTGGTGCTTTACGTTGTTGCGTAAATCGCATGACAAATTTTTTCCCAAGAGAAAATGGAATTTGTAATGCTGATTTGGCAGCTAAGAGTAAGAAACAAGATTTGTCATGATGCGTGATTATTTCAGTAATTAGTACGAGTGCGATACTTTTGCAGAGCATACGACGTTCGGATTTGCCGCCCGCAGCGGCAGCACGTGGAACGGGACATGTGGTTTTTGGCGAACGCGCAACACAAGTTACCGGTACCTCCAGAGAAGGACCTTTACGAAGATTCCACGGGAGAGCTACCCGGGATGCTGCCGGCGCCGGCCACTTCTTCTTCTTCTTCTTCTTTCGCAGGGGGTCGTGAAGATGGATCTTCTCCTACGCATGCTGACCTTCTTGTTGGGGCGCCATCTTCTGTTCTCCCTGAAGGTCCTGAAGCTGCGAATGATGAAGCCTCCCGACGACCAGCTGGTCGCGATCATCGCATATGGAAGCGGCAGGTTTGAAATCGACAAAGTAGAAATGATTTGCCATGCATAAAATGCAAGGCATGCAGTGCCTGCCTTGCCGGGATGGCAAGTGAGGCCGATTGTGAGCCTGCTAAAGTAGCATGACAAAAGCAGTCTTCTGTGCCCAAACAGCATGGCAAAGTGGATTCCGGTGCTCGGTAAATTTGTCATGGGCCACTTGATAGGTGGGCTTCCGACTGGTATCGGTTTTATGCATGACAAACTATTCCAACTTTGACGATTTCAATCCTGACACTCCCATATCGCAAGTCCCTGAAGTACTGGAAACGATCCTTTCGGACACCAACAGAGGCAGAAAAACCGAACTGCCTCAAATATTCTGAGTAAAAACATCCCCACCCCAGAGTTGTCGTGCGAATCTGCATACCAAAAATGTTTCTCATGCGGAGCCCCATGCGAAGCATAATTTTTTCGACGTGTTTTAGTAGAATTTGTGATGCTCATCTTAGCATGATATGAGAGATGTGTGATGCTGCTGAACTAGCTAAGTAGGACTATACTACGAGGACAAAATTGTCATGCGAAAGAGCCAAAGGTGGTTGATTTGTCTAGCAGATTTTCCAACTTGACTATGGGGTGGGGACGTTTTTGCCCAGGATACCAAGTACACTTTCCTTGAAATCCAGGAGGATCCCATGGAAGACTGGCCGGACTGGCCAGATCAGCACTGCGTCTGGTTCCGGGCGTATCAGTACGAGGAGTGGGAAGTTTACAAGTTCTTGGCGCAACATATCAAAAGTATACGTGTTATACGTATAACAGTTTTCACACATTGCAGTCATGCGTCACAAATGTAGCCCACTATGCATGCTATGCATGACAAATTTTGGCACGTTTAGTGATGCATTAGCATTGCTGCGTGACAAATTCCGTATAACGTTAATACAACTTTTTCCTGCGATACAACACAGATTACCGACGGAGAAGGCGGCGGGGAATAAGCAGGAACTTTTGCGGGACTCTATAGCGATGGGATGTGGGGTGGTGGTTGAATAGCAGGACTACTCAGCGAATTTGTTATTCCTAAGAGTAGAAAACTACAACCTAGAGCATCCCGACTGCGACAGGTAGTTCCGATTTTTGCCGGCTGCACTAAGCATTTAGCATTATGCGCATGGTCCGCATGTAGCTGCCGCTTGATGTTTTTGAATAAAAAGCAACTGAATTTGCTGTGATTGAAAGTTTCACTACAAATTTAAACGATATCCCCATAACATTTTTTTCGGAGAAGATGCAAAAAATCTACCTAGTCTTGTTTTTCAAGAGTTTAAAATTATCGTGGTAAAAACACACGAATTTCAATATTAATCAGAAATGTATGCAGAAGCTTTTCTCTGTGTTTTGTTCACCTGACATTTTCCTTCATTTGACCAAGAGAACAAGTCGCGCGCTTTTTTTGTCTTACAGAGTAGTAGCGGATATTGCTACAGCTGAAGAGGACAGTCCACCTTTACAGTATAAAAATGATGAGTACTTCTTGTGACAAAAGTATCAAAGAATGCTAGTACAACATGAATGGAGATGCTGCAGCTGCTGCATGCTGAAAATCTGCTTCTGCAAAAATGCAGTCGAAGAGCAGGGCTGCATGCATGCCTCCACGGCTGGTACAGCAAGATGTTTTTGATTGATGTTATAGCCCTTTGCTAGTTCGTGCTTCCTTATCGACGCGTTTTGATGATAGTCGCTTCACCATCAAGGCTCCTGCTCGTGGTGCGCTCCAAATTTGATTTCGAATTCGATTCGACTTGAAGCTTCGACGCATGATCTCGACGGTGTCGAAAGTTCGCGAAGATGTATCATCCCGAGCAGTAGGAGCGTTTTCTCGAGAGGGAAGTTGGGAGGGTATATAATAACTCAAATCACAGTCCTCGGTCGTTCTTGTCTACGAGCGAACTCGAGAGGTCGTTCTGTTCTTTCGTGCTCGAAAGAGGTTTTGATTCAACATCGTCATGGTTCTTCTTGACATGGTCCTCACATAATTTGGTACTAGTTGTGCTATCACCACAGCTGCGGAACAGAACTACTAGAGCTGGTGGCGCTACTGATAGTACTTGAGCAGCAGCCTCCATGATTCTGTCCTGACCACGTTTTCAAAGAATAAACCACGGGAAGAAAAAAAATGTTTCCTTCGACCAATGCTCCGAACCTGGCGGGAGGTTGTACTACTTCCAGCTCGTCTTCTTTCTCCAACCTCCCCCATCAACCACCGATATTAAACACATCGCCCGACGACATTATCAGCAGTCATTTTGAAAAACAGAAGGAATATGATGAATCCCGGCGGGCAGTTGCTGGTCGACGACCTTCTGTAGGGCAAGAGGATGAAGCTCTTGGTGTCCAAGCAGAACTGGAAAAATCTTCAGGAGCGACGAGTAGAACTTCTTCTGGTCCGACCGGAGGGGGAGGTACTAGAACTAGCAACAGACATAAAACCAAGTCCGACACCACTCCCTACTACCAAGACCTTCTTCTCACTTTCGCCTTCTACAAGGCGTTCCAACCGGAGCACGCGTGGAAGGCGTTTTCGAGACAGTGTTCGAAGGTGGCCGCGACGGATATGGGATTCTCAAACGTTAAGTACACTCTTAACTGTTACATGGATTTGTCATGCAAAACTACCTTAAGCTGCCAGATGGTCAAGCGGCTACGCATGACAAATCTCCGAAGGGCTAAACAGGACGCAAATCTGTGCCAAATCTGTAATACGAAAGCAGCAAGCTTGTTTCTTCGGTTGTTGCTGTTCTTACATTACAAATTCATGTAACGGCTGAGAGCGACGTAACGTTTGAGAACGTCATAACGGACTTGGTCGATGTGCTTCGAAAGTACAAGAACAGCAACACAGAGGACTCCCCTTCTACAACCACTACTACATTCACCTCCGAGGATTTCTTCGCCGATCTTTCTGATATCGTGGACAAGAACCAGATTCCGTTGTTCAACGAGGTCACCGTAAATAGCGAAGAGTTGATAACTGGGCTACATGAAGAATTCTACCACACTCAGGAAAGGGAAGATTTTTCGTTTTCCGAGGAAGAAAATGAAGATGACAAGAACATCCCGACCAAGGTAAAGAACGGCGCAGGTGGACGAGCAAATAGCAATATTACACGACCCACCAGTACAACTACTACAGTGAAGATCCCCTGGATTGAAGCCCTGTACGAGTCGGTCGAGAAGATCCAACTGCTTCGGACGCACCTGATTACCGTTGAGTCTGACACAAATTGGAATCTGGCAGTGGAGGAAGAAAATTTGAAAATGTTCTACCAGATCGAATACCAACTGCAAATATTCCTGGATGTCTGGAAGGATGCAAACTTGTGATGCGCATTTCACATCGCAGGAAAACCTCTCATGCATGGACAGCGATAAAGAATGCGCATGCCCATTTCTTGTGACCGAAAGCGAAACAGGTGATCTGTCATGCGGATTAGGCATTAGGAAGCCAAGCCTTCTCAACAAGATTTGTGATGCTAGACCCGTACTCCATACCTTCTGGGGCATCCAAAACCTGCATGACAAAGCTGGCAATCTTCCAGACATCCAGGGATATTTATTGCAGTTGATATCGAAAAGTTAAAAGACGTGGACGAAAGCGACAAATCCCGGTCGACGACGTACGAAGCTCCGAGGTCCATCCTGCACACCGTCGCGGATATTGTGCTTAAGGTGGACAAGAATTTAGAAGGTGTTGAGAAGGCGGACGAGAAAAATCACACGATTTTGGATTTCTACCACCTGGTGTCGCTCATGAAGGAAACGGATCTGCAGACCAACTGGCTCCCCATGGTGTTGGGGTACGGAACGGAATTATCGACGGCGGTGGAGAAGAAAGACCCGCGAATTTCACTCAACGGGTTTTGCAACAGTTTGGTCGGGTATTGGAGCTTGAACATGCCGTTCCTGACCAGAAGAGACCTCCTGGCGAAGATGGAGGTGTACCACAGTGAGCAAATGAATAACTCTGGCGCACCTTGTAGTTCTCCTGGTGGTGCATCTGGTACTGGTAGTACAACGATCCCGGGGTCGACATTTCAGCAGATTGTGTTGGCGGAATCCGTGTCCGTGAACGATTTAGCGGATCCCATCGAAGCCGTGGCGAAATTTCCGAATTTGCTGTCCGAATTCAACAACGTGGTGCTGGATATCAAATGCAAATATGTCTGGGTCTGGAAGAGTCCGAGTTTGTCATGCTAAATCTGATCGACACAAAAATCTGTATTTCGGGACCAGCAAAAGTCCTCACGTTTGGTTACCAGAAGGCGGCATTTCTCATGCGCATTCAGCATTGAAGGGCCTTCTCAAAACTTGTGATGCTAGTGCTCACATTCCAGACCTTCTGGCTCATGCGAAAGCTGCATGACAAAGCTTGCATCTTCCAGACCCAGACACTTTTGCACTTGATACTCGAAGAGGTAGAGCAGGAAGTAGCCGGGTTGAGTGTGACGGACGTGGAGAAGATGGAGAGGAAAAAAAAATCGAAATCTCCAAAAAACGGATCGAAGAACAGCGTGACTGGTGGGTCAACCACTTCGAGGAAAAGTTCACGGAGTTCCACTAGCAGCGCGCCCGGGAAAGCGGTATTGAAGGTGCCGATCGGGAAATATTTGTTGCCGACAGCGAGAGCGTCGTCACCATCGTCACAGCAAAGACCGCCGTTGGGCGGGCAAGTAGAAGTACAGGCAGGACGAGCTATATCTTCCGGAACTGTAGCGGATTTTCCTGGTTCATCACCCAGTAGATCGCCGAACAATAAACCGAAGCTGAAACCCTCTCCCACCTTCGTGGAAGACACGGGATTTCATTCCATGGTGCACACCGGCCACGCCAACATGGCAGCGTTGATGGTGTTCGAGAGGCTGCGGGCCAAGCAGACCGCCCGGTATAAAAGAGGAACAAGCGAAGAGCTGACGTTGTCCGGAGAAGCATCGGGTTTGAAATCTGTGAAAGAGAGGGCCATATCCTGAGTAAAAACGTCCCCACCTCATAGTTGTCATGCAGATTTGCAGTCACAGGAAGATTTGTAATGTGCATCCCCATGAGAGGCATTGTAAAAAAAATCGTGTTTTGGACTTTGTGATGCCGTAAACAGGATGAGTAGATGGCTTTGTGATGCGGCTGCACTTGCTAAACTGCAGTACAATACAGAGAGGAACTTGTCATGCGTGACTCCCAAAACTTCTCGGCTTGTGTTGCGAGATTCCCGTCTTGACTCTGGTCCTCTGAGGCCGTTTTTACTCAGGATATGCCAGTGTAGAGAACTACGAGAATCTACCAGCATCGTCGGTGGAGGAGTTCATCGGGGAACAACAAGCGAGTACCGGCAGGGCGCGAAGTAAGCAACTTCTACCCGTTGAACAAAATTACACGACTTCTGGCTGGGCGGGTGGAGTAGTAACTGCAGCAAATCCACCCTCACCGGTAATTTCTTCACCATCATCGAGCAACAGCGGTCGGAGGCGCGACCCGGAGCGATTCCAGGAGGGAAGACATCGTGGGGAATTAGCTAGTAAAACGTCTTCTGATCATGTAGAAGATGATGTCGATGAGAACAAACTCCTAGTAGAAGACCAAGACGTTGTATGAGAGTGCACAACTCACCCTCTCGCTCCCCCTCATTTGTATTCCATGAACCAACAGCAATAGAAACACCAGCACACGTGGAGCCTGTGCATGACAAACTCATGCGCCTAGTTTAGGACTGATTGGGCTTCCGGAATCTGTCATGCAAACGGTGCCACAGGGAAGCAGTTGGATTTGGGGTTTTGCATGACAAATGAGGGGAAGGGGGAGTTGTGCACTGTCATACGTTGAGGTGCTCGATGACGATGAAACCAGCTTTGCGGACTCCCGGTGCGGGTTCCCCCGATTGCGGATTGTGGGTGGGTATCCAGGAAAAAACACCCATCCTCCCCATCCATTTTTCGCACGACAAATAGTGGATTTTATGCATATTTTGCATGAGAAATTGGATGGGGATGGGTGTTTTTTCCTGGATAGTGGGCACGGATTCCAATCCTCTTGTGAAGGACTATCAAATGCAGAAATGTCTGGGTCTGGAAGAATGCAAGTTTGTCATGCTCGTCTGGCATCACTCGAGAATCTGTGTTGCATAGGGACAACAAAGCCCTCTTACCTTTCATGCAAAAACGCAGTTTGCCATGCGGAATACGTAAGACATGGCAGCCAAAAAATTTGTCATGCATAGCTGCGTATTGCAGTGCGTCTATCATTCACTTTTAGCATTACAAGTTTCCAGACACAGACATATTTGCAATCCATAAGGACCGAAGTTTGACGACCGCTCCTTGTACGAGCGGTGGCTATGACAGTGCACAACTCCCCCTCGTTCTCATTTCTCATGCAGAATACCGAATCCACGCCTTCCCCCCTGTCACTATCATGCATGACAAGTTCTGGTAGCCCAAATAGCACTATGCTCCACTGCAAATTTGCCATGCAAAACCGGCATTCTTGCTGATGCTTGTATTGCCGTTCATGCTATACAAATGAGGGCGAGGGGGAGTTGTGCACTGTTATACTGGCTGCAGCAAGAGCAGAAGGAGGTCACCACAGATCCGATTGCAGGAGTAGAGATGGTGAACAATTTAGACGCGATCACAGGAGACGACCGCGACGGAGAAAGTGAAAGCGACAGCAACGAAGCTCCTCTTGAAGAAGACCCGGTCATTCATTTGGAGCACGGACTCGTGTTATCTGAGTCGGAACTTCTTCTATCGGATAATTTCGAACAACAGGAAAATTTTGAAGACCTGCAAGAATGGACGTCGTGGGCCTCTTTATCTGCACGACAGGACAAAAAATACGAAACCAAACCAGACGACGACATGTATTACGCGCACGAGAAAATAAACGATATTTTTGACGCACGCGATGCTGGTTTATTCATTCCAAACGAATCCCACGCTGAACCAGTACAGCATTATTTCAGCGAAGGCCACCATGGCGCCTCCCGGGACGCGAGCAGTAAGACCTCAAAAACCGGCTCCTCGCCGGACTCCGCACCCGGAGGGCAACAAAGAGCAAGGTCCCGCCCACCCCTGGCCGGGCCGGAGGCGGCGCGACTGGACGCGTTTTTGAACGCCGATGAACAGGACCACATTTCGAATCTGTTGGAACAATATGCATTGCAAAAGTAAAAATATCGTATGAGTAGCTGTAGTAATCGCATCACAAAATCGCGTCGTGCGGTTGTTTTAGCATCACAAAATCGCGTCACAAATTTTTTCAGCATGTGGCAGACCGCATTTGCAATGCTGATTTGCCTCAGAAAAGAGAACTGTCATGCATGATTGCAATTACTACAACGAGTACTATGATAAAGTAATTTTGCAGGGGATAAACAAACGCGGCGGAGGTTGGTGCGGCCGGAAGGAGATGTTACGGCCAGTGATGTATCACGAGAAGAAAGTGTTACAGTTACACATTGTGTTGCAAGACCGGCAACACAGACAACCTTGCTCATGCAGGAAATGCTTGGGAGCCCCGTTTCCTTCCTGTTTTCCCTTATGATCTTTGCATTCCAAGTTCTCTTTCTCATGCGGAGAAAATTTGTGTTGCTAAAATGACAGCAAGTGTGCAACTGTAACACTTTTTTCTCGTGATATGATGCCGTCGGGAGTTATTTCTCCCCGACAAGTAGACGGAGCAACAGCAATGTACTAGATCGGAATAGTAGACGAATTACTCCCGGCGCCGCACAGCTCCAAGTACCGGAGGGCGAGCGAGGAGTCAGTCAGGTTCTTTCCTCGGGCCGCCTTGGCGGCTCGTCTTCAGAGAACGTCGTCGTGTCGCGAGATGAATCGTCGAGGAACGGTGAGAAGACTACTTCGGGGGACAAATCCACAGGAAATTTTTATCACCAGTCGAAAATAAATCCGACGCCCCCACAGCAACACCTGGTGCTGAAATACGACGAAGAAGAATTCAACCACGTGAGGTGTGAAATCGTGAAACAACACAGCAAACCGACCGGGGCTTTGATTACCCCCAACTTCGATAACGACCCGAACCTTATCAAATGTAAAAATGTCTGGGTCTGGAAGGTTGGAACTTGTGATGCTAACTTTGGACTCTAAAAAAATGTGTATTGCATGACCAGCAATAGGAGCCCAGTTTGTGCTACGCGGGGACGGCATTTGCCATGCGGGATAGGCATCAGGAGGGCCTCTAAAAATATGTGATGCCAGATCATGCATTACAGACATCCTGAGTCATGTAAAATATGCATGACAAACCTCACCTGGCAACCTTCCAGACCCAGACACTTTTGCATTTGATAAACCTGATTCGACTGCAACTGTCTTTATCCATCGACCCGAAGCTGTATGACAGTGCACAACTCCCCCTCATTCTCATTTCTCATGCGAAACCGCAAATCCATTTGCTGCCCTGTGGCACTGTTTGCATGACAAATTTCGGAAGGCCAAAGAACAGTACTACTTTCGGCCGGTGAACTTATTATGCACAGGCCCCTGGACTGCTGGTGTTTCTATTGCAGTTCGTGCCATGCAAATGAGGGGGAGGGGGAGTTGTGCACTCTCATAAGCTCTACACGATCCCGGATTTCCTGCTTGATTTCGGACTGATATGGGAGTGTCAGGATTGAAATCGTCAAAGTTGAAATAACTTGTAATGCACGAAAACGATACCAGTTGGAAGCCCAATTTTCAAGCGGTGCATGACAAATTTCGGCACAGTGTAAATCCAGTTTGTCATGCTGTTTAGGGACAGAAGGCGTCTTCTGCCATGCTACTTTAGCAGCTCTATTTCAAACCCCAAACAGGCTCACAATCGGCCTCGCTTGCCATCCCTGCAAGACAGGCACTTCATGCCTTACATTCTATGCATGACAAATCATTTCAACTTTGTCGATTTCAACCCTGACACTCCCATAACTGAAGCAGGGCCCAACGGTGATGGTGGAGAAGTTGCTTTCCGAGCAGACGTATCAAGTGCAAATATGAGTCTGGAAGATTGCGAGATTTGTCATGCTAGTCTGGCATGACTCGGTACTCTGTATTGCGCGGCCACCAAGAGGTCGTCTTGCCTGTCATGCAAAAGCGCAGTTTCTCATGCGAAATACGCATCACAGAAGTACGAAAAAACTATGTCATGCTTGGCGGCGCATTAGAGAGCACTTATTGTTCACGGATTTGCATCACAAGTTTGTTTCCAGACACAGACATATTTGCAATGGATAAAACAGCAAACGAGTTGCTGCAATCGGTGACGTTTAAAGACCGGTATTTAGACGCCGATATCCCACAGAAAAAAGCAGGCAGGTCAGATTTGTAATGCAAAAATAAATACACAGGAAAATCTGTCATGGGCGAGGCCATAGCATGCTGTTTTGGGCATGCAATACAGATTTTTTTGTCTATTTATTTTTGCATTACAAATACAAATATGACCTGCCGGTCTTTTTCTGGGGGATACCCGAAGATGCGTACTACGAGCGGTTACGGAAGGATTGTTTGAAATACAAGGGTATCCTGTGCAAAAGTATCGTATTCGTATTGCAATCATGCATT
The DNA here is from genome assembly GCA_905178155.1 of Amoebophrya sp. A120. Lineage (NCBI taxonomy): Eukaryota > Dinophyceae > Syndiniales > Amoebophryaceae > Amoebophrya > Amoebophrya sp. A120. The sequence continues at coordinate 3,251,311 of CAJINV010000002.1, forward strand.
ACAAATCTTTTTGTTAAGTCCAATCCGCATTACAAATTTCATTTCTCATGCTGAGGAAATTTGTAATGCATTTATACGAGTGCGATACTTTTGCAGTGCATAAAGGGGATGCTGGGCGGGGTCGGGGAAATGAAAAATACAACATCGTCGAAAATGAAAACGAATGCTAGAGCGTTTAAAAAACTGAGTCTAACCCCGCACCACCGGAAGGTGATTTGCGGCAAAACCGCGAAAATTGGGATGCGCGTCAGGAGGGGAGTGGATTGGTTCTGTGGCCGGAATGTAACCACGGTGCTTGGTAGTATCAGTTCGGAACAATCGGGAGGACGAGAAGACCCGGTGGGAGCAGATGTAGGGCTGGCTGCAACCCCCGCTGGAGGAGCTACAACATCATCCAAACGGAACAAGGCCTCGAGGAGCAGCGGCGCCATGGCGGCAAAAATAAACAGACCGCTTCTCCCGCCCTTCCACTTTGATCCCAGCCCGGCTTTCCCCTCCGCTGGTCCGTTCGCCGCTTTTGTGCACGAGTTTGAAACGAGTGATAGGAATCCGAACAAATCCTTTCCCGTGTATTCTTGCGGGAACCACTTAAAAAACCACTTCGACCACACATTGCCGGAACAGAAAGACCAGTTATCCTGTGCAAAAGTATCGCGCTAGTATAAATCGCATGGCAATTGTTCTTCTCAGCATGCAAACGAAATTTGTAATGCGGATCCACCTCCAGAAGGAGATTTGTATTGCGTCATTACCATTTCTACGAGCACGATACTTTGTTTGCAGGGGATAGCAGTACTTGTTCGACGATACCAAAACGATCGGCGAGCAGTTTCCGAAAGTCGATGGCTCTGATCTTCCAGACGCGGTATCCAAAAAAATTGTGTGTATGTATGTCTGCAATGCAAAGCATGCAACACAGATACACCTGTCATGCTGGCCAGCCATGAAGTCCTGTTTTTATTATGTGATTTGCATTTGCAGTACTAGATGCGCATGAAAGGAGGTTTTCTCTGTCATGCAGAGCAAATTTGTCATGCTGTCACTCCAAGACACCTACACTTACACAGTTTTTTTCTTCCAGACGCGGCGTTCGGGGAGTACTACACCGGCGTCATTGTATGAGAATTCACAAGAACTCTAGTCCCTCCCCCTCGTTTGTAATGCAGAATACCAAGTCCACATCCTGCCTTCTAAGCACTGTCCGCATGACAAATTTTCGACCGACGCCTTAAACAATACGACGTACAATCTATCCTGTGTGCAGGAGCAGATTTGTGATGTGGGCACCACATTTGATCATGTGCAGCTCTCTGTGTTGCTGGCTGCTCATGTGATTCCGAGGAACAAGGGCGGGAGGGTGTGAAAGTAGTTGTTGTGCACTCCGATAGACTGTCGGCATTGACGAGAAGAATCTGACTTGTAGGGTGGAATACGGCTACGACGGGTTCTTCGGCGCGGTTTACGCGGAAGTGTTTGACGGCTACCGGATCGGGAAGGATGGGAAATTATCCTGAGGAAAAACGTCCTCACCCCATAGTCACTACAGGAAATCTGCTACACAAATCCCTAAGGTGTGGCTGCCGCCCATGACAAATTTGGGCTCGTAATGTAGTTGTGTTTAGTTCGTGCAGCAGCATCACAGACCCTGTTTGTGATGCTGACTCGAGTATGAAAAATCTCAGATCACCACTCGAAAACGCCTCGCATGGATCTCCGCATGAGAAACATTTTAAGCATGCAGGTCTGCATTACGGGCGGGGACGTAGGACGTTTTTACACAGGATAGAAATACGATTTAGGAATTTGGTTCCCGGGAGAGGAAAAGACGGACGAAGACGACCGCAGAGCGGCGGCGGCCGGGGAGAAGTAAGGAAATAGGACGTGGTGGTGTCTGTGGAATTGTTGTTCCACACGTATCTAGTACTAGATACGTGGTGATCGCAGATGAAATTTTGATTTTCTGATGCGATGAGCTCAAAATCTAAACTCGAATTTGACTCCTTTCAGCCACCGCCAAAGGCAGCTAGCACCAGATAAAGGCTGCGTACTTTAAGATTTGATTTTGAAGAAGGTCCAGTTTCCAAGAAAGATAAAAAACTATGAGAATGAGCACCAGCATTTTTACTAGCTGCAGCTGCCATCTATCGAGCAAAAGCTTAATCGGCGTCGAGGTATTGCTTTCTCGGTGTGTCGAAGTGGGGTCGGGAAGTGGGAAGATGCTGAGTGCTACCCCGGCATTTTTTCGATTCAAAGCGATCACCTCTTTCTCGTTGCAAAGTCAGTCTTGGTCGGTTCTTTCGTTGTGTTTCTGCGGAGCAGGAGACACGCTTTTGTGCAGAGTGTCAAATCTAAAGTGCTGTTGCGTAATGTGTCAAAGTTCGCTTGCATTGCGATTGGCCAAAGATCCTATAATTTTTTTACCTTTTCCACCCGTTGCAGCCAAAATCTCTCGCGGCGGCAAATTTTCTCTCAAAAACTTCAAATCAAGACTGTTGGAGAAATAAACGCTTCAAAAATGCGCCCAAGACTCCCTCTCGTCCTGCTAGCGGCAGGTAGTTCAACAACATCTGCCAATGCCGCAAACCCGATTCGCAGGATTGTGACCCTGCTGCAAGACATGGAGAAAGAGCTGCAAAACGAGGTCACGGAGGAGAGGAAAATGTACGCTAAGTATGAGTGCTACTGCAAGCAAAACGACGGTGCGCTGAGCTCTCAAGCAGCCGAGGCGATGGCCGAGCGGGACAAGCAAAGCCAGATCGAAGAGCAGAAAAAGGGCGAGAAGAAACGATTGGCCGAGGAGCTGATTCAGCACAAGAAGGACCGGGAAGCAGCGAAAAAAGTTTTGGCGGTAACGATCGAGACGGAGAAGGAACGGGTAAAGGCGTTCGAGGCAGAGCACTCGGAGTATCCATCGCACAAATTTCCTTATTCTCGTCGCATGCCTGTACAGCGGCAAGAAAAATTTAAAAACTTATTTGCCTGCCAATGAAACATGAGACTTAAGTTTTGATACGGCAGGGTCAGATTTAGACTTAGTGTCATGCAAATAAAATTTTCGCGTGTTCTGGTAGGAAAATTTTCTGTGGATACGCTGTATTTAGATACGATCCGGGCGATGGAGGCCGCTATTAAGGCGCTCTCAAAGGGCATGGGGAAGACAGCGTTCCTGCAAAGCGCAGTCGCATCAAAGTTGAAGAAGGTTATGCAGGTACTGATAGAACTCATTCTACGCTGTTTTTTTTTAAATTTTTCGGCTTTCAGTTTCAGTTTCTTCATTAAAAGAATGATCGCCTGACAAGAAAGAGTTTCCCGCGTCCGAAGCTGCTTGCGGCGAAGTTGATGTGGCGCAGCTCCAGCTGCAATCGGGTACTTACGCATGTTGACAGAAAGTAGACTTTCTCATGTGTAATTCGCATCGAGATGAAAAAAGTGAAAATTTAAAACCTCAGTCTCCGCTCCTGTCGCAGTCTTCCTACAACCAGCTACACCAGGACGAGGACAACCAACGGGCAGTTTTTTCCTTCCTCAACAAGGATTACGCCCCGGCATCCGGCGAGATTGTCGGCATTCTGAAGCAGATATGGTGTGCAAATAAAGTATCGCACTCGTATAAATGCAAGATTTGCATTTACAAATCTTTTTCTTAAGACAAATCCGCATGACAAAATCCATTTCTCATGCTAAGGAAATTTGTATTGCAATTTATAGTAGTGCGATGCTTTTGCATTGCATAGCAGATGCTGGATCAGATGAACGAAGACATGGGCGGCGCCCTGGAAGAGGACAAGAAGGCGAAGGCCACTTACCACCAGTATCAAATGCAAAAATGTCTGGGTCTGGAACAAAGCAACTTGTCATGCTAAATCTGAATCATAGAAAAATCTGTGTTGCGTGATTACCAAAAGCTGCTCACTTTTGACCTAATCGAGAGACTGTTTCTCATGCAGGATAGACATGATAGAACCCTCACAGAATCTGTCATGCTATGTCCTAGTACATACCAGACCTCATGGGTTATGGAAAACCTGCATGACAAGTCTGGCACTCTTCCAGACCCAGACACTTTTACATTTGATAACCAGATGAAGACCGCGAAAGAGCAGGAGATTGCCGCCCTGTCGCAAATATGGATTGCAAAAGTGTCTGGGTCTGGAAAGTTGGAACTTGTAAAGCTGGTCTTGCATAATTGATTCCTGTGAAATCTGTATTGCATGACCAAGAACAGTGGTGGCCCCTTAGGTCATACAAAAACGCACTTTCTCACGCGGAGTTCGTATGAGAAGGCGTGCTGCAATCTTGTCATGCTTGCCTGCATAAGGAAGTGACTTCCTCTTGCACATTTTAGCATCACAAAATTCACTATGCCGTTCCGGAGCCTGTGGAGGCTTGCCTCCTCAGCTATGCTGGACAATGGCAATGTCGGTGCGGTTGTTTTAGCATCACAAATTTCCAGACCCAGACATTTTTACATTTGATAGCAAATGATCGAGGAGAAGACCGAGTTGAAAGGGAAAGTCGGCGTCGAGATCGTCCAGGCGATGAAGGCGAAAGAGGACGCCATTGCCCAGCTCGGCGACGCGCAGGCGTTTTTGGTGAAGTTGAAGGAAATGTGCGGCGACAAAAAGGACGAGTTCGCAATCCGGGCGGACGATGCGCAGAAGGAGATTTCCGCGATCCAGGAGGCCGTTGTGGTTCTGAACGGCGATGATTCGCTGGACATCTTCAAAAAAGCGGACCCACGAGCGCTGCTTTTACAACAGCCGTCCGACAGCAACAAGGTTTCCTTTTTGCAGAAGGGCACATCCCTCCAGGCGCAGTCTTTTACCGTGAAAAAGCTCGTGCAAATGCTGGACTCCCTGATTGCGAAGATATCAAGTGCAAAAGTGTCTGGGTCTGCAAGGATTGAACCTGTGATGCGCATTTCAGAACACACTAAAATCTCTCAAGCATAGGTAGCAAAAGCTACTCACTTTCTGTCACCCAAATGGGGGATTTGTCATGCGGGTTCGGCATTGCGGAAGCCTCTCGAAACCTGTAATGCTCGAGCTTCCATGCCAGACCCTCTGTGTCATGCAGAGACAGCATGACTCTTCCAGACCCAGACATTTTTACATTTGATAGAAGAGCAGGGCGAACAAAAGCATGAACAAGGCCTTGTCCCTGCTCGCCCTCACCGCCAAATCGGAGCTGAAGCAGCAGTCGAAATCTAAAGCGGGTGTGGACTTCTCGATATCATGTGCAAAAGTATCGTGTACTCGCACTAATTGCAAATATGCATGACAAATCTCCTTCCTAAGGTAAAACAGCATAACAGATTGCGTTCGTTATGCTGAGGACATTTGTAATGCAATTCATGCTAGTGCGATTCTTTTGTATTGCATACTCGAAAGTCATTACCATGATCGACGAGATGGTGGAATTGCTGAAGTCCGAAGCCGCCAACGACCTCTATGGCGTTCTCAAATGTTACATTCTCAACTGTTACATGAATTTGCAATGCAAGAACGACGAGAGTGAAAGGGGGAAGATTGCGCCTTTTGCATTACAAATTTGGCACAGAGTTAGATGCTGTTTAGCCCTTCGGATATTTGTCATGCGAAGCAGCTTAATCGTGGTGATCTTGGCGGCAAATTTGCATGACAAATCATGTAACAGCTGAGAATGTAACAGTTGAGAACGCCATAACCTCCATTCCCGGGACGACTGTAATGCGGACTTGACCATGAATGAGGCCGATACGAAGGAAACAAAACACAAGCTCACCGCCGAGCAAGAGAAGGTCGCAGAGATGACGGAATTGATCGCTGCCAAGGCCTACCAAATGCAAATGTGTCTGGGTCTCTCCGGAAGGTTGCAACTTGTGATGCTGTCGTGTTTGGATTCGAAAGAAATCTGTATTGCATGACCAAAAAGGGGAGCGCAGTTTGTCGTGCTACGCGCAGAGGGCATTGATTTGTCATGTGGAGTAGGGAACAGGAAGGGTAGTTCTAAAAATCTGTGATGCTAGGGCATACATCACAGACAATCATGGCTCATGCGACATATGCATGACAAACCCGGAATATTAAACTTTCCAGACCCAGACATGTTTGCAATGCATAGGGCAAAGTTGATTGAGGAAAACACGGCGAACATTGCGGAGTCGATATGAAAGTGCACAGCTTCCCCTTTCCCTCATTTGTCATGCAAAATTCCAAATCAACCATTTGCCTGTTAGCACTGTTTGCATGACAGATTCTGGAATGCAAAACAGCACTACAAGCAATCTGCTAGGTGGAATTTGTCATGCAAAAGCTGCATCTTTGCCAGCGCTTGTGTTGCTGTTCATGCAAGAACACAGATGGGGGGGGGAGGGGGAGTTTTGCACTTTCATAGTCGAAAAAGGCCGTGCAGGAGGCGACCGCGCAGCGGGAAAAGGAGAATGCGCAGTTCATCACGACAGTATAAACTGTAAAAATGTCTGGGTCTGGAAGATTGCAACTTGTCGTGCTCAATCCGAATCATGCAAAAATCTGTGTTGCATGAGTGCCAAAAGCTGTCCACTTTCGACCAAGTTGGGAGGGAGTTTCGCATGCAGGATAGGCATGAAAGAGACCTGACAGACTCTGTCATGCTACGCCCCGCATTCCAGACCTCAAGGGCCATGGAAAACCTGCATGACAAGTTCACACTCTTCCAGACCCAGACATTTTTGCATTTCATAGACAGTGGACTTGAACAACTCTGCGATCCAGCTCATCGACAAGGCCATCATATGAATTGCAAATATGTCTGGGTCTGGAAGAATGCAACTTTTATTGCTGCGCTTGGACTCCAAAAAAATCTGTATTGCATGAGCAGTAAAGGGAACGCAATTTTTTCTATGCGGAGGGGGCATTTGTCATGCGGAATCGGCATCACGAAGCTCTCAAAAAATCTGTGATGCTGCGGCATGCATCACAGACAGCATGGCTCCTGGAAAACGTGCATGACAAGTCTCAGAATCTTCCCAGACCCACACATATTTGCAATGTATACAGCAACGTGTTGAACAAGTACTACAACCCGCAACTGTACAAGGCCCCGAAGGAAAAAGAGCTCTTATCACACAGAAAAAAGCAGGCAGGGCACATTATTTGTGATGCAAAAATAGATACACAAAAAAATCTGTATTGCGTATCCTACTAAACAGCGAGCTACGGGGCCACCCATGACAGATTTTTCTGTATCTGTGTATCTATTTTGCATTACAAATTATTATGCCCCACCAGCTTCCTTTTTTCACTGGGATAGCTCACGGAGGAAGAAAAGATCCTGCAGGCCGAGGGCCAAGACATCGGGGAGACCACGGTCACTTCGAAAATCGCCGGCACGGATATCGACGCTGTATTGCTGCAGAAGCAGCACGCCTCAAGCTCCTTCCTGCAGATTCAGGTGTTTAGCGTTGGTTCGGCTTGGAGGTCCACGGGACACTGAGACAAATCAAATCACTTTCATCTTCAAGTTGTCCCTTGTGTATCTAAAGTTTCAGTAGGAGATCAAAGCAGAGTAAGACTAAGACTTTTATTCACTATATTGTCTGTTGGTGGAAGATTGAGTTGCAATTTTTAAAGTGCTTTAACTTCAGGGAATTTGAATTATGTACCAAACCACTACACAACAGTCCCGTCAAGTCGTAGATCCGACGGAAAGCGCCCCGGAGATCTTCGAATCTGCCCAGCGAAAGAATAAATCGGGGAAGTCCAACTCAGTGGTGGCTCTCCTTATGCATTATGCAAAAGTTGTGCCGTACTAGTTTGAATCGCTGGAGAAGTTTTTTAAGAACAAATAAAGTTGTGCAATTTGAATTTGTGATGCCGTTCTTTATTCCCCTAAGAGTAAGAAGTGGGCGGGGGCATAGATCTGTCGTGGATGAGTGCGAAGATCAGATAGTACGAGTGCGATCCTTTTGCAATGCATACTCCTGCGTATGCTGCAAAGCGACATCAAGAAGGACTCGGCCGCCGTATCAATTGCAAAAATGTCTGGGTCTGGAAGAATAAAAGATTTGTGATGCAGGTTTTCCAGGACCCATGAGGTCTGGAATGCGAGACCCAGCATGACAGATTCTTTGAGGTCTCTATCATGCCGTTCGCGCATGAGAAACTCCCTCTCAACTTGGTCAAAAAGGGTCAGCTTATGGCACTCATGCAACACAGATTTCTGCATGATTCGGATTTAGCATGACAAGTTGCAATCTTCCAGACCCAGACATTTTTACAATCCATATGCCGTCGAATCGGACGAAAAAGTCGCTGAGAAGGACTACGTGGGCTTGACCACCGACGCCTTCAAACAACAGGCGGAGTAACGAAGACAAGAATTTACCTGTTATGCGCAAGATGCATGACACAAATACTTAGGAAAGATGAAAGAAAAGACTGTGATGCTAAATACGGATGCAGGACGGTTTTGTCATGCAGAAGTATACATTCTATCGCATCTGCGAAAAATTATAAACGGTAAATTTCCTCTGCATATTCAGTGGGGCAAGTCCATCGCGGATGCCACGAGCGACAAAGCCAGCTACGAGGAAGAGCTGCAGAAAGCGGAAACCTACGAATTGCAAAAGTACCATGCTCTGGTTGGAAAACTTTTTGCATCACAAATTGAAATTTATTCAGCATGAAAGAAGACGGAATCCGAATTTCCCATGCCGATTTATTTGTACCAGGCATGATTCTTGTCATGCAAGATTGCAACTTAAAGATTGAACCGACGAGTTCGGTAGTACTTTTGTGCAGGAGAAAACCATGGCGTCGGTGAATGAACTAGAGCTGGAGAACTTGGCTACAACCCTGCAAGAACTGCACGTGAAATGCGACTTCATCATCGCCCACTTTGAGGAGCGCAAGGCCGCCCGCGAGAGTGAGATCGACGGGCTGCACCAGGCGAAGGGAGTCTTGGCTGGGGCGAGTTTTGAATTTTAAAAAGCAACTCTAAAACGTTGTGGCTTTTATTTAGAAGAAAGTCTTTATATATAGCTTGAATTTTCTTTTCCCTTTTCCAAATGTTGGAAAGTCTTTTGTCCTCTCGTTTCACGAATTTTTTAGCACTTTAAAAATACTGGCAAGATTTTCCAACAACTCTAATGCTTCAGGATCAGCATTATACTCTTCAAACCATTTTATATTTACGTATTGACATCAGCAAAGAGAAAACAACAACTAGAATAGTATCAAGCAAAGAACGTAGGGTCATTTGATCTGTAGTTGGCGCGCAGAAGAAGTAGGATTGATTCTCTGCAGGTGCTGCGCCGTCGATGTATGATGTACTACTTCAGACCAGCGTTATGGTTGAAGCGTTTTTTCTCCACCGTCAGCACAGAATGTGGCGCTTGTGTACAACGACGTGAGACAGATTAGAAGAGGACACGCTGTTTTGAAATAGTGGTGTAAACGTATAGAAGAGGACTGCAACTATTCTTTTCTTTCAGCATGGAAGGGAGATGAAAATTTTGGTTTGGAGATGGCGGATGTATGATTCGCTCCCGCTTTTGCCTTTGCCCTCGTAGGACGGGCATTTCAATAAATGCAAACGCCGGTGCTTCGTATTTACAACTAGAAAGTCGTTGTCGTGGTAATCTTCTCGTCGTATATATCCAAGCCGAAAGAAGTTCTCGTGGCAAGAGAGATTTATGTTTTGTCGGGGAGATGAATGAAACTGCGGAGCTGCGAGCAAATGAAGAATATCGTTTGTAGAGAACAAGTTTGAGTGATTTGAGTCTCGTCTGGTCGTGATTGTTGTCTCGAGCAAGCTCCGTAGCAGGGTCGTTGACCAGAAGGATGTTTTCAGAATCCTGCAGAACAACACGACAAACTTGAGTAATTCTCAGTTGCTGTTGTGGTAGAAGCACCGGTATTAAGAGCACCTCTATGGGGTAGTGTCTAGCTAGATATTGACGTGGAATAGTAAGTCGTATACAGACGTAGAAAAAAAAATAAACAAACTCATAGTCGCTAGTACAACAGTGACAGGCTACTAAAGAAACTGGATTGTATCAGTTGATAAGTCACCTCCACCATGGGTGGCCTCATCGCCAAGTACTGTCCTACGCGGTTTGGCCCCGCCGACGACAACGCGCCAGGGCGGAAGCTGGCCAAATTCTGTCTACACGGCGATGAACAGCTCGGGCAGGATGCGCACGAGGCGCTCAAGAGTAGCAACCAAATGTCCCTGATAACCGACGACTTCGTAAGCGGCATGGCGGACGGAAAGATGATATCAAATGCAAAAGTGTCTGGGTCTGGAATTTTGCCGGGTTTGTCATGCAGATTTTGCATGACCCAGAATGTCTGTAATGCATGACCTAGCATCACAGATTTGTAGAGGGCTTCCGGATGCCTAATCCGCATGACAAATGCCCTCCCCGCGTAGCACAAACTAGACGCCTCTTGCTGATCATGCAATACAGATTTTTTTGGAGTCCGGAGGTAGCATCACAAGCTCCAACCTTCCAGACCCAGACATTTTTGCATTTGATAGATGATCGACGGAAACATCATGATGACATCCTTGAACGGGTTGTTTGACAAAGCGGAGGGGGATGCGCAGCGATGCCCGGTGATGATTGCACGGTACCTACACGACCACAAGGACACGAAGAGGAAGTTCGGGAACGACTCGATGTATTCCGTGCAGAAGTTAGGGGTAGCTCAGGATACGCCCGACCAGGTCATGACCGATTGCTGGAACGAGTTAAAGCAGCTGGATTTCCAGGGCGTGGAAAAGAATTCGGACGGATACCCACGAAAAAAACCATCCCCACCCAATTTGTCATGCAAAACATGATGCACTAAGACTAAGTCCAAATCATTGTTTGTCATGCAGAAAATCGGTGAGGATGGGTATCTATTTTTCCCTGCATAACGGAACCGAAGCGAAGGAGGGCATGCAGAGCGCAACCTCTTCGACGGGCAGAGCAGTAGGAGGTATGATGAATCGGTTTCGCGGAAATAAAGGCGGGGCCGCGAAGGGCTCTACCGATTGGACGAGTTCAACATCAGCTTCTGCGGCCGCGTTGGAAATCGAGGGCGACGGTGTGACGAAGCAGAGCAGTAGTAAAATAAACGAGGAGCAGCTCATCGCAAGAAAAACACTTTCATCTTCCTCTGATGAAGAAAAATCCTCGTCCACGGAAAGAACCCAGATGAACAAGAAGAAACTACCGGGCGACAAGAAGGTTAATGCGGACTACGAACAGAAACAACCAGCCACGTCCAGTGGCGGTCCCAGCACTTCTTCTAAACATGGTCCCCCAGTTGTGGCAGCTGATGTGGAAAAACAAAAACAACTGCAATCTTCCTCTGCCCTCGAGATCGTCGGGATCCCAACCCCAGCAGCATCTCCGGAAGAAAAGAAACCGGGTGGAGGAAAGAAGAAGATGCTTCGACGGGAGGAGAAAAACAAGAAGAGCGAAGAAGAAATCAAAGTGCCAGAAGAACACGTAAAAATGGTTCCGTCTGAAGTAGAAGGAAAATCAGTCTCTTCGTCTTTCCACAACTTCTTCTCCCGCCCAACAGCAATTGCGCAGAAAAGCTTCGACCAATTGGTTCCGTCCGTGAACGCGATAAATGTATTCGCGCACGAGCACAAATTCGAAGTCTTTTCCATTGCCGGAATCTTCCTGTTCTTCGTGTTGAAGCGAGTGCTGTGTGGTTCTTGTTTCAAGAAGTTGAGTAGCAATAACAACTTTTCCGGAGGAGAGGACCAGCAAAAGTGGCACCTGATCAACGTGGTTCGCGGGGGTTTTCTTCCGCTACCAGCTTATGGCGCCTTAAACAGCAGCAGCAGCAGTAGTTCTTTCGGCGCGGATGAATTCGAGGAAGACTTGAGCTCCATGGTGGACGAGGACGATTTAGATTTTATGCGTTGCAAAAGCAACTGTAACGCTCCTGCTGTATAAATTGCATGACAAATTGTGGCAAGAAGAAAAGTGTAACTTGTAGTGTTGTTTTGCCTTGGAATGAAGATTTGTCATGCGTACTTATTTGCAATTAGTACGAGTGCGATACTTTTGCACAGCATAGATTTAGAAAATCAGCAATTTTACTCCAGCAGTGGTTGCAGTACTGCGAGCTCGACCAGGAGCGGCGGTCATGGAGCTCCTCGGGGGACGAACTACTACAACTCTTCTTCTTCTTCTGCCTTTATTTCCGACAAAAATAATACCAGCCCAAACTCGTCCTCGCGTCCAAGTTCCGCCGTCATCCGGGGCACCACGATCGGGGTGGGGAAGTTGAGTCGTGCTGGGGAGAAGGATTTGTTTCTCGTCGCTGGTGGTTTGTCAGGAACAAGTGATGCATACAATTTGCAAGAACAACGCCAGGACCACGCAGCTGTGGCAACATCCTCTCTAGACCGGTGGATTTCGGACGAGGACTCCATTTCCAGCCTCGATTACCAGTTTTACGACAAAGAGACCGTCTGCTACTACGCGGACAAGGCAACGGGCAGGATGGACAAGAACGCATCTACGGTCTAGAAAGAAATCCCTATATTTTTCCAGCAGGAGCAGGAGGTGCGAGGGCATAAATTATTTCTAAATCACGAGAATAAAGAAGGGGTAGGACAACAAGATCGGTCCATGCAAAAATAAGTGGCCCGACGCCAGGAAGTAATTCCAGGGATCAATCTCAGGATGCAAATAAACCTAGTTTCTAGAGGTAGAGAGCATTGTGGTGGATTTAAAGAATGGCTTCTGTTTATCTACTTGTGAGCAAATCCACTCTATGTGTTGAGCAGCGTTAGTACCCGGTTTCAAAAAACTTGCTTCAATTTTCGATTGCAGATTATTTCTAAACGACGTTTCTATTCTCTTGTAAACACGAAAATTAATATCAGAAAATTTTCTACCCTTTATCACGTTTTATGCTTTCAGTTGTAATTGTATACTCCATCCTCAGCTCCTCACCAGCGCACTAGTAAGATAGAAATGCAATTAAAAAGCAGGACCCTGTTATTACCAACTGTACCTGTAGCCAAAAGTAAGATGAAATTCAGCCTGCGCGTGGTACAAACTTGTGAAAGTTCAAAATCTAAATTTGATGAATGATAAAGACAATTGTGACAACAGCCTGTACACCAAAATGTAGATGACCGAAGCGAAAATGTTGAAAATAGTGGCGAGGATCAAGATGCCTAGTCATGTGCTAGGTATGAATGTGTAATCTCTTGATGGTCTTTTTCACAGCGTTCGAAATGCAATGAGAGAGATGCACGACGAGGATGGTACAGCTCGATCGGTCTTGTTATATGTTTCTGAAAAGGAAGAGGAAAATGAGCAAGCTGCGATCAACAGATGTGCTGATACTAATTGAAGTTCAAAATTTAAAGATCACGCTAGCCGTTGAAAAATTTCGTGATCACGGAAAACCGAAATTGATCAGGAGGATCTACTTCTGACCATGTGCCCACTGTGCCCGAAGGGAATGATCACAGCACCACTTGATGATGTCAGTAGCTCATTACAAAACCTTTGCACACGACGACCTTTCTCAACCTCTCAACACCAAACAGGGACCCAGAGAATTCTGACTTGTCAGGAGTCACACCTTAACACACACAAAAACTCCTCTTCAAAATGGCGAAGAAGCAGCTGCAGCCGCGCACTGAGGACCGCACCGTCCACGTGCACAAGCTGGTCTACAAGGTCCAGTTTAAGAAGCGCGCCAAGCGGGCTATCTCGGAAATCAAGAAGATGGCGACCAAGTGCATGGGCACCTCCGATGTCCGCATCGACACCAAGCTGAACAAGCACATCTGGAACAAGGGTATTTATATACTTTTGTTTTTGTTCCTTTTCATTCTGCATGTACACTTGCTTGATCGCGCACGACAGATTTAGATTTTATTGCTTGATTGCGCATGACAGAGTTAGATTTTACACTACTCGCGGGTTGCTGGGTCGTGCCATAATTCTTGAGAGCTGTGCAGTCTTTGAAGATGAGAGCCGCTGAGAGTAGTTGTTGTGATATTTTTTGCTCTTCGGTACTTCGTGCAGCATGCTGTCATGATGAGACACAATCGATAACAGAAATCCAACGCTGAGGCGCCATTTTGGTGCTGATGCGGATTTCGAATTTTGAGCTTTTTAACCCTGACTTTCACATGTTGTATTGCGTGAGCAGCAAGAGGACAAACGCCAGCGACCCGGGAGCCTGTGCGTGACAAATTTGTGCATCTGCTGTAGTACTGGTGTTGGCCCTTCGAAATTTGTCATGCAAACAGTGCCACATAGCAGCGGCTGGATTTGGGGTTTTGCATGACAAATGAGGGGGAGGGGGCATTGTGCACTGTCATAACCAAACATGATGAGACACAATCGACTAAACAGAAATCCAACGCTGAAGCGCCATTTCGGTGCTGATGCGGATTTCGAATTTTGAGCTTTTTAACCCTGATCAACACATGCTGTTAGCATGTCATGTCTTGAGCAGGAATTATAGAGCGAACAGGAGTGGTTCAAGTAGAAAGCAACAACTCTTGAGGCGGCATTACAAAGAACCGACTACCTGTAACCTTCGAGTGCGAAAAAAATGCATGACAAAACCGCTTTCTGATGCGTGAACTGCATTTCACCAACCTCCGCAATCGATTATTTGGAATTCCACAGGTATCCGCAACTTGCCGCGTCGCGTTCGCGTGCGATTGTCCCGCAAGCGTAACGAAGACGAGGACGCTAAGGAAAAGATGTACACTTTGGTGCAGCACGTACCGGTTGACACCTTCAAGCGCTTGGAGACCGAGGCCGTCGGCGATGATGCCTAAGTAGCTACTTCGAGAAAGTAGCGGACTTTCAGCTTGTTGAGGGGTTGAAATTGTACTAAGTACTAGTAGGTACCTGTGTTAAAAGAAGATAACAAGACTGTTGTCGGTCATCGCACTTTCTGAATCTGCTCGAGTGTCTTCTGCTGTCTGCGGACTTCTATATGTGTCGTCGTTCGCGCACGACGCGTGACAGATCGCGTGCACAGTGAAGAATAACTCGACTCACATTGAACATTTTATGACCAAATGGACAACATGCGCGTGACTCTGTGGTGACTTCGGAATTCAAAAAAAAGAAAGAGAGCTTTGTTGCAGTGCGAGCTTAGTGATGGGTCGCAGACTTGTGCAATTCAGGCGCAGGGGACATGTGTTCGTGATCTGTGGATGTCGGTTGCCGTTGCCTTTCCGAAATGGGCGCGCGAAGATCTCAAATTTTAATTTCTACATAAACGGATATTGTCACCACGAACTTCGTATCATGCCCAAATCGCATGCTTTTTGACGTCGTCATCCTCACCAAAATCGCCTTATCAGTTCGTCTCCAAAAACAAATCTGGACCTTGTGCTTCTAGCTAAATCTGGGCGTCGCGCCGGAGGTTTTTGGTTATCTTCGTTCAGAATGTTGCCTTCACTTTCCAAAACCTTCTGTACTTCCATTTTCTTATCGCAGCTGAGAGATTGAAATAAAGTAGTTTCACAACGTCCTCAGGAGGACGACTCTTTCTCTTCTCGAGTGATAACTCCTCGTACCAGAATAATCCCACTTCCCATTTTGTCACCAAAACTACATGTGTATTGAAAAAAGGTAAAGATGATAAGGTATTTCGTACCATCAACCACTCGATGGTATTGGCAGTAGGTTCATCTCCCGACAACTAGCGACACGTCAGCTAATCCCTAAAAAAAACCATGACGCTCCAGCTGACTAAGCACTGGGCCTGCTACCCGCAGGACCAGTATGACACCAAGGTGAAAGCGACGCAGAACCAGGCCATGATGTTTAACCACAGATTAGCCGCCCAGCAGCGGGCGAAAAAGCTTTTCGGGAAATATAAGCGGGAAGGGATGCAGAAATCCTTTGCGTGCGTTCTAATGTGTTTCAACGCGGAGGGCCATCCTTGCTTGATTTTGAAGAAGAAAAATGATGGGCGCTTGAAGTTGGTCGGGGGGAAGATAAAAGTCGGCGAGTCCACGGTCGAAAAAGCACTGTACAGAAAAATGAAAGACATCGTCTTCGGCGGCCCAACGAGCTGCCAGATGGGGGAATTGCTCAGTGTCTGGTATTACAATGATTTAGTACGGTTGATGATATTTTGATCCGTTCTGTAAATGCTGCTATAACTATTCTTTCGCGAAATGTTCATGTTGATAAAGGAGCTCCTTTTATTGAGCACGAAATGATCTGAAAACGCAAAACTTCGTACTATACGGTCGGCGGCGGGTTGGTGGCTTCTCTTGTAGAAGTTGGCCCTTATACCTGTCCTCCTCTATCCCAATGGTACTAGAGCAAGTTACAATGAGATCCTTATATGCTCGGAGTGTGTCCTAGCCGTATCGCTTCTAGGCGCTTTCGTGGCTTCGATTATGCTCAGCTCCTATCCAAAAAGAAGGGCGTCGAGTGTCTCATACAAGTGGCAAGATCAGATGAACACTGCTTTGATGCTACAAGATTTTAATTCCCAACATATGCAATGTGTGCGAATACAAATTTTATAGTCTATCTCTATGCAACACAAATCTGCAGGTACCGTCCGAATTTTGATGAGCTTCTTCTGCCCTACCTCCCGCTGCACGAAAACCGACCAAAGGAGCGCGTAGAGGTGTTATCCTGAGTAAAAACGTACCCACACCATAGTTGTCATGCGACTCTGCATGCTTAAAATGTTTCTCATGCGGAGCCCCATGAGAAGCATTTTCTAATGCGGTATTGAAATTTGTCATGCTCCAATCAGCACGAGATACTAGATCTGTAATGTTGCTGAACTAGCTCAAACAGCACTACACTACGCGGACAAACTTGTCATGCCAAACAACCAAAGCTGGCTGATTTGTCTAGCAGATTCCCCATCCTGACTCTGGTGTGGGTACGTTTTTACTCAGGATAGGTGTACCAAGTTGTTCTTCCCGAGAAGTGCATACTACAAACCGGGTCGCCATTATGGAGAGAAAAAAGTTTATCACAGTCACTAATTTGCAGGGTTTGCATTACAAATTTTCTTAGCATCACAAATTTTCCTTGTATTGCAGAAACACTAGGGAAATCCCTGATAAAGTTTGGCTGCGATGCATTTTTACGCATGACAAACAGTTCTGTATTGCAAAAATGCGCATGAGTGATCGTGACGAACTTTTTTTGTTTGATAGCCATTGGAGGTGGTACCTTTGCACGAGTTGTCGCTGTTGCACAACGAGTGTCCGATTTTGGCAAGTCTTCCCGCGGCAATATCAAGGTTTGCTTTGAATCGGATGGAGAAAGATACGGAAGCCGCCAGTGGGCTTCCACCCGGGGCGGGGGCGGCAACGTAGAAGAATTTCGAGCGACAGTTCTGTCGAGGAGGTTGAGCCTTTTGTTCCCTTCTTGTGTGATTTTCTTTCGCGACGCGCAGAGTGCGGATGAAAATGAACGAGCGAAAAAGAACGAATATCAAAGTGTATCAGTTTCATGGAAAAGAGACATACAAAACAAAGTAGCACAGATGAGGCCATTCTCTCTGGATGCAAATAAGGCAACATGTTGACTATAGTTCCCCGAGGATGAAGATTCGTGTTCTCTGATGCGGCGACAGCAGCGCAGTTGCAATTTCGAAGAAGGTTTTATGTTCTTCCACGTATGATCGTTGTCAGTTTTACGCCAGTTCGTCGACACCGCAGGATCATTTTCATCAGTCACAGTTTCTGTGCTCTGGATGAGCATTTCGTCGCGATGTCGTGGACAGACGAGTCAACTTTCATTCAACAGGGTGAGAACCTGTTGGTGCAGCCGCTTGTTTCGTATGAAAATCTACAATTTCAACAGTCTCACGGAACTTTATTTACAGTGGCACAGTTTCTTCTTTTTTGGTACGCACAGAACGACTGAGACTTTTTGAACACAAGTGTTTACCTATTTTTTTGGTTGCGCGACAAAAAAATCTTTTCCCGAGAAAAGACGGCACGGGAGATCATCGTCAACTACTTCATCGCATTTCTATCCGCCCAAAAACTCTTTTCTTTTCACGGCAAAAAGTTTGTCTTCTACTTAACCCCCGGTTTTTTGGAAAAAGTTTGATAATGTCCGCCATGTCTACTACTAGTCGGAAAACTCGGTCCCTTCTCACCGCCACAAGCGCGAGTGCTTTCACGGTTCGGACGGCGACGTGGTTTCTCGCAACTTCATCTTCATCTTCTCTGAGTAGCAGCTTCAACGGTAGTACTGGGAGTGCTGCATCAAGAACCGGACAGCACGACATGATATCTTTTGCGGCAGCAGCTGCCGCAGCCGCTGCTGCTGCTTCTTCAACAAGCGGTGCTGCAGCTAGCGCTGGCAGTCGAGCCCCGATCTACACTTCGACCGGCTCTTCGTCCGCGTCTAGCATCGGCGGGGGAGGTGCTGTACAACCTGGGCGGAAAAAATGGCGAAAGAGAGGCGGTCGGGGCAATGGGAACAGCGACCGGGGAAGGTCCGCTTCAGTAACTGGGTCAGACGCTGGAGGCGCGGGTGGAGGTCAAACCGCTGGTGTTCTTGCTGCATCCTCTGCATCACCAGTTTCCCATGCCGACGGGGATGATGGCTGGGGCAGCAAGAATTATCATGCTGCTCCCTACAACTACGCGGACACGACACCTGCGAGGCCCCCACACGAGATGAAACAACAACGAAATAAACCACCCAAACGGGGGACCGACTTCTGGGGGTGGTGGGCGCCAACCGAGCAACAGGCAGCGACGGCGCAAGGCAGTAGTAAACAACAGCAAATGTTGCGCAATACTGCTGGTCTGACCTGGACTCCTAGCCTGCAGTCAACGAGGAATCATACGCACAACTCTTCCGAACAAGTTTCAAAAAAGCAACCAGACGGCAGTTCGGGATCGGGTCACAAAGGCATTGAAGTCGCACTAGAACATCAACAAGCAGGTCGTGGTACTACTTCTGTTTCACAGACGTCGCCAAAGACAAGTGCAACAACTGATCTATTCGAGTCACCCAGCGCCGGCACGCTAGCTCCGCAGAACAGCTGGCGAAGCGAGCAGTCGCTGTCGGCCTCGAGCTTGCCAACCGGCTCGTTTTTAGAGGCGGCAAGCGCGGCACCCACGTTTGAGCACTTCCCGGCAGCTGGTGTACCGTACCCAAACCTCCATTGCGACGTGCGGTGGTCGCGCCAAGTTTCTGTTGCGAGTCAGCAAGAAAGCCTGCCGGACTCGGTGACCGATGGAGGTACTACAGCAGCCGCAGGCGCTATGGGAATGTCAGGATCGAAATCGACAAAATCGAAAAATTTGTGATGCATAAACTCGATGCCAGTTGGAGCCCAGTTTTCAAGTGGTGCATGACAGATTTTGGCGGTACCTAAATCCAGTTTGTCGTGCTGTTTAGTCAAAGAAGACTGCTCCTGTCGTGCTACTCTGGCAGCGCATTGCATACCCCTAGCCAGGCTTACAATCGGTCTCATTTGCCTGCTCCCCAATACAGGTCTCCAGTGCCCTACATTTTATGCATCACAAATTTTTCGATTTTGTCGATTTCGATCCTGACACTCCCATAGGCGCGGCGAGAACCTCATCTGCCGGTGCCGCACCGCAAGCCCAACAAGCCCTCCAACATCCGCTGCCTTACCACTGCCAACCGACCGAAAGTGGCACGACAAATCTCGGATCTTCTCTCCGGCAGTACCCCATCTACACACATCTGTCGATGGAGCAGCGGCTTGGAACTCAAGCTGCGCGTACTTCTACTGGAGCCGGAGCAGTAGGAGATGAACAAGTACCTGTCACTCCATCAAGAAGCGGCCCGGTCGGTGTAGTTTCTTCTATCTCACCAGGCACACCGACAAATTCTTTCCTTCTCCCCGGCGGCTCAAAACCCGGGACACCGAGTGGGAAACCGCCGCCTCCCCCGATTTTGCCACCCGAGTGTCTACCTCGGCTAAATAATCCGGGGGGCGTGGTTATCAAATGCAAAAATGTCTGGGTCTGGAAGGATGCAAGGTTTGTCATGCACATTTTGCATGACTCCTGATGTCTGCGATGCATGCCCTAGCATCACAGATCTTGTGAGGGCTTTCTGATGCCTATACTGCATGAGAAATGCCCTCTCGCCGTGGCCAAAACCAGACCTCTTTTGCTGTTCATGCAATACAGATTTTTGGATAATGCAGACGCAGCATCACAAGTTGCATTCTTCCAGACCCAGACATTTTTACATTTGATAGTGGTGCACAACACTGGTGCAGCGCCCACGACTCCGGCGTACGTAGATGGAAGTAGCGGTGCTGGTGGGGGTGTTCTTCCTTCTGCAGAGGCCAGCGCAAGAACTACACACGACGAACTACAGCAGGAACAACAACCTGTGCCGATTGTGGTTACCACGCCTCCAACTTCGAATGCAGGAGCAGGAGGTAGTAGTTCAAGTTCTTCGCAACAGCAGCAGCAGGGACAGGTTTTCACAACAAAATCAGGTCACCGAATCCGAGTCGGCGCTCCTGCACCAGCTGCACACAGTCTACCACAGGCTACAAGTTCCAGTGGCACTTCTGCGGGAAATAAGGATCAGGATCCTGGTGCTGACGCTGAGGTGCGTACACAGCGCCAGGCACTAGACCAGTGGTGGTTGCAGCAACGGCGAGCCGGATTATATTCCCAGCAACCTAGGCTCGTGGCAAATCTGGATCTGTCTAGCATGCTAATGTCCACAAAGCCCCCCGAAGAGTTGCAACAGAATGGACCGTCGACCACCAGTACAACTAGCGAACAAACCGCGGGACGAGCTCATCTTTCGCAGCAAACAGGAGCTTCCACGCATGACGACACGCAGAATTATGCGCATTCTCAAATTGCGCATCATTCCTACGATTGGACACGAGAGGACGTGCCCCGTCGTGTTGAAGATCTCAGCAAAGCGTTACGAAACACCAGAAGAGATGTCGCCGCTGCTTCCTCGAATGCGGCGTATGCAAACGCGACTGGAACTGCTCAAGAAGGTGGCCACAGTAGCTACTACAAGAACCAGCAACAGGGTGTAGCACGTGGGTTTTATCAGGGGAAAGGCATTGTAGGTTCTTCACAGCAGCAGCAGATGCCGACAACCAGCATCGCCAGCGGAAGTGGCACTACAACTCCGATTAACAACATAGCCGCTGTTGACATGTCCACGGGGGCGTACGTCAACGCCGTTCCGTACAACGGGCAACAGCAGTCCGTTTTGGATCTCATGACGCAGCAACAAATGTTTACCATGCAGCAACAGCAAATGCTGCAGATGCAGCAACAGCAACAAGCCGCGTTGGGTGCTGGAGCCGCGACTGCCACTACTTCTACCGGAATGGCTGGTGGAGGTGCTGCTGCTGCTTCCTCTTCTTCTACGTACGTAGGTGCACCCTACGCTAATCCGCAGGTGGCTGTAGTCCCGATGCCAGCAGTTGTACAACACCATGATCTTGCGGGGGCTAGTACAACAGCTGCGAGCCCGCCTTATCATGGAGCTTACTACGCAGGAGTTCCTGCACCTTCAGTTGCAAGCCCTCAACATCAAAATGGAACTGCTCCGTTTGTAATGCTACCAACACATCATCATCAGCACTTCTACGCGCTCAGCAACAGTGGCGGAGGTTCCACGACGAACGCGGCAGGATCTAGTCCACATGACCACCGGTTCCATTTCGGCGAATCAGAATACGATGAGAATGAGTTTGACGATGAGACGAGAGCGCGGGAACGGTTGGCGGAAGTGGAAGGGGGCGAGGATGGTTTGGTCGAACCAGATGCAGCAGAACCAGGAACTGTTGGTGCTGCTAAAGAAGCTGCGGCTGGTCGTCCATCCCAGGAACAAGACGAAGAAGCGCCACAACAAAATCAATCAGACGACATCGAAATCGTGGATGGACTTCAGGGAGCGGACTATGGCGGTTCACGACCAGCAGACTCGTCATCGGGCTCATCCTCCTCGTCCTCATCCGGCCCAGAAGCTGAAGGCGATCCGCCTCCGTTTCCGTATCAGCCAGACTCGTATTTCTCCTCCTACAAAAGGCCCGAGGAAGTGTACCTCGATTTGATCGCTGACAGGGTGAAAAACCTTCCGCGCAGCAAGTCCGCGCCGCCAGGACTTTTTTCATCGAGACTTGTGGACGAGATGGAAACAGGTAGTTTTGCGAATGGTTTTGGTGGTAATGGTGTCTCTGGAGGAAGAGGGCCGGACCACGACCCGGATGGAGGTCATGATCCACCGCCGGATGGCAGTACGGGGCCGAGTGGAGGAGGTGGCAGAACCACCAGCGGGGGCCCATCTTCATCTACATCTCGTCCCTCCCTCCGCCAAGCCAAAACAGCGGATGAGCAGCTGTTACGGGAAAATCGGAGGACATCACATCAAGAGCGTGATCAGAAGCAACGTCGTATGCAATGTAAATTATTTCCTGGACATGTACAAAATGCATGACAAATTTCGCTAACTTGCAGTGTCCAACTTGTCATGCTAGACTAGGACTGAAGGCAAGGTTTGTCATGCAGAGACTGCATTTGTACGTGTGCGGGGAATTTACTGTGGATAAGTTTAAGTCGTGGTGGTCCAAAGTGGTGGGAGGAAGAGGACGCACAGGAGTTTTGGGACGATGATGCTTCGAGTCGGTTGGAATTTAATTTTCAGCAGATGAACCACGGGGTTGAGCCGAACTGGTCTTGGCGCCAACAAGGGACTGCAAATAGTAATACCGGTTGGGTGGACAGCGGCGCGGGAACATCCACAAGAACCCCGTCTGTTTATCCTGCAGAACAACAGCAGCCGGCGCAAGTAGAAAGACAACTAGCACATCAAGCTTCTGCACTACAATCCGGAGGTGGTGGCCGAAATGGTAATAAAGCCTCGAAGGGCAAAAAGCAGGCTGACCAGCAGCAGTGGCAGCCCCGGCAGTGGGCAGCGAGAGCGACGGGGGATTACCACCAGCAACAAACAGAGTGGCCACCGGCGTCTTCTGTTGGCCGGGGTAGCGCTAGCGGTTCTGCTTGGTACAAAGACAGTAGTGGCGGATATTCTTCGGCACACCACTGGTCCTCTTACCAAGGTGGATATGATGATCACTACACCTCAAGCTACAATTACGACTGGGATAAAGATTGGTGGCGAGGATCCTCGTCCCATGACTCCCGCACAGCAGCAGGCAGCTCTTCCTGGGACTACAACAATAATCCGAAAAGCAACAACATTGGTCCGCCAACATCCCAGTCGTGGCAATCGCAATCCAGTTCGAGTGGGAAGCAACACGGACAATTATCCGATGAGGTTGAGCAAGCGCAGAGTGAACAGGCTGGAAATACAGCAGGCGCGGCGGGTGGTGCTGTTGGTTTTGAAAATGATCTGAGCAATGATGATGTTGTGGAGGACGACACAAACCCAGAGCTGCAAGACGGTGATCAGGCTGTTGCCGGACAAGGCTCCTCCCCGTACGACCGAAAGCGGGACAAGAAGAAGGAGAAGGAAAAGCAGCGACAGCAAGCCCTGAAGGAACATAAGAAGACCAAGGAAGCTATCAAATGTGAAAATGTCTGGGTCTGGAAGGATGTAACTTGTGATGCGCATTTCAGAACACACAAAAATCTCTGATGCATAGGCAGCAAAAGCTGCTCACTTTCTGTCACCAAAGTGGGGGACTTGCCATGCGGACTCGGCATTGCGGAAGCTTCTCGAAACCTGTGATGCTAGAGCTTCCACGCCAGACCTTCTGTGTCATGCAGAAACAGCATGACTCTTCCAGACCCAGACATTTTTACATTTGATAGAAGCGGAGAAGTGGGCGCGAATGGAGGCGTTGGGACTGCTTTCCAAGATAATTCCTGCCGCGGGTAGTGTAGTCGCAGGAGAAGATTCGGATGCAGCAGCGGTGAACAATCACAATGAAGGTGACAAACCTATGATTTTTCCCGATCCTGCTGGTGCTTCTAGCGGTCCAAGCTCTCTTATCACCAGCTTGCCGAGCGCGCTTGCAACTACTCGTCTTGAGGTGGGAGACACATCTTCACCGGCGCCCGATATTAGCGAAGGCGGCGAACAACAAGAGCTGCAGGGGCCCGCGATAAACCTGCGCCAGAGTTTTGTTGCTACCGCGAGTCCGCCTGAAGTGCAAGCGCGACCAAAAACAGATGAAACTTTGACAATGTCCTCGCCCGTAATTGCAGTTCTGGGTGAAGAGAACAGTTTAAATTTGATTGACGATCAGGACAGTGGCACAAATGTTGCTGCAGGTAGTACCACTTCCAGCGCCGCGACTTCTTCCACCTCACAACAACCTTCCTTCTCCCCAAATGCAAATTCGAATGCAAATTCAAATCCAAGTTCGAAAAAGCAGAAATCGAAAAACAATTCCGGCGAAGCAAAACTCCTCGCGAAACTGATGCGGAAACCGAATTTGTTGATCAAGGCCTCCTCCCCGAAGGGAGGGCCGGCGGTTTCTACTTTAGACGTTCCGCCCGTCGTTTTGGAAGAGGCGGGTGAGGATCAGGACAATGAGCTTGAGCTTACCGGATTGGAAGACGACAGAATGGAGGAGAACAAACAGCCTTCTGAAAAGTCCTTCATCGAGATCATGGGCTGGCCAGAAGACCCAAGAGGGTCCTCTTCGGCTGGATCAGGTCCGAACTCTGTCGGAAAAAACACCAGAACGCCGTCACCTACAGTTGAGGAAGAGCAAGAAGTTGACGAAAACGATGAAAGTTCTTTTGCGGACGCGGCTGCCTTCGTGCGGGCCGTTAGTGACGAAGCCACAAATCAATTTGCGAAGCTAGAAGACGGGATTCAAGAAGCGGAGTTTGTGCACGATGTTGACATGGCTTCCAGTAGTGCAGCCAGCGGTGCAAACCAAGAGCAGCAGTTCGGGACAGCGAGTTCTCCGAAAGAACAGGTTCTTGTTCCCGCATTCGCATCTTCCACGTCAACAAACCACTCTCGTTCCGCTTCTACTTCCACGACGGTTTCCGGTGTAGTTGAGCTGGGCACAACTTTGGGAATTAACATTGGGGGCGGGACAGGAATCGGAACTAGTACTTCTGGTGAAAGAAGTACTACTGTTGACGGCATCGCGCCAGTGCTTGACTTCAGCCGCGATTTTTGCAGTGCTGGGTCTACTACTTCACAACCGCAAGAAGACCCGACAACAAATTCTTGCGGCGCTACAGGAGCGTCTACCGTAAACACCAGAGAATCGGATTTGTCTAGCGTCGACGGGGTAGCATCAAGTTCATGTCTACCGACCGGGAGGCGTTCCAGGATGCATTCTTCCTCCGCCACATCTTCCACTTCTGGTCTTGTCGATTGCCCCACACCTCCTCCACAAGGTGGTCATATATCACCACCACCAGGCGGCGAAAAATCGGAATCCACTCCCCAGATCGACCAAAAAAACGAGCTTTTCGCCATGCTGGAGCGCGCGAAGCAGAAAGAGGAGTTCCAAAAAGACCCTTCTTTCATGAACAAATTTACCGACCAAGCCATTTCCGGGATCGCAGATGACGTTTGGCGCGAAGCGCAGAAAACCACGACGAGCTCCCGGGAAGTGGCGGAACAAGCGTCAAAGAAAGCGATCGACCATATCCTGTGCAAAAGTATCGCTTACTTGTATTGCAATCATGCGTCACATTCACAAATCTTTCTCTTAGGGTAAATCAGAATTAAGTACAAATTTTGTTTCTCATGCTGAGAATGCGTTTTTTATACGAGTACGATACTTTTGCAATGCATAGACCATTTAACCCAGCAACTCGCGAAAATGAATCTGGTGAAATCGCCTGGGGAATTCAAGGAGAGCATTCGAACCTCCGCGAACGATTTAACCAAGGCAGTGGAGGTATCAAATGCAAATATGTCTGGGTCTGGAAACTTGTGATGCTAAAGTGTGAATGATGGAAGCAATTCCGAACGCAGCCAAGCATGACAACTTTCCAGAACGCTTTCTGATGCGCAGCTCGCATGAGAGACTGCGCGTTCGTATAGACAAAAGAGGCTGCGTATTTTGGTGGTCATGCAATACAAATTTTACAGGAATGCGAGACCTGCATTACAAGTTCGAGATTTCCAGACCCAGACACGTTTGCAGTGCATAGGAGGAAGTAACCGCTTTAACCACCGAGTACTTCAAACAGTCACGGAAAGAGCACGAGACGCACATGGACCTGGAAGCGAATATGGCGTTCTCAGCTTTTACATTCCCAACCGTTACATGAATTTGTGATGCAAGAGTGGCGACAGTCAAAGAGGCAAGCTTGCTGCTTTCGCATCACAGATGTGGCACAGATTTAGATGCTGCTCAGCCTCTCGGAGAGGGAGATTTGTCATGCGAACCAGGTTGATCGCCAGGCGGCTTAAGGTAGTCTTACATGATAAATTCATGTAACGGTTGAGAATGTAACGTTTGAGAATGCCATAGCCAAAAAGCTGTTCGGGGAAGCTGGCACACAAACGGTGGCCGCGAAGCAATTGAAAGACGCATTGTTGTCTTTGGATGATGCGCACCACGAGAAATTGGAAAAAGCCGCGGATAACACCCGTGAGTCCGTGGCATTGTTGTCCGAGATGGAGAAATTCGGGGGGGAAGCGGTGAAGGCGAAAATTGACAAAGAATTCGCCCGGGCGTTGAAAGTGGACGAATTGCTGCCGGGAGCGGATTATCAACTGCAAATGTCGTGTCTGGGTCTGGAAGAGTGGCAGACTTGTCATGCAGGTTTTCCATGACCCATAAGGTCTGGTATGTAAGACATAGCATGACAGATTCTGTATCTGTTTTAGTTCTATCATGCCTATCCTGCATGACGAGAAACTGCCTCACGATTAGGTCAAAAGAGGACAGCTCTTGGTAATCATGCAGCACAGATTTTTACAGGATTCAGATTCTGCATGACAAGTTGCTTTGTTCCAGACCCAGACACTTTTGCATTTGATACGGACATTGCGGCCATGTTTGAGAAGGAACTGCTGAGTCAGGAAGATTATGCACGGCAAAAGGACCGCACTCGTACTCGTAGTACTATCCTATTCACTGCAAATGCAATTTCCATTATGCATGACAGATCTCGCTTTGTACGTGGGCTAGCATAGCAGATTCGAATTCCACCCTTCTTTCTGGAAAAATCTGTATTGCAACTTGTACGTAGTACGAGGAAATTTTTGCAATGCATAAAGACGTCGACTTGATCCACGGACTGTCGAGAGAGCGCCTCGAGCAGCTGAAGACGCGGATCGAGTTAGAGCAGATGAAAGAACGGCTGGAGACGGAATCGTGGCCGGGGAGCCTGACGTCTCCGACTCTGAAACTGGATGGTGCAGGAACGGCAACTACTTCCGGAACTACTCCAACCGCTGGCGCAACTGCGATGACGAATAAAGATCCGAGTGTAAACGTAGTTGCAACGCCCACAGCAGGAGTCACAGAAGGTCATAAAGGATCCACACCCGCATCACCGACAGGTCCTACAACTCCGAGCGCCAAGCCCACCCGTCGGGGGAAGAAGAAGAAGAAAAATCGCGAGGAGCAGGCGAATCATGTGGCGGAGTCGGCTTTGATAGACGCGATGACGGGGTACATTGAATCCAACACGCAAATGATTCCGCCGAAAGGATTTAATTTACAGCAACCTGAAGAAGAATCACTTGTGCCCTCCTCGTCGGAGCAGCTGCAGCAGCGTCAATCGTCCAAGGACATGCCCCCGCCGGCGAAGCCCCCGGCGAACCGGTTGCAGAAAGAACTGAAAAAAGAGGCGATTGAAACAAGTGATCTTTCCCAGAACCCTTACGCGCCAACACCTGGGCAGCCAATCACTCTAGGTCCGAAGCCGGTGGCTAAAGACGGCGCGCAAAAGTTGTCCTCGCAGCAACAGGCGGCAGCAACAGCTCCTAAAGCCAAACCTGCTGCTGCTGCTGAGGCCGCGATAGGTAAAAAAACAACTTCAGCGTCTACAACTTCCCCCACCTCCGCACCTAAACCCTCCACCGAACACTTGCAGTACGTGCGGAAGGTTTTGATTGATAGAAGGATTACGGAAGTGGAAAAATTGAATCGGTTGAAGCAGCAGCGGGTGGACTTGCTGACCAAAGTCACGCTCGGGATGATTCGCGTACAGAATTGCAAAATCGTGGCGGACAGGGTGACGGTCAAAGAGTCGGCGGATCAGAAACAAGCCGACCTAGACGGGTTAGTGGATATTGAAATGGATGTGCATTTAGTAGAGGATGAGAAAGAGAACCAGGACGAAAAGGGGCCTCAAGACGGTGTTCGTGCCGCCGCATTTTCACCTCCAGCACCAGAACCACGAGAGCAACACAGTACAACATCTAGTAAAGCCCCTCCTTCGACGGAGCTGATAGCAAAAGAACACCCGTGGATTTTGGACGCGGTTCGAGACTACGATCCGAACTTTGGCCGTGATAGCGAAGCCACGGGGGAGACGAAGATGCAGGTTGACACAGAACAATCACAAAAGCCCCCTCCGGAATTGTCAGCAGTACCCGCCAGTCCATCTTCCTCCAAACCGCCTGATCTCCTTACCCCCGAGGGGGCGAACGAGTTTTGCAAGACGGTGTTGGATTCTTCTGTGGAAGAGAGACAGGTGGACGTGATCGACGTCAACGACCTGCAGGACCGGGTGATCAAGAAGGCGTTTTGTTTGGACCAGATGAGCAATAACAGCCCGTCAGTCGTGGGCTCTTGCAGCGGTGCTGGTGGAAGTAGCAATTCCTCTTCGGTCGCTGGAAGCAGTCACTGCGCACGTGGAACTGGCAGCGTCGCTGGGTCGAGTAGGAAACAAAGTCTACAGGAAGCGCTCGCGGAGTACGATGAGTTAGAACAGCAGATCAAGGAATCGCCGGAACAAGTTGCGGAGAAAGCTTGCGAGGAAGTACAGCAGGAGCTGGGAGATTGTGGTGGTGATGATCGTCCTCAAGCAGGACAAGGACGAACAAATCAACCTCCGCAAGAACTACATCATACGAAAAATGCCACCGAGTGGCTGGAATCTGGTTGCTCAGAAAAAGAGCAGGAGATGATGAAACAGAAGGAAGCTGATTCGGCGAATTTCCGCTCGATGTCGATTCTGATCGCGGAGACCAGTAACTTCATCGAGGAGCTGAAATGGCGAACTGAATTTCTGCTCCGCTATGTCCAGAATGATCTCGAGCTGTTCGAGTTGAGAAACCAGTTGAACTACCACATCATGTCGGATCTGTACGAGATGCGGTTGAATTGGGACCGGATTCCGCAAACCTCGATCGGTTTCCACTTTCGGAAACAGGAAGAAGATTCGGCGTATTACTCCCGGATGCGGAATCTGGACTGGTTGAGTGGGAACATAAAAGCAGGGACGAGCACAACAAGTACAAAGGGCCGCCGCGGTGTGTTTGCGGAAAATGCAGCTTTCGCTGAAGAAGAAAGACATCAAAGAAATGCAGTCCATCCCCCAGGAACCACCACAGGAGGAGTGTCGGACGAAATCGCAGCGTTTCAGTTTTCCTCCTCTACAGCTACTGAGGTTGAAAGTAGTCCCCCGCCGGCTTTCGAAATGAGTGGTCACCAGCAAGAACACAAAGCCGGCGGCGCAGGTTCTCTGTCCGCCTCCGCCCCTCCCCCCACATCTCGCCCAACCTCGTTCCTCCGTAAAGCACTCGGCAGCGGCAGTCAGAAGCCGACAGTGTCTACCAAGTGGGGTGGGAAGCAGAATTGGCAGTACCAAGCCATGCAGGTGAGGCAGCAGACCTTCAAACAGGTGAAGCCGCACGCGTACAGAACTAGTTTAGCGCCACGGTTCTACGGGAACAATTCCTTCACGGAACAAGCGATTAGAAATGAGCAGGAGATACAAGGACTGGCGAATTATGCCACTGGTGCTGGAACCATGCAAGTTTCTGCTGGGCGGTTTTCTTCATCTCAAAATAACCAAAACAAAGCAGGACCAGTTTCTGCTGCGCATCTTCCGCAGGCACAGCATGTGCCAGATGGGTATGTTTCTCCGATTCTCGGGGAGTTTCGTGCCATACCGGACGATGCAGGAGCGGAGGAAGGTGTTTCTGACAAGGCTTTCTACGCCAACGCGCCTGCCGCGGACCTGCATGCGCCACAAGAATCAGAGACGGATGCTGTCATGCAAGATGCGCAACAAGAACATACAGATCAGACCTTCATCGAAGAACCGCATGAGAAACAATTTCAACAGGCCCCGTCTCGCAAATCCGTCAACGACGAAAACCGTGACGTCGACACCAAATACTGGTTTTTCGAGCAGGAGTATGCAAGAAAAAAACTGTGTAACTGTAAATCTGTGATGCAGAACACGCAACAGAGTTACACCTGTCATGCCAGACAGCCGTGCAGTCCTCTTTTCATGTGTGTGTTTTTCTTACAAACCACGCATGACAGGTTTTCTCTGTCATGTAGAGCAAATTTGTGATGCTGTCAGCCAAAGGTAGTTACACTAACACAGTTTTTTTCTTGGATAAAGAACGCCCGGAGTACGTCCGACAGAACCATTTACAAGCAACCGCCGAAGACGTCGCGCTGTGGCAGGGACTGACGGAGATCATTCCAAACGACATATTTTTCGCCTCAGATTGGACCACGATATTCGCGCTCTTCCTCTCTGATGTCCACCCGGATGACGCGCTTGAGTACGAAGAGGGGAAGACGAATGCGGATGTCGCCATGGTGACGCATGAGTTGAACAAAATGCGGAGATTAGAAACTCTTTTACCGGAATTCGAGCACTGGCCGTCGGATTTGCGGAAGAAATTTTTGAAGAACAAAATGCTGGTCGACGTTGGTGACGAGGAGGATGATGATGTGATGACACTGGAGACGACAGCCAGTGACTTCTGCCACACAAGGACAAGTGAAGTTGCTGTTACTGCCCCTGCTGGTGAAGAGAAGGAAAAGGTCCTGTCTAACATCAGAAAAGACGTCGAAGACGCGAACAAGGGGAAATCATTCGGGAAAGTCATGAAAGAATTGTGGATATCCACAGAAAAAAACCCATGTCGCACATCCAATTTGTCATGCAAAACACGTATTAAGAAGTACTGTGTTTGTCATGCAAAAAATGGATGTGGGTGGGTTTTCTTCTGTGGATAGTGGAAAAAGGAAGGCGAAAAACTCTGCGAGCAGGTTTTCGAAAAGAATGGGAAGACGAAGCCGAAGGAGCTGAAGTCAGTTGCGCACTACGCATTGCAGAAGCATCTCCGCCGGGCCCGGGGGCTTGTTTGAGTTGCATTGCATTTGCAAATTTCTTCAGATTATTAAAAAAGAGAATTTCTCATGCTGTTTTAGCTTCTGGATGTGATCTGTCATGCATGTTGGCTATGCAATTCCTACACTTGCGATGCTTTTGCATAGGATACGCAGGCGGCAATGGAGGACTTCATCGATCTGTGGGATTGCACGGAACAGGTTTGTGGTTTTGAGAAGAACAAAAGAAGCGATGGTAAGCTTCGGTGGAAGAAACAATCTGGAAGTTCATCAGGCACAGCAGCTGTTGCAGGAGCTTCTTCTTCTCAGGACGACACTGGAAATAGACCCACTACAGATCTTCATTACAACTCTGAAAAGAACCTGGAACCCAAACCCCGCGCGTTCCTGGAACCGGATAGAGATACCGACTTTAGCGACAGCGAATTACAGGAAAAACTAAGAATAGCCAGTGAGTTCGCGCGGGAAAACACGCTGGAGATTGACAAAGCGTTACTTCTAAAAGCCATGTCGAAAACCGAGGGCCCGAACATTTTCGAACTGGCGGACAATTTCGCGAAAAACCCTGACAAAGCGAGACCAGTAGAAAAACAAGTCAATGTCCACGGGAGGTTGCAATCCAGAAAGAGGGAATTCGGTTCCTTCCTCCTCACGGAACTGTTACTCGCAGGGATTGTCGGAGCCAAGCAAGCGAATTCCAAACCCAGCGCTGCGACCAACGGAGGTGGTGCAGGTGCACCACTGAAGCAGGCTAAAACGAGTGAATCGCAGAAACCACCCCTGCAAAGGCAATCCCCGTCTTTGCAACAGCAGTTGGAAATGGAACTAGTTCGACGGACGTCTGTCGAAACGCAAGCGCAGGCGGCCTGGATCACGGCGAGGTCAAAGCCGACGACGGGGGCAATGGCGAGCAAGATTCAGATGGAAACTTTATGGAAGTTCTTCTTCCAGGAGGATGGAGATCATGGGAGAAGTCAGAATTCTGAGACGATTGAAGCAAATGACGAATTGTTGGAAGCGTTGCGGGGCAGGATGTTCCAGACAGATGAAACAGCTGGCAAGACGAATACAGAGTCGCACTACGAAAAGGAACTAGATTTCGATGTCAACGTGTTCCTCCGTTCCTGCCCTCTCCTGTTCTACGGTGCGGCTAGTACGGTAAAAATTGCGAAAAGTTCCATCACTTCCGAGCGCACGACCAAGAATAGCTCCCCTGCGAACCGCGGGTCGTGTGGGTCTGCTGGAAATTTTTCCTCGCGGCCGCCATCCCGTGGGGGTATTTTGCTGTTCGCAACCGTGGC
The DNA here is from genome assembly GCA_905178155.1 of Amoebophrya sp. A120. Taxonomy (NCBI): domain Eukaryota; class Dinophyceae; order Syndiniales; family Amoebophryaceae; genus Amoebophrya; species Amoebophrya sp. A120. The sequence goes on from CAJINV010000002.1 coordinate 3,283,805, forward strand.
GAGAGTTATGACCCTGTACATGGGCGGGCTGGTACCAAGGACATCAGCGACCGATAGTACGTCGACGAAACCCCCATCAACCGCCCCGCTTTATCAGAAATCTTCGACCACAGAAACTTTCGCTCCTTCCCCCTTCGGATACTTCCGGAAATCCCTGTCAGCTTCAACGCAACTGGAGAAATTGATCGGCCCATATGACCCGCTAAAATGGTACAATCTCAAACGTTACAATAGAATCTGGATTGTGTATTGCATGATAATCATGACAGACCCGCACAGCGTTCCACTTTCTGCAATACAAATTTCGCCAGATTTTAGTGCGGTTTGGGACTCCGGAACTTGTCATGCGCAATCCTATGAGAGTTGGCTAGGTCATGCACTTCTTGCATCACAGATTTCCAGATTGTATTGTATCGCTTGAGATTGTAACACCCGAGAAGGTTTTATAGCCCAGACGCGGGTCTGTCCGAAATGATCCGGTCGGCGCAGCGAATGGTGAACGGGACTGCGGGTTATGCAATACAAATTTCCCGTACATGTACAAGATGCATGACAAAGCTCACCAATTTGGAGCGTAAAACTTGTCATGCTAAACTAGGATCGAAGCCAAGTTTTGTATTGCAGAGACCGCATTTGTGCGTGTCCGGGAAATTTACTGTGAATACGGGTCCGGATAACATCAAAGGACCACTGCCAGCTTCTCATTCTTCTAGCGGGATGACCCAGCTCTCCAACCCTTTCGTCAATGAGAAATTGACAAAGCAGTTTGCGATTATGACAAAGGAGCTGAAGATCAACGAAGTTCTATTCCAAGTAAAAACATCCCCACCCCAGAGTTGTCTTGCAAATTTGCATGCCAAAAAAGGTTCTCATGCGAAGCCCCATGAGAAGCTTTTTCTATTCGTGTTTTGGGATTTATTGTGATGCTAGAAATTGCATCATATGCTAGATCTGTGATGCTGCTGAACTACCACCTAAACAGGATTACACTTGGAGGACAAATTTGTCATGCCAGACGACAAAAGCTGGCTGATTTGTCTAGCAGATTTCCCATCTTGTTCACTCTGGTGTGGGGACGTTTTTACAAATGATACGTTCTCGACGAGAAGCAGAAGATCAGGAACGGGAGAGTGGCGGCTTTAGATTTGAACGTGATGGACGAAATCGTGGAGCCGCTCATAATACCCTGTGGAAAAGTAACGTACTCGTACTATTAATCGCATGGATGCATTACAAATTTCTTTCTCAACTTGAATCCGCATCACAAATTCCGTTTCTCATGCTGAGGACGAGATTTGTCATGCGATTCATACTAGTACGATGCTTTTGCATTTCATACATAAAGGAAGTATCAGAACGACGCCAAGCCATGGGTCTGTTCCCCGGGATCTCCAGGTCCCCGTCGCCTCTGCAAGAGATGCCGCACGTTCTAGGGTTTATGAAGGAGAATCAAAGAGCAAAACAGATGGCAAGAGAAGCGATGTTGGCGAAGGCAGCAAGCGCTGCTAGTAGTACAACTGTGGGAGCAGCTCCGACAGGTGCAGCTACTGTGGCTGTCGGTGTCGGCCTTCCTCCAGCGAATATGAGAGGACCGAAGCTCACAAAGTTGTTTGAACCGCCGCCGAGAGCAGCAGAGCCGGCCAAGAAGAAGGTCACGTCTACAGGAGCTTCTTCTAGCGCTAAGAACAAAGCCAAAGCGTTGCTATGGAAAAATGCTACAAAAGACCAGGTTGCAGCTATGGACGTTGACGATGACGAAGTTCCCGCTTCTTTCAAAGTTCTCCGAGGCGAGAACCCTCCTTATCGGAACGAATTTACCGTGAAGCTTCCGAACAATCAGGAACAACATGTCGAAGTGATCGGGAATAAGGAAATTCCGAAAGATCTAGACGCGCAGATCAAGCAGCAAGTGCAGCAGGTGTTTCAGGTGCAAGCGGCAGCGGAGGCTAAGCTGAAACTGCAAGAAGGACAGCAAAATAAAAAGCAAGAAACAGATCTCTTTTTCCCTTCCGTACTTCCCCTCCACGCACCCTCACCGAAGAGACCAGGGCAGCTGGAGGTGCCGGAAGAGATTATTTCCGTGAAAGAGGCAGAGCTTATCGCCAGAGCGGTGGAAAGTGTGAACCCTGTGGAGGCGCAGAAATACAACTCTCGCGGCGGAGGAGCTTCTGCACTAGGTAGCTCTACTTTATCCTCTCGCCACCACGCGCCGAAATTCGTCGTCGCTTCAGAAAGCCGGAGGGGGAGTAAGGACTCCAACCTTGCTATCAGAATGAAAAATCCCCCCTCCCCATATCAAAACGAAGTTTCTGATGCTGGATTTGCGCACACAAGTCAGATTTATCTTGCTGGCGAGGACTGCAGGCCCATATCAAGCCTGAGAAGACAGGTTTTGGCCTAGGCGCTCAGCATGACAGACGTCTATGCTGTAGGAGCATGAGCATGACAAACCGCCTGTAGAATGCGGCGGAGCATGTGGAGTTGCTTTCATGCAACACAGAGACGATTTGTGGTCACAAATCAGCAACGCAAATTTTCGAAAACGTACCTTGTCAATATGGGGAGGGGGGATTTTTACTTTTGATACTTGCTGGGGCCACTTCTTCGCCGGAGCAACAGACGCTGGTTGCGAGAACAGATATAGAACTGCTGGATATCATCGCGCAGTATCAGCAGAGCCAGACCCGTATGCACTGCAAATATATCTGGGTCTCCTGGAAGAGTGCAACTTGTCATGCCGCATTTGGATTCTAGACAAATCTGTGTTGCATGAGCAGCAAAAGGAGTCCATTTTTTGCTACGCGGACACGGCATTTGTTATGCGGAATGGGCATCGTGATGCCTTCAGAAAATCTGTGATGCTAAAAATACATCACAGATGTCATGGCTCATGCAAAACGTGCATGACAAAGCTCCACTCTTCCAGACCCAGACATATTTGCAATGCATAGTTCGCTCGAGCAGCAAGGACAGCACCTGTGATTTAGCGGGAGATATCGTTTCTGATTCTGATTCTACTGTATCAAATGCAAATATGTCTGGGTCTGGAAGATTGCGAGACTTGTCATGCTAGGCTGGCATGACTCTGAATTCTGTATTGCGTGGCCGCAAAGACTTCCTCTTGCCTGTCATGCAAAAACGCAGTTTCTCATGTGGGGTACGCAACTCAGAACCATCGAAAAACTTGTCATGCTTGGCAGCGCATTAGAGTTCTCTCCGTATTCCCTTCCTTGCATCACAATTTCCCAGACCCAGACAGATTTGCAATCCATACACTGCGGTTGCTGCGCCGTTGACGTTATTGAAGAGGGTCGGAGGATCAGCGTCGTCGTCTTCTGGAAGTGTTACTGTGAAAGACCTAGCAGTTGCGAAGATGGAGGAGCAACGAGCAGCTGCAGCGGAAGGACAGAACACTTGCACAACTCCGTCTTCTGTAGTGCCTCTACCTGCAACACAGAACAACGCAGCAAAGCCAACCACTGCCACTGCACCAAAATTCCCTTCTTCACCATTCCCCAAAAATCCCGCGGCCATGGCCGCCGCCGCAGAAGCATCATTCCCTCCTCCCAGGCCAGCACCGCCCCGCGGCGGCAGCTTTGAACGGACAATCGAGATTCTGCCGAGGTTGACCTACGGCATCGACGGTGCGTTTGGGGTCAGGGCGAAGCAGGAAGAAGAGTTCAACGATGCCAGGATGGTGTTTTACGATGCGATGTTCGATTTGGGGAACCAAGGAACCATCAAGCCGTCGCACTTGCCCTTCTCTCCGATAGTGGAAATTCGGCAAAAAAGGATTCCGAGATATGAAAGACTTTCGTATAGCAGGCATGCGCATCCGCATGTTGATGCTGAAGACGCCGGCCCGTGGGAGGTAGATGCGGATGCGCTCCCGGAAGGTGCGAGTATGGCAGAACAAGATGGAGAAGGCGACATGGCGGTAGGAGAGGCACTGACGGAAGATGAGGACATGCAAGAGCAAGAGGAAGATCTTCGGCCTACCCTCCGCGGACACTACGTTGCAGCAGCAGGAGAGGCCCAAGAACAGCGCCATGACCTCGAACAACCTCTACGTCCTCTTCCACGACACAGATATGCGAAAAATCTCCACGGCGCAGAAGTAGCCACGCAGCAAGATCCCCTCATCGTCGTGCCACCGCAGCCCTTCCCCGCACCCGATGGCACGACAAACAGCCAAGCGTTCCCCGTTGCGGGCGTCAGGAGATTTCTCACGCGGACGATTGAGAAAAAGCGGGAACAGTTATTGAATCTAGTGAAGAACGCGGTCACGTTGGTTCCGAATGTTTCCGTTAATCCTCTGAACATCCGCGAGCAAGCAGCTTCGTACGTCGTCGATCTTTTCCGGTTCCGCGGGGATTTAGACCGGGCGGTTTTGTTAAAAGCCAGTTTGATGTCGTTGTTGGATGAAGAAGGACGGAACCTTCATGCTGTAATGCAACAGTTGGCCAGGAAAGTTCTCGCGATAAGCGCAGGCACAAAACAAGTCCAGGCTTCAACAGCTTCTCCGATCGATTCCTCCGAGTCCCTTCTGTCCACGCAAAGTCAAAAAGACCAGTTGGAAGCCCATGTGAGAGATTTGGTGCATCGCTTGTTCTTCGCGGAGGACTTAGTATCCCAACCGGGCCAAACGCAGCCACGGCCACCAGCGACCGAGCAGGCGGTTAGCGAAACCTCGATTTTGGAACAGCACATCCGTCAGCAGTATTCGGAAGTGGTGAAACTGTACAGCATGCGGAGGCACCGGAGTCGGCAGAGGGTGAAACAGAAGATGGAATTTGAAATGCGGGTACAGGAAGGAGAGGAACGTCAAACTGGAGCAGACATAACTGCAAAATCTCCTACAGTCTCTCGGCGTGGTGGTGCAGCCACTTCGTCGCGACAGCAGGGTTCAATATTTTCGGGCAGTGAAGATGCCTCCCCTGGCGGTACTAGTTCTTCCTCCAGAACCGGATCATCTTGCGCTGGCGGCAGTTCTAGTCCACAACTTTGCAGCAGCGATAAAGACACCCCATGCTCCTCAGATTTCAAATCTTGTTCGCGGCAAACCAGCGTGCAAAGTAGCTTCACAGGAGCGGGCAGCCCTGCGCTCGGGCCGAAAAATGCGCCCACGATCGTGTTGCCAGAAGAGGAACAAGCTGAGGAACAAGCCGGTGCGCTTTCTGTTGCAGCAGATACAGGTACAGTAGCATCGCCAGGACGAGCTTCTGCAGCACCGAGCCGACAACGCTATTTCAATCCCTTCACCGACCAAGAGGTTGGGAAGCCGAAAACCTTGTCCCACGAGCCAACAAGGGCTTACCCGAGAAAAGTTGTACTTGCCTACGACCCGGATCCAGATGACGTGAGAGAGTTACAAGTGTTTGCGGATAAATACAGACTGCAGTACGAACAGCAGGCGGAGATTTACGGTGGCGGAGATTATGGGCGGCCCACCGTCACAGCTGAGGAATCAGGCGACGCTGCACCAGCAGGTTCTTCAGACCAGGAGGAGGCCAAACCCGGCAGCCGGCGCAAGATGAAGAAGCTAGAGCTGTTAGCTTCGAAGTACCACCTGATGCGCGTTTTCGAACTTTCATCCGCTGCACCAGCAGAAAATAAAGTAGAGTGCTTCACCTGGCAGGCTTGGAAACTGGATGAAGTGGATCATAGTTGGAAGAAAAGTCAAAGTAAATCTTTGATGCAGGATGAAGATGCAACATCTTCCGACTCCCCCACTTCCTCGCAGGTGGACAATAATGATCATGCAGAAAAGGTCTACCCAACGCCAAACAGCTCGAAGCCGTCTTCTTTCAGCATTGCATCTTCCTTTGCCGCTTCTGACGAACGTCATTATCGCGCGACGCACTTGACGGCAAACCAGTTAGAGCAGCTGCACGAGATTCAGTCAAGGAGGAATAAAACAGAAGATGATATTGCGAGCGATCATGTGGGCGCCGGTTTTTCCTTGCCGGAAGCCGCTATGGATGTGGATGTTGCGACAGAAATTATGCCAGCTGTTCCCTCTCCGACCGAGTTGGACAACGGTTCTGAGAGGTCTCGTGTAAGAACCGCCACGCCAGATTGGGACAAAATGCAGGTTGAAGTAGATGAGGAAGTAGCACAATTAGAAAGAAGAGCCCACTCGAAAGAAACCGTCGGCGTTGCGAGTAGCGTCTCTTCCACGACGATGGCCTTCATCAAGGGGATGGATCAAGGCATGAACGCTGAGATGCAATCTGTGGTTTCTGACTCCGCGGTGTCTTCACCGAAACACTTGAGTAGTAGCGCAGCGGGCTCTTCTGTGGCGAACAGCAAGCCGCAATCACCGCAGCATAGCTGTTTACGAAACTACAATGTCGAGGAAGCAGGAACTGCGGAGAGTAACAAACGCAAAAACGGACCTTCTCTCGTTGCAGAACCCGCCGACGAACTTTCCAACCTGGAACGGGAGTTCATCACGCTCGCCCGATTACTCGACCAAGCGACCATGCACTTGCTCCATGTGGAATTGCTGGAGCGAAAATTGATTGAAGTTTCGTATCTCGTGAATTACAACGAATTGGAGGGAATCCGGCAGAACAATCATCTCCATTCCTTCTGGCTCTACCCCACGATTTGGGTCCAAAACCACTTCAACATCGTTCTAGACCAACTGGAACTCTACCAATCCGTGCAGAAAACGTCGGAACTTTTCTTCGAAGGTATCCTCAGTGAATTTCCCGTACCCGACTAAAAAATGCGGCTTCAGCATGACAAAACTTGCCTCCGATCCTAGTTAGAGCATTGCAAGTGTTCTTACACTGCAAGTTGGCAAAATTTGTGATGCCTTTTGTACGTCGTGCCCGGGAAATTTGTATTGCATAGAGGGGAGCGATAGCCTACTAGCAAACCGGATCCCCAAGTCGGAAGTTATGGCGCACAACGAGAACCACTTGCTCGCTTTGGAGATTTTTCAGTTCATGATGGGGGCAGATAAAGGGAGTTCTATGCGGGGGGAACACATGATGCACCAGCAGGAGCAGGAGGAACCCCATGATAATAGAGAAGCTTCTTCAACATCAACAGCGATCACTTCTGTTGGCGAGGTTCACTCCATGTTCCATTTACTCACAAAAGACCACAGCGCGACACTAGGGAACAAACAGTTGAAAATCACGCACAAATCTTGGTCGAGCTTTGGCACGATGGAGAAGATCTACGGTGGGTTCGTCGAGTGGATGGCGGCGCAGCATCAACAGCAGAAAGTTGTACTAGCGGACCCAAATCTGCACTCTCAATCGTCAGCAACGAAGGATTTTACCGTTTTCCATCTGTTTTATCAAGGGATTTCTGAGGGGTGGAGGAGGCGTTTCATGCTCCCGGAAGAAACGGCGAGAGGCATTTGCGGGAAAAAAACGGTAAAAATTGCAGGCGGCGGAGGATCAGGATCTTCCGTAATATCAGCGACGTCCATTGCATCAGCGACCACTTGCGGCTCCCGTGCGATGACAACCGCATTGATGAATGGGATTTCGAAAATCGGCAGCACCAAAAGCAGCGCGGCCACGGCGGTGTCGATGTTGGAAGGGAAGACGAAAGGAACATCTTCAAACAAGCCCCCAGGAACTACAAGCGATAGTAACATCAACTTGAGCACAAATAATCTTGTTCCCCCCCACGAGCTCCATTTCTCCAAAGTGACGAACTTCATCGTGACCGAAATCCAGAAATTCGTTGAGCCGAAACATGCGGACATTGAGCGGAGATCGAAACTAGAACTCCTGCATTTCCGGAAGCATTTTGATTTCCAACATTTTCTCGCCTACGTCACCGGGCCGGAGTTTTTGATTGCGAGTTTAGGTCATGAGTTCAAATCGCATATGCCAGCGGAGTATGTTGTAGATGAGGAAGGGGCGTCTGGTCTTCCGGTCGCTTCTCGGACCTTGGATTTGAACAATTCTGACACTTCTACTTCCACTGGTTTACAGTACGACGTGATCACCGAGGCGATTAAAGCGACATCAGATAAAGACATGGACAAAATCGCGGAAGCGCTGGCGTTGGAGTTAGAAAGAGAGCAGGACCGGATAGAAAAGTTGAGCCTGCTGGAAAGAAATCTAGAGCAGATCAAAGGAGAGATGGACGAGAAGGCAGTAGGAGACGAGGAGGACTCAACAGATGAACTTGGTGCCGGGAATAGCAGATCTTCTCCGACGGAAGTTGCTGACAAAGCAAGACAAAAGTTTTTAAATCCACCGGCCGCGCTCGATCTCCAAACCGCTTTGACCCAAGCACCCGCGGAGAGTTTGTCTGAGAAAACACAGCAGACGAAGGCGGGCATTATTCAGAGTTTGCTCCAGCGGAAATACGCGGTTGCGCCACGACCTGGTGTAACACCTGCTGCAGGTGGAGGTCTGGTTTTGCCTCCCATTCCGAAGTTGTTTGATGAAAGAGCTAGTTCGACGTCCACAGGTTCTGCGTCTATAGCTCGACCTCTGCCCGCGTTGCCGCCGGCTGCTGGAGCTCCTGCGGAGAATGGTGCTCCTAACGCAGGAGAAGGAGAAGGCCCTTCCGCTGCTGGCAATGTCACCGTCGCCGCACCAGGGCCACGGCTACTGAAGCCGCCCAGTCCGGAGCTTTTGGCAGAATGGAAAAAGAGGAGAGAAACTGCGGTTGCGTCGAAATTGCCTCCGCCACCGGTAGGATCTTCGAAGAATGGGGGAGGTGATCTTGCGCCGGAAATCCCCCCTTTGCCGGTCTCGCTACCTGGAGGAGGTGATGAAGAAGATTCTACTTCAAGAACTAGCGTTCTTGCGTTGCCGACAAGCAACACGACGCGCTCCTCGAGTGGTGCAACTACTGCTGCAGAGATGGCAGCCTTCGCTTTTGAATGGGAAAAGAAGGCGGCACTGGAGTTCCAACAGGGGCAACGGGACGAGAGTGAAGTTGGAGAGGAAGCTGCTGCAGCTTCATCGACGATGAACGTGAACAGCAGTCTTTCAACACCGGACGGGATTTTTCCGCCAGTGAACAGCAGTCTATTCAACAAAAAAGCATTAGCGTTAGCGTTTTGGCATTTGCTGGCGAAAGCCAAATTTTTTTTCATTCTAGCTAGTGACGTAGCTGTGTTCCGTTCAGACAGAACCGCGCTAACTGGAAGCAGTGGAAGCAGTCTCTTCGGCCGAGAAGCGGATCGGAGATGATACCGCCAAAGATGTGGGCGACGGCTAGGCCGTGCACATGTCTGGGGCTTCAGGGACTTCCGGCTACGCGACCTCCTGGCCATGCGGGGGGCTGGCAAGCCGTCGCTCTTGGAGTGCCTGAAGACCCGTTTTTGGCTTGCGGCCTTTGAGCCCGAGCAAGATGATCAAGCTTCCCAAAGTCTGGCATTAGCGTTTCTGTCCTCGGAGGTCATTTTGACCCCCTGAGCAGAGGCGAAATTGCATGGTCGCAAAAGAAAACGCTAATAAACTCATGATAGCGTCGGAGGAGCGTCTCTCTTCTCAGGTTCACAAAAAACGCTAATAAACTCATGGTAGCGTCGGGGAGCCTCTCACGAAAGAAAAGACGCACTTTTGTAAGTTCACAACTTCCCCACGCTATCATGAGTTTATTAGCGTTTTTTGAGCCTTGGCATAAGTTTACATTTTCCGCACGCTATCAAGAGTTTATTAGCGTTTTTTTTTGCGACCGTGCAAAAGTGCAGGACTTCGGCAAGAAGTCTTTGGGTATTTTGCTGGTCCCCCCGAAGGCGCTAATGGACGCCGGGTCGGAGCTCCAACCTGCGCTCCATCAAGCTGCTGTGGCGGGTGGGGCGCTTGTTTGAATGATATTGGATAGCAATCTTTCGTCTGAACGGAAAATAGCCGACTCGACATGCAAAATCAAAAAAAAAATCGTTTGTTCGAACAAATCTCAAAATATCCCACGAAAATAACCCATCCCCATCGTAATTGCTATTTTTTTTGCAAAAAACGCTAAAAAAAATTGAAAAAAAAACAAAAAAATTGCTACCCATGCGGAAGGGCTTCGTGGTGTTAGCTAGCACGTGACGACTATGACAGAAGCAGCCTGAGACGATTCATCTAGAAGTGTTTGCTTTGAATTAGCTAGCTCAAGGCATCCCCGGCGAAGCCGCGACAACAAAGCCACCGAAAGATGGGCGTCAGACAGGGAGACAGCGCCGGCTACGGATACGCTTTAGGGCCGTCAGGGCCGTTGGTTTGCTTGCTTTTTCCCACATCACCGTCGCCATGTCTGCTTGCCACCACATCGCGACCATAGATGAAAGCCCGTGACCTGTTTTGTCCGTCGTTTTGGCCTCAATAGGTCGGCGAAAATTACCCATCCGGACAAATTTTTGCGACTTTTGAGCTTTTCGGATTTTTTCCGCAAATATCTGTTCAAAAAACCGGAAAAAATCAGATTTTTCTTTTTTTTGGCAAATTTCTTCAAAATTCCGAAAATGCAGAAAAATCTATCACGATGGGTTATTTTCGCCGACCTGTATAGGCAAAAAAGCCTACTTTTTTCGAAAAGTGGTCCGATTTTGATTTATCTGGATGGGTTATTTTCACCCGACCTGAGTCGGGCAAAAAGTTGCTCTTTTTTTGCTTCAAAGCCGGCTTTTTTGGGAAAAAAAAACTTGGGTTTTCGGGGTATACGGGTCGGCGAAAATAACCCATCCAGATGATTTGCAAAGTTTCGCTATTTTACAAAACCCCAAAAAAGGCGAGCAAAAAGCGCGCGCCTGCCCCGACCTGAGTCCGTTGATTTGGCGATTTTTTTTCTTTCAAAAAAGTAAACACTCTGAGCGACATTTTAGCCGGACTCAGGTCGGGGCAGGCGCGAGCTTTTTGCTCGCCTTTTTTGGGTTTTTGAAAAGTCACGAAATTTTGCAAATCATCTGGATGGGTTATTTTCGCCGACCTGTATACCCCGAAAACCCCAGTTTTTTTTTTACAAAAAAGCCGGCTTTGAAGCAAAAAAAGAGCAACTTTTTGCCCGACTCAGGTCGGGCGAAAATAACCCATCCAGATAAATCAAAATCGGGCCACTTTTCGAAAAAAGTAGGCTTTTTAGCCTATACAGGTCGGCGAAAATAACCCATCGTGATAGATTTTTGGTCGATTTTTGATTTTGGCGAAAAATTGGAATTTTTTTGAATTTCTTCGCTTGCGTCTGCCCTCAACCATTTTTGCCGGACCTCCATTTCTGGACAAGCCAGGTGACCAGTTGCGCGACCATTCCGTCGCCGCGGACGCGGCCTAATTAGGGGCCAGGGAGGCGGAGGATAGGGCGGCCGCCCTTCCGGCGCGAAGCGGGCCTGTGCGGCCCTCCCGGAGGCCGCCGGCGCGCAGGACCTTCCGCGCCGCCACCGACCACGACCAGGAGCGCGGCCGCAGACCACGAGGAAGGGCCGCGCCCTCGGGACAGAGACATTGCTGGCGGTTCTTCCCTGAGGATGCCTGGAGCTAGCTACTTTATTCACATCATCACTAGCGATTCCTCTCAAGCCGGCTGTTCTGACTAGTTATCACGAAGCTAACTGACGCCACGACTTTTTTTTTCGCAAAAAAAAATCAGAAAAGTCGCATTTTTTTTTAATTTTTTTGTTTATTTTAATTTATTTTTTTGCACCGTAAAAATGGCAATTACGATGGGGATGGGTTATTTTCGTGGGATACAAAACGCTAACGCTAATACTTTTTTGTTGGATACAGTCTTTCAACACCGGACGGGATTCCGCCAGTGCCAACAGGTACTGGTGCAGAAACTTCTTCTGCAACGACAACTTCCGGCAGCAGTGCGGCTAAGCCAGCAGCAGGTTCAAAGAAAGGCACTAAGGAAAATAAAGAGAAGGCTAAGGCTGCCAAGAGCAATGGTGGGAATGGAAATGGGAACAACAACAAAGTCGGTGGAAAGCAGAGTACTACTAGTAGGGAAAAGCAACCAGCAGACGGAACATCAACTTTAGCTGCAACCACAGCAGAAAATATTAACCAAGACAGCGGCGCCCCTTCTCTCGGCACCAGTCCCATTTCCGACATCATTTCCGTTCTTCACAATTTCGCGAAAAACCTCTTTCAAGAGTTCACCGAGCAGGACGATTTGAAATTCCTCCTATGAGAGTGCACAACCCTCCCTCCCCCTTATTTGTGTAGCATGGACGGCAATTATACAATTGCCAGCAAGAATGCCGGCTGTGCATGACAAATTTGCACACGAGTGTAGTGCTGTTTGGGCTTCCGGAGTTTGTGGTCATCCAAACAGTGCAAAGAGACGCAGTGCCTGGATTTGGTGTTTTGCATGACAAATGAGGGGGAGGGGGGGTTGTGCACTGTCATTCCTCCGGAAAGACATCGCGAACTTCTTGCGTAACGGGGTGTTGTGGGTCTGGTGGCGAAGAATTTACCTCGTGTTGGAGCACATTGGGCTTTCCGAAGTGTTGCAGACCTTCGCGCAGGAATATTTGTGGGAACAGACGACTACCGGTTTGCAGCAAGAAAATAGTACCAAAGGGAACAAGAAAAGTGGTGCTAAACCCCCACTGCAATTGCCGCAGTTAATCTCGATGCACTTTATCCCACCAGACCCCAATAGCTCACACGACTGCTCCATGTTTCTAGCGGCGGACGGAGACAAAGCTTCTTCACCGTCATCGTCCGCTGCCGCATCTACTTCACAAACCGATTTGTCCTCGTCGAACAAACGTCTTTCCAGCAAACCAGGCTCCAGTCCAGACCTGCGGAAGAAGATACAAGAGAACAACCAGGGCATCCCCGCAACGGCACAACCATCTGCGGATGTTACCGCAACTGCAGAGGCGCTTGGCATTGCGAATCCGCATATGGTGAAATCTGTAACCGCCTACAGCTATGGCAGAGACCACGAAGCGGATGAGGACCACGATGTTAATAGCCGTAGTGCTAGTGGCCGTGGCGCAGCCGCGGAAGATGGAAAAACAAACGGCGAACAGCAACAGCAAAACTGGCAACCCTGCACGGGCCCGCATTTGAACGCGAGAAAATATCGAAATTCCAACGCTCTGAGGCTCAGATTTCTACTCCCCTCTGACCTCCTTTCCGCAGAACAACTAGGGAAAGTGGTTTATTCCACCAAAGCACCAACGCTGACCCGGGCTGCTGGTGGTGGGGGTGCTGTAGGATCAGCCGCAGGAGCTACTGGTGGAAATAGTGGCAGTACTAAAGGTAACAGTAAAGAGAAGAACAAGACGGGTGCTGGGGCAACTACTGCTCCATCTACTGCAGACAGTACCAACACGCTCCTGCCGAAGTCCGCCCAAGTGGTCGACGTTTATCTCAAACACGAATTGGTCAACGGGTACGTGCGGAAGGTTCTGAGCGAGCAGTTGCGGTTAGAAGTGAGGACAGTGGTGGAGAGGACACAGCAAGCAGTCGAGTTAGCCGGGGACGCGAATTATGAACTGCAAAAACATCGTACTAGTAGTAATTGCAATACAAATTAACTCAGCATGACACATGGAATTTGTCATGCTGTTTTGCCTTGGGATAGAGATATGTAATGCATGACTGCGATTACTACGAGCGCGATACTTTTGCACAGGATACAAATGCAGAGCGGGGGGAGAGAGTTCGGTGGACCAGCCCGACGGAAAAATATATCACCAGTTTGGCGGATGCGGTATCATTCGTGTTTTGCTGGACAAAGTTTTTGTCATGCATTTTCTTCATTTTCACAGTCTCTGACTTGTACAAGATCATGAGAGACTACATCTGCAATGCACGTTTGTGTTACATAGCGAAGTTACCCAACTTTTCAACAATTCAGGTCTACTACTCCCTCGAGTTCGACGAGGTCATTGACGCGTTTCTGGAGCACCTTCGCGGTGACCCACACCAATCCGCAGACCACTGGATTTCTGTTGCTTCGTCCAACTTCGGGAAGGCGATCGACGCCATCTATGGGGAGGAAGAAAATGTACCACCAGGACCAGCGAAGGGACAAGGACAACAAAATGCGGGTAATCATCAACATACAGGCTCATCTTCTCCCAACCTCAACCCGCACGCGTCGAAGGACCAGTTGCTGAACTTATTGAAGTATGAATTGCAAAAGTACTTTAGCCTTAGCCTTACTACTACTAGTAGAAAGCGCATGACATCAAATAATCTTCTCAGCGTATTAACACATGGAATTTGTAATGCGGGTCTGCCTTAACAACGGGATTTGTAATGCATACCGACGATCACTACGATCACGATACTTTTGCAATGCATATGAAGCAGGAAATCACCAAACACGGGGTCATCCACGGAAACCATGCACAGGCACTGCAGAACATGCGGGGCGTGAATTCGGGACAGAGCTACGGGGTGCCCCACCACGTTCTCCCCGCGGTAGTGGCCAGTCCGGGGGCGTTTGCGCTCTACCAGTGGAACCTGCACTTCTTCACGTTATTGACGAGTCACGTTTTCATGTTGGGGGATTTTTGAGGCGGGAGTTCGGTTGTGTGGGGGATCATTTGTGGCGAAGATGGTGCAGTTCTTATTTAGCGGTGATTTTATTTATGATAAGAAAGCGACAGGAGACGAAGAACAAGATCATGATGTATGAGTAAAAATAGATAGGGTCTTCGATAATTTAGATTTTTGTTTGAGAATACTGAGCGTATCATGCAGTGATTTTTATATTTTTTTGGTTCGGTGAAGATGTTTATGGTTGAAAACTGTTTAGGAAAAGACGATCAACATAGTTCATGAAAATCAACAAGATTCTTGCAAACGAAATATGCCACCTAAAGGTCACAAATTAGTTGCTATTTCAAAAGAAGAAGAACCCTGGCTATTAACATTTTGAGAATATAACACATCGCCGTAAAAGCGATAACCATCTTGTTGTCGATAAGCTTCCTCGCTAATTCTCTTTTTTTTTTTGTTTTCAGAATTTCTGCCAAAGTAAACAACTATTGTATGTAGTGAGGTCACCGAACGGTTCTAACCAGGGAGTTTTTTTGACAGCCAGACAGCAAAACGGCCGTCAGTTTTCAAGCGGGCGGAAGCGTTTTTTGACAAAAAAGATTCTCAATTATCAAGCGGGCAGAGCGTTGCTGGCAAACAAGCCCGGTCGAAAACTATCGATTCGCACTTGATAAAACGACGCAGGGGAGCCGGCAAAAGGGGCGCCCTTCTGAGGCGCCCACCGCCTTGGTTTCTGCCGATTTGGGGAGCCCAAAAAGGGGCGCGCAAAAAACGCGCCCAAAATCAGAACAGCGAAACAGCATGGCACGGCCGCGATTTCCGAGCATTTTGGGCGGCCGCGAAAGCGGCCGCCTTTTCGCCGGTTTTAGAGCCGGGGAAGCTTTGCAAAAAGCGCCGGCGGGAAAAATAAAAACGCGAAAAATAAAAAGCGCCCCAGACGCGCAAAGCCAATCCGCATGCTATGGGCCCGGTTTTTCTTCGCTTTTTGGGCGCCCCCCTTGGCACCCGGATCGGCCCCATAGCATCGGGGCTGGCTTTCGGAAAGGAATTTTGGAAATGTTCCAAAATTTGTGACGTTTCCCAAGTGGCCGCAATACCGTGCGGCATAACGTTACTCACGGCGGTATGGCGAGCCCAGAAATAGCAAAGCCGCGGCCAAGGCGGCGGTCGGCAAAAAAACGCCCACGACCTCACTACCCCCGCCCCGGCGGCTATATTTCGTATCAGTCGCTACAACCACACGAGTACGAAAGTCGTTGTGCCTTGAAGACTATATCCAGCCCCAACTGCAGAAAGTCCATGCGGCCCGGCATTCCGGGTGATGTTGAGGTCGAAAACGTAGAGAAGAAATCTCTCCCATGATTTTTTGACGAAAGAAAGGACGATGAACGAAGGTGCATCATGCCTGCAAAATCTTAGGGTCATCTCAGCCACAGTGCATCACGCGCTGTGATCTACTACTTCGTTCCTAGAGCAACTGCTACGACTGACGAAAGGGAAATGATCAGAAAGAACTACAGAACGAACATAGTAAGAAATCGCTTGTGCTTATGCTTTTGTTTCGATTGAGTGGCTATTTCACGACGGGAGGCTTTTTGCCACAGGTGTTCATCGACTCTGGAACGAAAAGGGGGCAACGGTGTGAGGCTTGAGGGCTGCAGCGCAGACGCGCGCGCCCATTAAAAATCGACTCTGGAACGAAAAGGCTTGCAACGACGCGCGGGCCTGTGAAGGACTGCAGCGCAGACAAGTGAGCACGTGGCGGCGCCCACAATTCCCAGCCCGGCGGGCAGTTGACTGCCTGGAGGGGGGCCGCGTTCTTCCCCCGCCCCAGAGGGAGGGCGCGAGCGTTTTGCGCAGCAAGGGCAGCGCGGCCGCGGCCGCGATCTGCCGGCCTGCCTCTGTTTGCCGGCGCCGCTGTCTGCGCCCGCGCGCGCGCGCCGGCAAGGGCCAGCGAAGGCGCCAGGCTACACGCAAGCGGGCGCCCAGGCGGGCGCGCGGCGGCCTGGGGCAGGCCCTGCGACGCGCCGCACCCCTTCGGGCGCCCGCGGCGCCCCATTGCCCCCGGCCGACGCGCTTGGGCGGCATGCGCGCAGGCGGGGACGCGGCAGAATTCAAAAAACGGGGGAGGGCGGGCCGTTGTGGAAAGCGTCCACATTTCTGCCGACTGCGGCGCGCGAAGTGTTTGGGCCTACATAAATTGCACGAGGCCCTGCGATCCGCCGCGATAGAATGGCCGACCGCGCGCGTCGGGGGGCGCGCCGTCTCATTTATTTCGCCCAGGCCGGCGCATGGGCCGCCCGCCCGGGCGTACGAGATTGCCGGCGCCGACCAGCGGGGCGGGGCGCTAGCCGGGTGGGGCCCAGCCATTGCTTGGGGTGCTTCCGCCGCTGGGCCGGCGGAGCCTTGTCTACCGCGGGTGGCCCGGCAGGGCGTCCCCCGTGCCCGCCTGCCCGTGTTTCTGGCCCAGCGCCCCCCCCCCCCCCGCGGTGTTTGTGTGTTGATGCTGCGCCCCCGCTGCAGATTATGCGCAGGCGAGTGGTGGCGCCCGCGCCCGCCCGCGGGAGGTTGGGGGGAGAGGGGGCTGCAATTAACAAATGGGGGCCGGACGCCACGTTTGTCGTTTTGATTGATCCGTCGTGGGCCCGGTCGCTTTTCCTCTGTGTTTTTCTCAGCCGGCCGAGCAGCGATTCCCACGCACAAGGCCGGGCCACAGTGATACTTACACAGCTAGGCACCGACCTAGCGGTGCCTCGGGCAATTTTTTCTTGGCGCCCCCTGCCTTGGTGTGTTCCGTGGAATCTGGATGCCCGTGCACAATTGCCCGAGATTTTCATCACATCCAGCAAACAGCTAGTAGGGACAAGGGCTTTCCATTGCCATGGCTTTTTTTTTGATTGGTTTTGTAGAAGTGCTGAGAAAGCTAATGCTATGCCAACACTGTCCTGTATTAAATGCAAGTACTTTTGGAGCATTATGTCGAAAAAATCCCAACAATGTGCCATCGGTTCACTTGGTGCAAGAAAGCTATGTCCTCTTTTTTCGCAACCGAGAGCCATTTCAGCGATATCTGACGTTTTACTTTCTGTCACGAAATTTTTTTCCACCGAATATGCAACACTGTCTATTTTTGATGAGCATCCGTCGTCGTTCCTGTACTTACAAACAAGTTAAGAAAAACGACAGCACTGTTCCCTAGTCCACTCAAGAGATCAACAATACACGTTGACTTGATCAATAAAACACGCTCACATAAGTTAAGGCTCGAGTTGGTGCGTTCATCACACCGCCTCGGCGTCAGCTCCGCTCCTTCCTCTTAACTACTAGATAATTTGAAGCAGTACTGCGAAACCTCAATAAAATGTCGCACTTAACAAGAACACAGAGTGCACGAGGCATCAGAATGCTGTCGGCTTTAATTTTGGTTCACTTTTCCGATTTAGCCACATGGGTCACGCTCTGTCACTTACTCGCTACTGGGGCCACTTCTACATCCCCAACCCTGGCTTCTACGACCTTCTTTGCAGAAGCGCGCCTCACAAGGAAAATTCAACGGAAAGTAAAGAGCGACGCTGCTGCCCATCTAGCAGCTTCTGGTGTACTAGAAGAACAGCACCACATTCACAACGGCAACGGCGCACCAACCGGCGCCAGCAGCAGCAGCGCTTCGGGTTCATCAGCCGATGTTCCTGCAGAAGTAGAAATTGTTTCCACGACGAACTTACTAAAGCGAAAAGGGCCAGACAACTTCTCTGCAGAAGCGGAGGAGTTGAGAGAGCACCAGATTCTGCAGTTGCAGTCCCAGCTTCAGGATATTGAGGAAGATGTGAAAACCAAGGCCGCCATTGTGGAAAAATTGTTGCTGGGAGACGAAACAAGTGCAGCTGTAGAGACATTGCAGCAAGAGCTACACCGGCTAGAGCAGCACCAGCAAGAGCTCTTACCGCAACTAGTGAACTTGCAAGACGAGCAACAAGCGGAAGCTTTAAAAAAGCAAAAACGCAAGGAACTGGAAGAAATCGAGCGAGCTGAAACCATCAAACTGCAGCAGCAATTCGAATTTCTGCACGCAAGTGGTGTTTTCAACGAGTATCAAATCGTCGAAGCGGGGGGCGACGGGAATTGTGGGCTGCACAGTGTCCAATACGCTTGCAGGCAAAACCCGTTCTGTGTGGCAGGCGTGTTGTACAAATATGGAGCAGATGAGGGGCAGCAGCTGTTGAATGACGTGCAAGTCCTCCGGACGAAAATGATGGAGCGCATTCGGGACCCGAATTTCGCACATAAAGAGCTTTTATCCTGTGCAAAAGTATCGCACTCGTACTAATTGCAGACATGCATTACAAATCTTGTTCTTTAGGTAAATCCGCATTACAAATTTTATTTCTCATCATGCTGAGGAAATTTGTCTTACAAATTTCCTCAGCATGATGAGAAATGAAATCCTTATCCGCATGATGAGAAATGCATGATGAGAAATGCATGAAATGCATTTATACGAGTGCGATACTTGTTTCGCAGTTCATAGCTTTCCCAGCGCGACGGGGGACTGCGGGTTGGGACCTGGGCCAAACTTCGGTTGGAGGACTTCAATTCTGATAAAGGTGGAGAATGGAAGGACTTCGTGAAAAAGCAGGTTGCGAAAAAGCGGAAGAGCATGACAGAGTCCACTGCAGAAGCGGCCTCAGCGGAGCATCAGGGGGAGCGCAGCCAGGAGCAAATCACAGCTGAGCTTGAAAATCAGATGGGAGGCCACGAGGTCACGTGGGACGAATTTTTGGAGTATATGTCGCAGTCCGGCTCGCAAGTCACGGCCGAGGAAATCGGACCTCTTGCGCACGTATTGCAAGTAAACATCCGGGTTCTCGTCCGGAACCGGCAGACCTGTTCCGACGAGAAGCTGAAACAGCAAAGCCTCCACATCTTCCGCGACCGCGGCGATTTGATGACGGGTCTGGTGCCCGAGGTGTTTGAGAGGTACGGAAGCGGGCGGGGCTTGCAGGAGCTGCGGAGTTTGCAAAAGCCAATCCTTCAGTTGCACGGCGGGGTGCCGACCATTGTGATCATCAACGTTGGTGGGCATTACACGGCCGCGCTTCCCGTCGTGAAGGCGGAAGACATGGCCGCTCATGTCGCGCCTTCTGTTCGAAGATAGAATTGGCGGCTGGATCTGTAGATGATATAGACCGCAGTTTTTGAAGATTTTTGGAGGACTGGAAGAAAAGGCTTCGTCATTTTCATCGTGTTTTGTTTATGATTATGTACAGCTCGAACAATGAAAAATGACATCCACGTCTCGTTTCTCATGTCATGTACAGTCCAGTGTTGTTGTTTTGTAGCATAATTTTGCCTCATAGGATTAGGAAAAGACTTTATTTACAAGCATCACGCCGAGCATCGGCATATAACATAATGAACACATTTTCAAGTGGTTTCCACCAGTGTAGAATTTTCAACGGCAACGAACTACGCCACCATTGGCAAAGCGGCCGCATGAGGAAGAAAGCCTCGTCACTTTATGTTCACTCTTGGTAGCGCTAGCGATGCCAAATTCACCTTTTAGCGAGCGCAGCGGACCCACTGCAGTTTTATGCTTTATTTTAGTCCTGAAGCGGCCGCCGGTGCGGTTGGGCTTCGTCGCGCTC
This sequence comes from Amoebophrya sp. A120, assembly GCA_905178155.1. NCBI lineage: Eukaryota > Dinophyceae > Syndiniales > Amoebophryaceae > Amoebophrya > Amoebophrya sp. A120. The sequence goes on from CAJINV010000002.1 coordinate 3,303,888, forward strand.
GCCTCCGGTCCCGCGGCGGGCGGGGGGGAGGCGGGGCGGGGGGGGCAAGTAATGGCGGGCCTTTCCAGGGCATCGCGGTTTATGACGTCCCCGCATTGATGGAGAAGGACTTGGACACCAAAACCCCGGCCGTTACTGAGCAACGCGCGGCGGCCATGACAACGCGCAAGACCAAAGCCAGCGCTACTTTGTTTCTTCGCCGAAGAACCGGAGGGAGATATGAGATCCCCTGACGTTGGTTGTTGGCGCCCGCCCCCGGTCTCTCTGCCCAGCTCGGGGCCCGCCTTCGGCTTCGTGCGCTGGCCCGTGTGGGCCCGACCCAGGGCGTTCGCCAGGTGCGACATATGCCTGAGCTTTGTTAATTTTCCGCCAGCCGACCGCGCCGCTTTTTTGCTGTTTTTCCGCGGCCGCCCAGTGGAAAGCCGTATGGCCTTCCACCCACGGAAGAGATCAAAGACACCACGAAGGCGGATGCCGTTGCGATCTTGGCGCAGAAACCGCGCCAAAGCCTGGGAAAGCCCAGGGCGGGCCTGCGCGATCGATCCGGGAGGGCCGGGCCATGCAGCGCCCCCTCCCCCCGGGCGCCCGGGTCTATTCTTTGTTCCCGCAGGCTGGCCGGGTCGTGGGGGGGTGAATTAGAAGACCAAAGAAAAGGTGGCCGGCATCGATCGGGCGGGGGCCCTTGGCTAGTGAATTCGAAGGATGAGGAAACGAAGAGCGTGCCGCGCCAGGCCCCTGCCGCCCCTCTCTTACTTCCCCTGGCGCGCGCCCGCCGGCCGGGCCGCTTTTGGCTGGGTGCGTGCGCCCCACTCTGCGAGCAGGGGGGCCATTTTCTGGCGCGCCCGCCCCCTGCCGAGTGTTGCCATACGTCCGGCGCCTCCGTTGTTAATTACATCCTGGGCGCCCACGCCCGCCGCACACTCATGGGAAGGGGGGTGGGCGTTGGGGGTCTTTCTAAGCCCGGCAAGCCCCTGTCTCCCGTAGTTTAGTGTGTTGCCGGGTAATTCGGTGTCTGTTTGTCGCACGTAGAGAGCGCGCAGGCACACCTATCAGCGCAGCCTGCCTTTCGGGGGCGCGCCCGGCCCCAAGAGGCAGGTATCTTTTGTTGAGCAGGGCCCGTGTGTGTGGGCGGCCCGTGGTAAGGCCTGGCTCTTCCACGTCGTTGAGGACAGTCAATATAGCCCATCTCCGTGGCTGCATGGGTATGAAGTCCTTTGTCCAAGAAGAGCTTGATTGGCCAATTTTCTGCCACCCAGTGCTCGTGCGTGTGCTTGAACCCGAGACGAGCCGTTAGCATTGATTCGCCTCAGGCCCCGGGAACGGCCTAAAGTCAGGATTTCTTTCTCGATCCTCAGTCACTTCTCTTCGCGAAAGACTTGCCGCTCTCGTATGCGTATTTTGCGAAGTGTAGTCTCACGTCGTTTCAACATTCATATTTACTTATCCAAAAGGAAAAGACCGACAAAACAGAAATAAAGCCAAGCGAGGACGAGCGCACTAGCCCAGCTCTCTACGTTGCATCTAGCAGCGTCTTCGTCTGGATTCGTGCTCTGTAGCTATGGCCATCCGCACCAGCATGCCAACCTTATCCACGGTGTCATAAAGAGATAGCTTATCTTCTTGCGCGAGCACCTGCGTTAGAAACTTGTCGCCCTTTTTTTGGCCGCAACAAATGAAATGCGTTTCCACCGTCCGCAGGAGAGTAGCTGCCTTCTGTGAAAACAACATAGAACCATGACAACTCCACCGGTCCGAGTGTTTCGCTTTGCGCATGATCTCCCACAAATGTGCGACGCGGATCGCTCACGCTTGCAAGCAGTCGCTCCTGCCCGTGCCTCCTCCGCGAACACCAGGCTGGTGATGTTTTCTTCGTTTTGCTTCTTGTTTACCAGCGGTCCAGTAGCGCACGCCACCTTCGTTTTTCCGCAGGAAGTAGAGCAAGCGCCTGTGGGCCACGAAGATGCCCTCGTCGTGGATCGCCACTACGGGTCTACGCTTTCGTCTCGACCACTGCAAGTGTCCGACAGCATAATCTCTAATGCAAGTAGGACGTCTAGTACTTCAAGAGTAGCATCAAATTCAAACGACCCGGAGCAAGTAGCAAGAACTTCGGTAGAAGCGCGTGGCACTAGTACCGGACCACAAACAACAGCAGCGCACCCAGGTTCTTCGGAACACCAGCAGCAGCTCCACCAGCAGGCGCCTCTCCCAAAGAGAACAAACGCAGTGGACAATTTCTTTCACGGCTTGCGAAACGGCTGGTCTAGGCTGTTTGCAGAGAATAATGGCAATGATAGTGCGTCGAATGCCGGGCGTGGCTATCACGTTCATGGCACGAGCTCCACCTCCTCGCCGAATGTCAATCCCGCGTCTGCGCGACATAATTTTGCTCCACATACCGCACGGGCCCGGTTGATGGAGGTTCAGGGACCCCCATCAGCATCACCCGGCACTGGAACTGGTGGAATCCCCTTTGGGCCAAGAGACAATCCCGCAGGAGAACAACCTCTTTCTTCATCGTCTCAAGGTTGCATTACCAGGACGACTTCTGCGACCACGTCTAGGGGGCACAACGTCAACAACAGTCGGGGATACAAGAATTCAGGGGAAAAAAATGGAAATGCACCTGGAGCGTCAACTTTTTTTCTGCACCGAAATAACAGCTCCACCTCGTCGAACAACCACGCCAATGGTAATCATGTTCGGTCCACTGCCTCGTTGGGGTTCTTCCTGGACCCGCCACAAGAACGATCCGCAGTGCCGCAAATCCCAGCCGTTGTGCAGCCGAAGTGGAGAAAAGATGCGTTGATGAATGTGGAGGCTTATCAAAATGAAAAAAGCCCCCACCCCATATCAAATGGGAAATCTGTGATGCAGGATTTGTGTACATAAATGTGCGCTGTCTTGCAATACGGCATCGCAGCCAGATCCGCAGCCTAGGGAGGGGCGTTTGGGTCTAGGTGCTTAGCATTACAAACGGCTCCCCTTTAGGCCTAACAGCATGACAAATCGCCGCCATAATGGGGCGGAAGCTTCTGCCCTTGTCTTCTTGCAAGACAAGACGCGACTTGTGACCTCAAATCCGCAACACAAATTTTTGGAAGCATACCTTTTCAATATGGGGAGGGGGGATTTTTCCTCTCAATAAGGCTCGTCCGACGTTCACCGATGATGAGGAGGAGGAGGAGGAAGATGCGAAAACCATTCCACCTCTACCCGCCAGAGGATATCAAAAATCGCACAGTATTAACGGGCTGGTGCAGCAGCTACCAGCACCAGAAGTGAGTAACAAAAACATGGCCGGCGCGTACCACTCCAGAAGGAATCTCGCGAGACGTCAGTCGGAGAATGCAAATTCTGCAGCTGGAAGTGTTTCAAGTTCAACCGCATCTCAGCATCAGCTAAACGAAGAAGTTGACGAGAAGGCATCCACGACCCTTTGCTCGATGGACACTGAATCGATCAACTCCGATTGCCTACTGCTGCGCCGCATCGGAGGTACTACGACTGGGGGAACGGGAACAGGAGCAACTACCTCAACAGGAAATAGCAACAAGACTGGGAGGAAACAGAATGTGCCTGGCTACCATCACCACCTCACTCTCAGTGGTGAAGAAGTAGAACAAGACGCGACTCCCAGCACGGAGATCGACAGTCCGGGGTGGGGAAATTTAAGCACCCGCCCACCGACCTGCGCGTCAACTTTGAGTTCCGTTGCTGCGTCACCGATAGGCGCTGCCGGGACTGGAGGAGGTGCTGGGGGTTATAATCCGTACCAGGGAGGAGCAGGAGCTCCTGCGGGCGACTACCTTTTGAACAAGTCTGGGGACAACTATGGTGCAGCCACATCGAAGCGGGTCGGAAATAAGAGGCCGTCCAGCTGCACAAGTTCCAGCAGTTGTTGTTCAACGACCACGGGCGGTTATCAAAATCACTTAAGTCCAGGCCAAGGAGCCGCGTCATCAACTACTTCATGCGGCGGCTACCGGTCCTCCGCGACGCAGAAACAGCTGTTTCGAAGGGGTGAGTCGACTGTCAGCACGAGGTGTCCGGACAGTTCCTGCTGTGCGGCGTCTACTTCTACATCTACTGCGAGGTCCTCCTGCTCCCGAGGAAGGGAAATAAATCGAGGCGAAGAACGGGAGCGCTACGCGTTTTTCTCTTCTTCCGATGAAATGGAGCAGGCTGGTTGCTGTGCTGGTCGTGTAGAGGAAGATCAAGAGAATTTGCAGGAAGAGTGCTGTCGGACGGAAACGGAATCGCAGCTGCAAAATATTAACCAAGATCAGCAGCACAGCGTCAACAACGCGTCGTCGGCGAGAGTGGAAAAATCCGGGCACAATAACTATCCAGATTCTTCAGAGCAGACCTACATCAAGCCCATTGAAAACCACATCCCGGAGCCACCTTGCGTTGGATCAGAGATGCAGCGAGATCACTTGCAGCTATTAAGGGATAATGCAGGGACAGCTACCGGGACATCAATTGGGTGTGTCGACGGAAGGGAGCATGATGAGCAGCCACCTGTTCTTCCCCCGGTGGCGTCCTCTGTGCTGCACCAGTCAGTAGTGTCCTCTGATGTTGTCCCTGTCCAACCTCCGGCTGCGACTGCTTCAGCAATCGCCCGAAACGCAGCCCTGCTACAACTACCGATAAAAAGAACAGCTGCCGGTCATGCTCATGCACCCTCCGGGAGGAAGCAGGCCAAGGCGGTGCAGCTTCTACTACTTCCGGGAGTTGAGTCGAAGAAAAGGGAGGAAGAAAAGTTGAGGGAAAAGCAGGAGATGGATCAGGAGGAAAAAAAACAAGACGATTTGCGGTTGCGGCAGCTGCTCTCGAACACACAACCAACAGAAGACGAACAATACGAGATGATTCCCGGCGGCTCTACTGGACACATCATTCCTAGCCCTCTGTTTGTTCGTGGTGAAGAAGACCTTCACTTGCGGGCACTTGAACGCATCCGGCAAGAAGAAAGGGATCAGAAAGCATTAGGAGTAGGAGAACCTCTCAGCGATAACTTCTACGATGGGAACAACATAAAAATTGCGACTTTGAATGCGAACGAGCAACAAAAAAACTTCCATTACGGTACATACGGCACGACGCAACCGCCCTTGCAATTGCCGATCAAGTCGAAAGTTTTCAAAGACAGCGACGGGCTGAAGAAGCAGATCTCCCTCTTCTCCGCCTTTGTGAATACCCAGACGAAACAGGTGCAGCCGGAAAACGATATTGCTCTGGGAACAGTCGTCTTGAACGAGAAAATAAACCCGATGAGACGAACGCTCAACATTGCCAGCCGGGGGTTCGGGTTTCGATCGCAGACTGGTGGAGAAAATAAATCGGCATCGCAAGCAGCTGCACATGAAGAGGCCGACGAGCCGCATACTCCGGTAAAATCCTACGTGGCCGCACTTCAGCAACAACAGCAGCAGGACGAGCCGCACAGTCCGGTAAAATCCTACGTGGCCGCACAGCAGCAGGGCCGCAGCAGCACATCCTCACAGTATCTTTTGACAAAGCCAGCAAGTAGTCGAGCGGGTGGTCCTTGTGGTCATGACAACATCATTCCAAAATCGCTCCAATTTCCCGCAGAGCTTCTTGCCGAGCCTACCCCGGACGAAGTCCAAATCAAAAAGCAACTAGAGCAGGACATTGTCCTCGAAACGGTGAGGGTAGTCGAGTGCAATTTGCCGTTGTTGAAGAGAAATTTGATGCGAGCAGCTTCTAACGGCAGGACGAGGTCCGCGGGGAGTTTCGTCAGCGGTGTGGATAGTGAGGAGGACATTGCGAAGCTGCGGTATTTGGAATTTGAGGAGATGGCGAAGAGGCTAGTCCAATCGGTCACCTACCGGATCAAAACGAGTCAGCACTACCGGAAAGTACCGAGGGAGGAGCACGAACAGGCGTGGGATAACGGGCAAGAGGATCCGAGGGGGCTGCTCAGTGAAGAAGAGAAGGTGAAACAGAAGTTTTTGAACCGATTGCTGCGGGAAGAACAGGCAAAAGTGTTCGGGTCTCCTGGGTGGAGCGAAGATGCTTCGTACGCCACGTCGGGCACAACCTCCGCATTTACTCCGTCTGACAGTCCGACTGCTGAACCGGGTAGTGATGACACAGCCGACTTGAAGAACAGCGACATGGAAATGGGAGAAGAAGCAGCTGCGGATGTTGATGAAGCATCTAGATCTACAGAAGAAACTCAAGATAAAAATTGGATCACCTGGGAGTCGCTCGCCCGAAAATTTCTCTCTACCTTCTACACGACGTCTCCGGCCGCGCACTCGAGTGCCTCGGCTTCCATGGACTATGTCGCGGTGTACTTTACCCCGCAACAAGATCGGATGCGACGGCATGATGCGGGAGGAGCAGCATCATTCGGCAGTCGACAAACGTCCGCGCAGTCTACTACATCTAGCACCATAACGTCCTCCGGGGGTGGAACTGGAACAACAGAGTCGAATTCTCGAAGTTCCTTCTCCCGTTGCAGCAGTACCACAAGTACAGTTTCCTCCATGTCCTCCAACGGGTTTCTTGACGACAGCACTATCGCCGGAGTGAGCAATAAGAAATTAGAAACCTTCTTCGTCCAGCGATTCATCAAACGGGCTTTGCAGGGTCGGATTTTCAGGAGACGCGCGAGAGACTACTTGGCGGACCAACATTTGTTTTTCGTGGACAACAAGGCGCTAGCCGGGATTTGCATGCGGTTTTTTGAATGGGCCGAATATGATTTGCTGCCGTTGTTCAACAAAAATGCGAATAAGAATGCGACAACCTCGAATTCAGGATCAGCAGCAGCAGCAGCATCACAAGGTGGAATAGTACAACCGCAGCAAGAAGTAGTTTCACGCAGTACCAACTCACAGAACACCCTAGAAACCGCCTGCGATCCTACCGCGAACGCCTGGACAATTCAGCAAGTATATGACGCAGTGGCCACGACTTTGTACGTATTCCTCTACCACGCAGCGGAATCCATGCCAGTAGCCGGGTATAACACCGAGTCCGCGCGGCAGGGTGCAGTGCTAATCACAAACGAGGATAGGGAGCAATTTGTGTTGTCCATCATGCTACGGTCTTTTCGCAGATTTCTCTCCGGGGAGAGGGTGACCATTGCTCCTCTGCCTGCCAGTGTTCATCCTACGCCGGCACCGATGGGGATTCTGCCGTGAGGAGGAGTGACTGTTTGTATTCTTTAGTCTTGAGTCTATTAAAGCCTACCTTCGCGTGCCATCGAGTGCAGCAGAAAAAATCCTCCCTACTTTATTTTTTCGCACGTTAGGTGCAGCTTCTTTTTTTGCTTTTCAAGAAATACAATAAGCTTTGAGAATACACGACGAGGTCCAGGAGCAAGACAAGCACTAGTTCGAGTCTCGTACTGTTGCATGTCTTTGTCTTTCGGCTACGCTCCAACCTCGTCGGTTCTCTGACAATTCATTAAGTATCGTTGCTTCGCTTTCACAGCTGCAATTTCAATCTCGTATTTATACTACAGTTTACGTTCTCTCTCACATCGAAATGCAATATTACTTCAAGTAGCGTTTTCAGTACAGTGCTTGTCACGTTTTCAGTTTACAATAGTTTCAGCAATGTATGGCGTCGAGGTACGTGCGAAATGGAAATCCTAATCCACCTTTTGCAGTGCCACGACTTCATCGAGAAGTAGTTTCCTAGTCTGACAAATGCACCACGATCCGAACCAAGGCCAGGGAGATGCCCACCAGTGTGAGTATAAATTTCAAGTGCTTGAGTCGTCCTTTTTTTACACTCCTTGCGCTTAGTGCCACAACGAACTACAAATGCGAAATTTCAATTTCAAGCCCAATGTTAGTACAATGAAATGCACGCACCTTGTTGCACTCACCCAGCAGGAGCTCCTAGCTGTAGCTCTACTTTGACTTTCACAGATATAAAATGAACCTAGTATCTAGCGCCCCGAACTACACTTGTGGCACTCTGTTGAATAATTTGAGCGTCTCCGACCGCGCCACCACCACGACCACGTCGTCCACAACTAAATCATGCAAAGGTACATTTTGCTATTGCTTGTGGATAAAACTATACCTCTGCCGCGGAAAATAAGTGGTGCAGGACGAGCTGGTGCCTAGTACTGAGATACAAACCCAACGAATCTTTTTCTGCAGGTGATGTCCCTGGTCTGCCAAACCCAAAGAACAAGAATTCTATACGTAATTTGCGAACTTCGAAAGCTGTAGCAGTAGCGCACGGCAGCTGACACGTGGTCGCTCCAGTAGCTGGTCTTGAAAACCCTGCGATGGATAGTAGAAGTTCGTGTTAATCCACTTCATCAAAAGCTGCCAGCATCTACTTCTAGGCGCAACATAAGTAATTCGAGAGTGATGAAATAAGTACACACCACTCGTGGGAAAGTCATCAGTCCACATAGATTTTTTCTGGGTTGCGCATATCCTTCATGTGTGCGGTCGTTAACCTACTAGTCGCTTCTTGATATACCAGAAAAGGTATCGCAATCGCTCGTAAGGGGGATGGCAATCTTTTTTGTTTAACGGGGGCAAGAAGAAGCTCTTATTTGCTGATGACATGCTTTTTGACTGATGTAGAGGTGAATAGCACAAGCGAGAGACTAAAGCGCCGTCACGAAGCCGCTTGGTGTAGACCACGAGCGCCTTCTATTGTCTAGCAAGAATTTCCAATCATGGTAACATCACTCGCATTCCGACAGCACGCTAGGATACCAAAAAATGTTGCGACCACGTCGTCCTGTCGCTTGTTCAGCGTCGCTTCGCGAGGCAGTTCCTGCAGTAGTTGCTCGACCAGTGCCTCAACATCTTCACGAGGACCTCCTCACCGATGTTGGGTAAAAAATCCTCTTGTTGGTCGAGCGGCACGAAATCCGCGTTCGCAAAGCGTTTATTTCTCAACATCATCTTTTACAACAAACCGCACATCAATCCGCCACTTCAGCGACTTTTTCAAGGACATCAAGCGCCCAGTTTACCCGCAATACGCCACCGATGCCGACGAACCACTGGAAAAGCCGCACAAAGTGAAAACCATCGAGGTCACCTTCCCGGGACAGGAGAACAATCCATCGGCGAAACCGTTGATCAAGCAAGTGGATCAACTGAACCACAAAAGACTAGTGCAAGTTTTCCAGGAATACGAGACGGAAATCCCGGTGGAAGCGGCTTGTGACGGGATCGCGGCCTGTTCCACCTGTCACTGCTACATCCACGAAGAGGATTACAAACTCTTCCCGGAACCAGACTACGCAGAGTTGGACATGCTCGACCTCGCCGCGGACCCGGTGGAAGGGAGGAGTCGGCTCGCTTGTCAGATGAAACTACACGAATTCAAGGGTGGGGAAAACGGAAGGATCAGGCTGACGTTACCGAGGTACTGTAACAATCTGATGGACTTCATCCCGTTTGAGGATCCGAAGTGAGAAGTAAGTACAACCGTGCGGCAAGTGGTCTAAGTACGATGGCGTTCTGCAGCGGTAAAAATAAAGAAACTTCTCGATGAATTCAATTTCTAGGTATAGTTTCTGACTGCAAAGGTACATCGATGATGAGGCAACACCCTGGGTTATTTGGTGCGATAGCAATAGCAGTAGGAGTGTTCTCGGAATAAGTCTGTGCAATAACGCACCGATAGTGCTGTTGGGCTCGGTCTGCGATCCCGCTTTACATTTTTTCTCTTCGTGTTGATATAAATACTAGTGTTTCTTGAGTTTCAGTAGATTACAAGATCGGAGATATGGTTGGTTCTACTTTTTCGTGATCGTGCCTGTTTAAAGATATGAAAACAAATCTGACGAGTCGTGCAAGAAGTCTAAGTATCAAGTCACGATCAACGAGATAGTAATCGAGAAGATCGAGCAGACGACAAAAGGATCTACTCTAAAGACTTGGTAGTTGTAGACTTTGGTGAGCACTACCTGCGCATTCGACGCAAAACCAACTCTTTGTTCCTGCTCTCGAACAAGAATACACGCGTTTTGACATGCTGTAGGTTTTCTTATCTTGGATTTACCTTTATTGCCTACGCAAACCGCTAGCTGCAACATCATGATAAACCCTGACGGCACGGTTGCAGCGTACTATGCTTGCATGCCGAACGAAATTCGGAAACTCACTCCGAGCACGAGAGCGGGAAATGGCACGCCGACGCCGTCTTCCTCCAGGTCGAGCCGCGCCGCGGGACAGACGAGAAGCGCTGCATTGCAGAGGCAGGAACTTCTCATGCAGAACGGCAGCAGTAGTGGTTCACGTTCAGGAGCTCAACCGTCGTCGTCCAGCACTCCGAAAGCAAATTTTCCGCCGCGGAATGATCATGATGTAGGCAGCTCCCAGGAGCAGCGAAAGTCTTCTTACCGGCCTCGTGATCAAATTCTCTCTTCTCCGCAGCAGAATGCTTGTTCGACCGCAAACTCGCCGCTAGCAATAGCATCGCCACAGGCAGGCAATGTCCAAGTGGATGATCCAGAGAGAAAGGCTGCGCCGCCTGATCATTCGGAGCAAAAAGAGCCGAGAGCCTATTTCCCACGCTCCGCCCCGCCTTCCACGAGAGAGACCCTTATGAACTGCAAAAATGTAGTCTGGGTCCGGGAGAGTGCCAGACTTGTCATGCAGATTTTCCATGACCCATGGGGTCTGGTATCTAGGACATAGCAAGACATATGCTGTGAGAGTTCTATCATGTCTATCCTGCATGAGAAACTGCCTCTCGATCAGGTCAAAAATATACAGCTTTTGGCAATCATGCAACACAGATTTCTACATAATTCAGATTTAGCATGACAAGTTGCTTTGTTCCAGACCCAGACACTTTTGCAGCATTTGATAACCCTCTGGCGCGAGCATTTTCTCGGACAAGGGTTTCTCTCACGGTGCGCAGCGGATTTTTTCCCCAACACAACGGTCGCCAGCAGAGCAGCAGGTCATCTTTCGCAACTCAGCAAGGAGCTTGAAAATCAGATAGGCTTGGATGTGCCAAGGACCTTCTCCTGCAAGCCGTTGGCGGAATGTTTGGAGAAAAAGGCGCAGGAATCAGGTCGAGGACAGGCAAGAACTACCGGTCAGCAACGTGATGATCCGTCTTGCTCACCATGTCGAGCTAGTACGCCGGGTGGGTATGGGTTTCGTGGTCAAGAAGAGGAACATCAAACGAAGACTGTTCTGATCGCCGGTTGTTCACTTTGTCCTGTGCCGACGACGGCAATAGAACATCATGCAGATCCTCCTGCTGCATCAGAAGCCCCGCCAGACAAGAATTCAAAAACCTGCAACTCGCCGGACCGGCTCACTTTGGGCGATGTGTTGAAGGTGAAGGATTTCAAACTCTCTCTGAACAGGCAGCGGGTGTTGAACAACTTGCGGACTTCGTTGCAGAAAATTCTGACGAAATTCGCTCTTAAATACCCCAACCTCTACACGCAAGGACAGAACTTCCTCGTGGGCGCGCTTTTACTCTCGTTTTACTGCGAAGAGGCAGATCGAGTTGATGATTCAAGGACTACATCAGGCGACTTTCCGAATAAATCTCCACACCGTCGGCTGGTACATAGCGAACGACGCATTCACGAGGAAGTTGAGTTTTTCTGCTTCGCCGTTCTCTGTTTTCTCGTTGAGTTTGTTTTGCTATGAAAGCCTCAGGTTGGAAATCCTCAAAGTGGAAATAATTTGTAATGCAAAAAAACGACTCCAGTGGAAGCGCCATTTGTAGTCGGCGCATGACAAATTTTCCGGGCACTCAAAACGTGTCTGTCATGCTAGTTAGGCAAAGGGGTGCATTTCTCTCGTGCTAATCAGCACTCCAATTCTTAACCCGTAGCACGACAACAGTCGGCTTCCATTGCTCCTCTGCAATACAGTCTTTGTTGCGTCGCATTTCATGCATCACAAATTATTTCCACGTTGAGGATTTCCATTCTGAGGCTTTCATATTTGCCGGAAAAGTTTTACCTGCACGACTTATTTGGCTTGCGCGTGGAATCGCGCACGTTTGGGACGATTGCTGTGGGAAGGTTGCGGAAACTACACCGGGTGATGCACTCAAATTGGGAGCAAGAAGTGGCAGTACAGGCCGCGCCGGCGCAAGGAAAAACTACTAAAACTCCTGGAGGAAGCGATACAACTTCTGACAGCAAGGCGCCTGAAACATCAAACCCTGAGCAGCAAAACATGCAAGGTGTCCCGCGAGTTCAAGTAGGACCCCCTTTCCCGAGCGGCTGCGCTTGGGCCCGGGGAATCACGCTATCCAGGACGGGGAAGGTGGAAGTCGTCGTTCCAGCGACGGCAACTGCGCAGGAACGGCAAAACGATGCCCCCTCGACATCTTCAGGGTCAGGCACTTCAGGTACGGCGGTCCCCGCGAAACCGCAAAAATCCCGAATCGACGACCTCGGCCATATCCACGGATCCGTCGTCGCCGAGATATTCCCCACGGAACTTCACTCGCAAAGCAAGACAACTAGTTACATCAACCGCATTTCCGAGCAGCAATTCTGCAAAAGCGTCCGAAAAGCGGAGAAGAAACAGCAAAACACGTGTCCGCTGGAGGAGTGCCTGCGGGATTTTGCAGTTGAGAATTTCTGTTGCTTGTTCGCAAACCTTTTACCAGTCGAGAACATGGTGATGCTGGTGGAGTATCTGCTGCGGATCGGAAGGTGCGGAGGTGGAAATGAAAACCATCAAAACGACTTTCTTACAACTACAGAATGTAGCAGCAGCACAACTGCCGGATTTTTCTCAACCACCGGCTTGAACTACACTCCGGCGCGCGGATCGACCATGAGTAATGCATCCACTTCTGGATTGAAAAAACGAAGAGCCTCGACCTCGACGACCTTGTCGGAGCATTCGGCGTATCCTAGGACAGCCGAAACACAAAAGTTGCAGGGCTATAAATTGCCAGAGCATGATCATGATCTACTTCACGGGGGCCAGGAGGCTGACACAGAATTGTCAACAAGAAGGACAAGCCACAGACGGTCTTCTTTCTCCGTCTCTGGGATAATTCCGTTCGAAGCTGCAAAGTTGAACTTGCCTGTCGACAACTACCAGCTGCACCAAGGCAAGATTTCGCCGGGCGCGTCACCACCATCAACCCCGAAAAAGCAGTATGATGGCCGCGACCTTCAGGAGGGAGGGCACGCAGGTGCTGCCCTTGAACATGCGAGTTCTGAGGGGACGAGTCCGCCGTTGAATGAGGACAGCGCACATGATGACCGCCAGCACTTCTCTCCGCCACCGCGTAGCGGCCGACCTTCCTACCACCGCCGACACACGATCAATGCCTTTACGTACGATTCGCCCCCAAGTAGACCGGCGCATCAAGCACCACAAGCAGCAGGACACGAAATTCTAACTCCCGTCGGAGTTCTCTCCCCGGCTAGTGCCAGTATCGCAAAAATGGGCAGGCGGCGGTCGTCCGCTTGTTTCAGTCCTACTTTGCTGGAACATGAGGAAGATCTGGATCATGTGCATTTTCACAATGCACAAGGGGATCGCTCCTTTCACGGGAAAAAACAGCATTTTCCACTGTCCCCATCTTCACCTGCTACCCTCGAGCCGCCCGATAACCATAACTTCGACGAACATTATGACCACTGCAGCAGAACCTCGAGCCAAAGCTCGGCGTTTTTTCAGCGCGCGGGGCCGTTCGCAGCGCCAGTGGCCGCAAGTGGTCGATCATACGAAGGCGGTGTCGATCATAGGGAGAACATAGACCACGACGGCTTTGACTACAAGAACTCTACGGATATTCAAGAAAGAGCACCACAGGCTGCGCCCCCTGCAGGCGAAATCCAGAATGGAAACGAGCAACGAGAGCAAACGCAAAGGAAAAAAATCAGCCAAATAAACTCACAGCTCTGCATGACATTTCTGCACGCCGTTGCCTGTGGGTTGTTGGAAGAAGGGGAAGGTTTGATTGTGGAAAAGCTCCTGCAAAAAACGATGACCTCTCGAGGCATGTTGACAGCTGCAAGAATACCAGATCATGCGCAAGAACAACCTGTGGTCTCAGACACAAGAAAAGAACATCATCAGCTGGTAGGAATAGGACCTGAGAACGCGGCCCTCGAGGACCACGGGCAGGATATGAAGAAGCACAGCGTAGTTAACGTCACGCAGCAGGAGGGTGCTGGCAAGACGACAACAACGATGCCCCAGCAAACTAGCAGCTATGCCTCCGCCGCCCATCTTCAAAATAGAACAGACAACGACATCAAAACCATAAGCAAGAAAAGCTCGTCTACTTCGCGCAGAGGCCCCCGGGGCGAACCGCAACTCCCACTGTCCCTGAGGTTGCGGAAAGTGCTGAAGACGGAGTTTGTGGGTATGTTGCTCGGTGGTCGGGAGATGTTGACATCAGGGGCCACAAATTGCCGTGGCCACATTGACAACTTCGAAAAAATTCTCCTCACCGCGTACGAAAACTTCGTGCAGAAGCAGTCTGTATGCATTGCAAAAGTAACGTACTAGTATAAATTGCATTACAAATTTTGACAAGGTAAAAAATGGAATTTGTAAATGCTGTTTTACCTTAGGAGGAAGATTTGTCATGCGTATTTGCAATTGGTACGAGTACGACAATACTTTTGCACAGCATAGTCTGTTTTTCCGTTCTCAGAGCTGCTCCAGTGGTCCAGAACACAACATGAAAATACATGCCTTGCCATGGACTGCTTTCAGCTACAGAAGACACCGCCCAACAACGGAGCCGAAAGGCGAGACACAGAAGACCACATAAATGCATCAACTTCGGCTTCACAACTCTCCCGCCACGAAATCCAAAAGCTTCGCCCCTACTTCCTCGTCGAAAAGCTGTTCACTTTGCCGAATTTTGTCCGCTGCGAGGGTTTTTTCGAGAAGCAAAGCCCGACATTTCTGCGGGACTGGAAAAGAAGATACTTCGTGTTACACCGGGGAGTCTTGACCTGGTTTGTGGTGGACAAAAGCAGCGCAGGAGGAGCATCTGCTTCAGGGGGTACTAGCAAAACCGCTGGACGAGGACCAGTTCGCACCACCTCTGTCACGAATTCCGCTGCTTATGTAACATTATCCTCTGCTGCGAAGAAGGGGGAGCTGGATTTTCGGTTGCACAGCATGCAGTTAGACGTGGTGAGAAAAAACAAACAGACAGGGGAAGTGTGGAGTGTGATGAGCAATTTTACTGGTATTAACAGTACAACAAGCTCAAACTCATCTGCTGTTGGGGGCAAGATGAACGACGCGGCCTCTATGAACGCATCAGCTTCAGCCGCTTCTTCATCGACTGCCGCCGCCAGTGCCGCGAGTACAACGACCGCAGGAACATCAAGTGCTTCTAGAATATTATCCGCAACACAGAGCAGCAGTAGTTCTACTTCGACTTCTTTTCATCAGATGTCCAAGCGCACCAAAATCATTTTAACGTCCTACACTATGTCTGCTTCCCACCAGCAACAGCATAACGCGTTTTTCTCAACTCCAGACAATGAACAGTCACAACAATATGGTATTACGTCAACACACCTAACGACCTCTACTTTCGATCCGTCGCGACGCTACATTTTCCGCTTCGAAACCAACCAGGAAGCCGAAAAGTGGTATGCAATGCAAAAGCATCGTACTCGTACTAATTGCAGTTATGCATTACAAATCCAGGTATTAAGGTAAACCCGCATTACAAATTCCATTTCTAATGCTGAGGAAATTTGTATTGCAATCACTACTAGTACGATGCTTTTGCAGTTCATAAGTGGGCTAGGGCACTGAAGGCGCATTTGGAGATTTTTTCGCCTGTGGTAATGGCATCTTCCTGATGATGATGAAGAAACTGCTGACTTCATATAAACAAGTGATGGAAGTGAACGAATATCAATAGCACGCTGGCTACACTTCAAAAAGAAACCCAAATGCCTCCTTCCCGAAATTTTATTTTCATCTCCTTCACAAGACATATTACCAGCTGCACCCGCAAAAACGTCAGCGGACCAGCGCGGCGATCATCGCATGTAAGACGCGCAGTGGCAAAAACAAAGGCGCGCAAAGCCAGCGGCGCTAGAGCCCTGCAGAAAATTTCAGCCCGACCTGCCTCACTTTTGCACAGTGATCTACGTGAGCTTGTGCTTGTTCATCAATCATCTGCATTTATTTAGGTTTAGAAAGTAATCTAGTTCCTCCATCGATACTTCTGATGTGCGACCTTATTTCTCAGTTTGCAGGTCACCTGTCCTTGTCCTTCCCATCAAGTACAAAGTAGAAGTAAGCATATGAGGTAGGTACATTAAGTCGTCTTCCCCATCGTCCTCATGCCGTTCCCAAGTAAGCGTATCCCATTCGTCCTCTTTTGCGCGTTTCACCAATAGAGTCTTTTAGCTCCGCGACTCACATAGAGCCATAGAGGTAGCAACCTCTAGAAAGAGAATAGACCTTTTTGCTTTTTCTTCATCACCATGAAGGCTTTGCTTCGAGCAGCGAAGGAGCGCGGGCCGACCAACATCAAGCAACACACGTCGCACCGCGATGGCACTCAGAATCAGCCCGGCGGAGGGAGAATATCGAACGAAAATCAAGGAGAAGGAAGAGGAGCACCTTCAATAGAAAACGCACAAGTGATTCACACTCTCTCGTCAGCCTCGAAAGAGCATAATTATGCCGCAAATAGCGCACGAATCGAACAATCACACCAGCAGCAGCAGCAGCAGCAGCACGAAATTCCATCCCCAAAGTTGCAGCAAGGCGTGCTTTCCATTGCCGAGCGAGTTGGAGGAGGAACCACGGCGCCCAAAGAACATCACTACAGCTCTAGCAATGGAAATACCTTCTCTGTCAACCACGAGGAGATCATCATCGACCTTGCCGGAAGAACCTCTCGCAGCTCCGCGTCCTCGACAGCGAGCGCGAACTCAGCGTCGTCTTCTACACTCCACCCAAACGTCCGCGTCTACTCAGAAGTGATTTCGGCAGAAGATGAAAGGAAGATCTTGGAGTTTTTGGATTTACGGTACGGGAGTGGAGGATCATCAAGAAACTCAAGCGCAGCTGCTCCGGCAAATTGTCCGAATGCGGGAGCGGGCGGGAACGGAGTTGTTCATTCTAGCGACGTCGCCTCTACTCATGACGTACAAGGGCATCTTCCAGGCAGGTCCAGAAAAAACAATTACTGGACGGAGCTTCGCGGGAGAAAGGTTTTGAAACTCGGCGGGGAGGTTCTGGCAGACGGATTGCATCTTCCATGTAAAGCTACAGTGCCTACACAAGAAGAGATTGAAAATCCAGCGGCACCAACACCAATAGACCAGACGGGCTCGTCGTCGTCCAGGGCAGCACAGCATCCTCGTGCCTCCGAGAATTTGAATTTCCTCGACGGCCAAGACCACTGTGGTCAAGATGATCCTGAGGACTTCTCCTTTCCACCATTCCTGAGGCCAATAGCAAAGCAAATCGGAGCCCGGTTTTTTCCATCCGCAGCGCACTGTCCGAACCACTTGCTGATCAACTGTTACCAGCCGGGTGACGGGATTATGCCGCACCAGGACGGACCACTGTACCACCCGATAGTTGCGATTTTGTCGTTGAAAAGCCAGATCGTGTTCGATTTTATCGCAGATGCAGAGCAGGATGGGGGGGCCGAGGCGAATAAGGATGAAGGAGTACAATTAGAAGACAACGCCGAGGTTGATGTACATGATCCAGCGGCAACTTCAATCACAAAAAGCAAAACCACGTCCCTTTGTCTCCCACGCAGGTCTTTGCTGATTTTCGAAAAAGAAGCGTATGAGAAGTGCAAGCACGGGATTTCCTTCCAGAAGTTTGATTTTGATGCGGGGAACGAAGCCTGGGAAAAACGTGGAGAAAGGATCAGCTTGACGTTTAGATACGTGCCATTGGCAATGCCAATGGGTCAACAGGATAGCAGCTTCTCTTGCTCCGCGGGAGAAGAAAGAAGTAGTACTACTGCGAGTTCTTGTACTAGCGGGACACAAATTGCTGCACTAGGAACAACATCTACACCAAGTTGAGGATGGCCGCCCAACATGGAACTGTTCATCCTTCTAGTGCTACGATTGAAAAAGCCAGCATGATTAGTTTTTCTTAAAATGCTGCATTTTTTTCATTTGGATATTTGTCTATTAGTCCAAAAAATTGCAGCACACGCAAGGCCAGGTTTTTACTGACGAAGTGTTCTTTGGGAGCAAAGAACATATGAAGTTTGCTGCGTAGTTTTTTACCATGAAGCAAGATGATCCTAAAGTAGTCATTTTCTACTTGGGAAGTAGACGCAGCTGCACGTAGCAAAAATCAGCTTGTTGATGTACAACAGCAACGTACGTGATGTACGTATGTCGCAGCGTTTTTTATTATGTGGTCATGGTGAATCGTTCTGCTGGTGCTGTCGTAAATCGCTGATGTTGATGCACTTCGTCCGGCTCGAAGCCGAATGATCCTCGTCTCTTACATAGCTGAACACCCGTTGCTGGTACTGCTGCACCACGTACCAGTTGGCATCATCTTCGTCCTTTTCATAGGAAGATAGCTCCTTCGTTTTCCGATTCGTACAACCACCGTGGTTTGGATTTTTGATTTGCGCGTTTTCGTTCTAAATAAAGCGCACATTCCGTGATCGAAGTGTCGTGCTTGTCGTTCCATCAGTTTTGCTACTGTCCTCTAATATCCTCCGAGGCTTTCATTCTAGTTCCCTATTCCATCGCATCCGAGACAGGAAAATTTTCAGCGCTACTAGCATACCCGAAATCAATCTTACAAGAGATCGTTCGTGTAGAAGTAGTGGTTGCCGTATAAAAAGAGCTTCTTTCACTTTCTGATTCTGAGCACGTCGTCTTCTCGTTCTAGTAGCCACGGCAGCCTCTTACGTTATCTGGTGCGTGCTACTTTCCTAGAACATCTTCGAGTAAGTAGTTCGTTGCACAACTTCTCTCCTTACTGGCAAATAAATCACTGTCTTCATGACCACCATCACGACCAAAAGTTGTAAAGACCGCACCAACATGCTACGCCCTACAGCACGAAAAACCACCGGCCTAGCCGCGCCGCTTTTGACGCTGGTGTTTTCCTCCAGCGGCCCAGGTGGTCAAGGTAGTACTTCTAACTACGTGCAGCAGGTCGCCGGCCACGCCCTGCTGGCTATTCCAATCAGCCGGAATTACTGGTATCAACATCAGGACAACGATATGCCGGCCGACATTGCGGTCGGGTCGCTAGCGGCTTCGGCGAACGGGTACCCAACGTCAGCGGAAAACCCGCATAACTACTGTCCAAACTGCATGGTGAGCTGCGGACCCGACGGCACGGAGGGGTATCCGACCACGCAAAAAAACTTTGGCATCTGCGGCGACCCCCGGCAGAACGCCGACGAGTGCGCGATCAAAAAGGCGGACGGCACGGGAACCTGGGACTACACGGCAACCAAACGACAAACGCACTACTTCGAAATGACGGCTTATGGAAGCGTCCTCAGGTTTGAAATCGTCAAAGTTGAAATAGTTTGTCATGCATAAAATACAGCCCACAGAGTGCCTGTCTTGCAGAGTAGGCAAGGGAGGCAGATTGGAAGCCTGTTGAGGGGTAGAAACTGAGCTGCTAAAATAGCATGACAAAAAGCGTTTTCCTTACCCAAACAGCATGACAAACTAGATTTCGGCTCTATTCAGATTTGTCATGCGCCAATTGGAAACTGGTTCACAACTTTCATCCATTTTATGCATTGCAAGTTATTTCAACTTTGTCGATTTCAATCCTGACACATCCATACGGCTCCCCATTTTGCCCAGGTCGCCGGTAGTAACATGGGGCCGAACCGCTTTGTCCAGGGTCTGCACTACGAGTTTGCGGTTGCCTATGGGACCTGGCACGATGGGCACTTTGAGTTCCGGCTCTGTGATAAAAGTATTGACTATCTACAGAAAATGTATTTTAATGTATTCCCGTTGTACACGACGACCTTGTTGTACAACATGAAATCCGAATTTTTATGTGGCTTCTGGTGCTGCATGACAAACTTTTCCTTCCAAAGGCCTCTTCAGCATGACAAGTTGCAACTTGTTCGTCCAGGTTGTTGTTAATGCATTGCTTTTGCGTTTGTAGTACGTCGTTCTCGTTGTACACGGGAATGAATTTGTAAATTGCATATTGACGCAAACGACAGCGAGATGGGGCACCCCGACAACGCGTGGCGATGCTTGCATCAAGGGTGGAACCCGCTCGAGCGTGTGGATCCGAAGGTCCGTCCGACTTGCTACAAGGAGGGGCAGTGGACCGACGCGGCCGCCCTCGACGCCGATTGCCAGCCCCTCGTGGTGGGCCACGAGCACCGGTGGTATTTACCCCCCCAGGAGCCCGGGCAGTACAAGTACAAAAACGACTGGGACGCCTCGTTGGCCGCACACCAGAGCCAGAGCTTTTTCCACTTTATGTGGTACAAAATCCCGATGGATTTTACCTGCGAGCAGTGCACCTTGGTGTGGCACTGGTGGACGGCCAACACCTGCACCCCGAACGGGCTGCCGGAGAACCCCCGTAGTGCGAACCAAAACCCGACCTACGCGGAGTACTTTGCCTCCGACGAGTTCACGGAATACAACCAGGCTCGTGGGGACAAGGGCGTCCTCGGGACGGCGAACGAGTGGAGGTCGCAGCGCGACGACTGCGACGCCAACACGAAGCCGGAAGAGTTTGCGAACTGCGCGGACGTGAAAATTGTTGAAAACAACGGCGAAGTGCCGACGCACGAGGGCTTGACCTCGCCGTTGCCCGTTCCTTCGCCCGTGGTGTCGAGCCCGGACTACGAAGACTACGGCGACGGGGCGACCTCAACCGGTGATCAGGCGACATCATATGCATTGCAAAAGTGTCGTACGTGTACTAGCATGAACAATCACATGACAAATTTTTTCAAGAACAAAAATGTAATTTGTCACGCTGAGTAGAAATGAGAATCGGGTAGAAACAAGTTAGATTTGTTTATGCATGCACGACTCGAGTTTGAGTTTGTACGAATGCGATACTTTTGCACAGGATACGTCACCTGCCGGAACGCCAGCAGGGGGCGGGACATCAACGACGGAGTCTCCTGGAGGTTCCGGCGTTAGTACCACGCCAGCGCCCACCCCTGGGAATGCAGGGCCGACAACGAAGGGGCCCACCGGCTTTCCCCCGAACTTGGAAGCGCAACTAGGAGAAAACGGGCTTTTCCAGGATTGGCCGACGGCATGGCATATGCAATGCAAAAGTATCGCACTGACTCGCACTAGTTGCAATCAACATGCATTCCAAATCTCTTCATGTTGAGCATGAGCTCGTTGAGGTAAAAAATCCGCATTAATACATAAGAATTCCATTTCTCATGTTAAGGAAATTTGTCATGCGATTTCTGGTATGAGTCCGATATTACTTTTGCGATCCATATAGCACTCGGGGCAGAAGCATGTGAAAGATTACATTCCCGCAGAGTACTACCAGTCCGCCGCGTCGTCCTTTATCGAGAAGACGGCAGATGACCACGGCACGACGGGGCGGGACAAAGATGAGCAGGACCACGGGACGACGACGAGTATTGCTACAACATCGCTTGATGCGTCGGAAGTAGAGCAGCAAACGGCTGTGGTGTGAACGCGGCGGAGAAGTTGATGGGGAAGCAGGGGATGAAAAAAGAAGAGAATTTTTGTACCAGGAGCTCCAGCGCGAAACAAAGAATTCCCAAAGCTGTTGCAAATGATGTTCTTTTTCACCTCACATTTTTATTTGGTTCTCGTCCGAGTGCGAGTTTCTAGGTATTGCATTTGTTTGATGATACCATGCTCAAGAACAGTTCTTGTTGGTCCACCACCACCACATTTGATCCACGCACCACTCGAATAGTGAAGGTCAATCACTTCGCTTTCTATTCGCTACGGCAAAATTTTTTTTACCAGGATTCCCATTTTGTACTAAAAAACTCATCGTATTACATTTCTCTGGCTACCCATAGAAAACAGTTCTCGAATAATATCAGTATCACCCTTTATTGATGCCGTATGATTATTTCTAATTTTGCATATCAGCTGTCGTGAGTGAACAAGAGGTAACCCGTTGAACAAGACAAATGACAGTTGTATTTGTGTTGTGTCCTCGTCGTCCGCGGGCTGGGCTCCACACCGCAAATAAAACACATACACGACAAGAGTCTCGTCGTGTTCTGCTTTGGCTGCCGCCGCCCTCGCGTCTTGCTACAGCCGACTACCGCAATCGCGCCGATGATTTTTGGTACTAAGAAAGCAATAACATATTAGAGCTGGAGGTAGTGCTTCTGCCTTCGTTCAAGCCCCAGATTCTACTGATTTCGTCCTCGTTCAACCGCTTTTCTGAATTCGTCGTAGCGTTCCTTTGTCTTTTTCGCCAGCTGAAAATAAAAACATTTCTACATCAATTAAAAGAGGTACAACAAACTACATTTTGCACTTCTTTCTTCGTTCTTCTTTCGTTCCTCCTGTGATGTCGTGCACAATGAAAAATTAGCCATGTTGAAGGTTCGTATTCGTGCGTATAAGGAGTTCCCTCCCACTCGCCCCAGAAGATGCACCAGAAGTTCTTGGTGCATCAGGAGTAAGTACATGTAGACCACGTGTGCGCTCCTGTGGTTTAATTTCATCGTCAATCGTATAGATGACCGCGTGCCCAGATCATGAATGATCCATTCGCCGTTTCATCTTCGCATTTGTTGACTACAACATCTTCGCAATTGCTTTCATCTTCATCTGTTGTCTCAAAGTTTCCAGCAGCTTTTGAATGAGAAAGGAAAGGACTTCCCCTGAGGTGACTAACGGGTAAGTAGGTACGTACTCTGCAGTTTTAAGTTCTACTTGCTACTATACGGGACAAACATGAGTACCGGAATTTCAGGAGCACGAGCAATCGCTTTCTGTTGATTTTTCGTCAGTGTTGTCCCCCTCGTCTCACATCTAGATTTACATGCCACCACTCTAATTTTTGCGTGGGTAAAACAAGAAGTAATGTCTTCGCTCTTCCAGTTACGACGTGTTGTTGGGGCGGATGTAGGCGAAGATACAACCTCCACAACGTCGTCAACAGCGGGACGACCACGCCGCACGAGGAAGGTATTCGAAGCACTAAAAAAGGTCGTCCTTCTCGGGAGAAGCAAGACGTCGCGGAGCACCAGCAGGTCTTCCGCGATCATGAAGAGCAAGGGGCCTGTTTCAAGAATGACACGTGGTCGCCCAGAACAGCCCCAGCTGGCTTCGCTTTGCTTGTCGGCAGCTGCAGCCTTCGCTCTCCTCTGTTCGGTCTTTGTTCCTGAGCATAATGATCCTGCTGTACTATTCGTTCGCTTGGCCGCCGGGTTCTCAGTGACGTCTTTGAATAAGAAGAAAACCAGTTCTACTTCTCGAATTGGCAGCACTACGCGAACGGGAAAAATAAAGAAGATACGACAGAACAACAGGAAGAACTCTTTTGGAAACAACAAGAAAAGCAGCATGCTGGGACAAGTTCAAGGAGAAAACCAGAAGCAGGCGCAAAGTTCGAAGATCAAAAATCGGATCCGCGCGGCGACGAATAGTGGAGGTAGAAGTTCAGGCTCTTCTCCTGCTGCTGGTCATGCAGTGCGACGACGAGGAGCAGGTGACCCCGTTGCTTCTACTTTCGAAGAAAAAGCAGCTGCAGATCCTCGTATAGATTTCCTGGACGATGAACTGCAGGAAGGCACACGTAGTGGAAAAGAAGAACGTGGTCAAGATGAAGAACACCTGCAACACGACCCGACCTCCACCAGCATGTTAGAAGAAGGAAAAACGTCGCATGCCACCGCCGCTGCTGCTGCGGCGGGAGAACCTCCACTGCTGGGCCTCACAACGTCTTGCTGTGGCACGGATAAGGAACAGGAGGAGAATAAGGTAGATCTTACCACGTCGACGAGCAGGACCTCCAACGGGCGACACCAGCCGAACTCGGAAAGTGTCCACGCTGTACCGCCCACAAGTGGCGGCCGCGGGGAGCAGGATCATGAAAAGAGCGACCGCACGTCCACAGCGCTGGCGACGGTGAAGAAGATGAAGAGGACCCCGGCGCAGCAGCCCCCTGTTGCTTCACAACTGAAGATGAGCAGCAATAGTGTTCTTAGTGTTGACCGCACAGGCTTGGGACACTGCGCCGGCGAAAGAAACATACCGAATACCAGCCCGCGCACGGCAACGGATCTTGGAGAATTGTACCAGGTCAAAGGGCCCGCTTACAAGTGGTGCTCCCCGCCGTCCGGGTCGCGTTGTGAGTATCATTTCGCAGATAATGCGGTGACCGACGAGGATTACGCCTTCCCCTTCCCCTCAGACGTATCGGCAAGCAAGTGCTACTATCGGCGCGGCCCGTACAAAGGTAAGCAGGCCGATTTGGACCATGGGGTAGAAGAGTGTCGGCACCTGTGTGACCACATTGAGGGCTGCACGTTCTACGCGGCAGAATACATGGAATCCGAGGAAGAAGGGTGGGTCGACGGCGAAGAGGAGCGATACCAGTGCCATTTCTACGCGATCATATCAAATGCAAAAATGTCTGTGTCTGGAAGATTCTGACACTTGTCTTGCACGTTTTGCATGAGCCATGATGTCTGTGATGCACCCCCATAGCAATACAGATTTTTTGAGGGCTTCTTGATGCGTATTCCGCATGCCAAGTGCCTTCTCAGCGTAGCAAAAATTGCCTTTCCTGTGGTACTCATGCGATACAATTTTTTTTGGAATCCAAATGCAGCATCACAAGTTGCATTCTCCCAGCCCCAGACATTTTTACATTTGATAGATCAAGAAGCCGGAGTACTACAATAACCCCTCGAACGCCGCGAAATGCAAACCGACCCCACATAGCTGGATCAACGATTACCACACTGGTACCGGCATTTACGCCTATCCGGTGTTTATTTTTCAATGCGTAGCAGGACAGCCAAATCAAAGTCTGGTGATTTGTCAGTGCGCCAATGGAGAGAAAAACGAAGACGCGGAGTCCTGTCCGGCACACCTGGCGCAGAACTGCGAATCGTGTGACGAATCAAAGTGGAGGAAAAGGCAAAATTGGCCGCAAACGGGCCACACTTCCTGCTGGCCCAAGTGTGGTTCCAATTCTAATCAGCTATGTCACCAGAAGGAGGGAAGCAACGGTAGCAACGGCTACTACATCCCGTCACCCGACGAAACGTACTGCGCCGACGACGTTCCTTACACCTACAATGATGGGAGCTGGCCCTTTACCCAGTGCCGCGACAGTTGCTGCAGACGGGGCTGCAAGAAGCCCGTCGCCGGCGTTCTGAATAAACTACAGGGGAGCATAAGCAATTCTAACTGGCAGTCGCGTTTGCGCGCTGTGAACTGGTTACCCGGCATGACTGAAGGCGCCGCCAATGCTATCTCCGGCGTGAGCTGTAAAGACGAATGGGACCCAAACTACCCGGCCGAATTCTATTGCGAAACCGCGGGCGAGTATCCTATGTAAAAACGTACCCACCCCATAGTCAAGATGGGGAATCGGCTAGACAAATCGACAAGCTTTGGCTGTTTCGCATGACAAATTTGGACGCGTAGTGTAGTGCTGTTTGAGCTAGTTCAGCAGCATTACAGATCTAGTCTCTCATGCTGATTGGAGCATGACAAATTTCAAAACAGCATTGGAAAATGCTTCTCATGGGGCTCCGCATGAGAAACATTCTAAGCATGCAGATTTGCATGACAACTATGGTGTGGGGACGTTTTTACACAGGATAGCGAGCCACTGAAAATGAAGGGGTGCGACCAGAAGACTTGCGAGTTATCCTGTGCAAAAGTATCGTACTCATAGTAATCTCAGTCATGCATTACAAATTTCTTTGTCAAGTCAAATCCGCATTACAAATTTTATTTCTCATGCTGAGGAAATTTGCAATGCATCTATACGAGTGTGATACTTTTGCAATTCATACGAGTGCCCCAACGGCAACCCTGACGCCAGCGCGTGTGATAAACATGGCGACATACAGTGCGCGAGCTGCACGGATTCGAACAGATGGATTCTGCGGACCGACAACTGGCCCGCCGTTGGGCAAAAGGGTTGCTTTCCAAAGTGCGGGGCGAGTAATGCGCTAGGCTGTCCCAAAAAGAATGCGAACGGCGTTCATTTCATCCCAACTAGCAATCCAGACGAATTATGCACCAACGTCGCCGACAGCGACGCCCGGACACTCAATTTCGACCCCGCTGCCAAATGCCGCGAGACCTGCTGCAAGCAAGGGTGCAAAGTTCCAAGTAGCGCGGCCCTGGGGAAACTGAATAGGGGCGCGGGCTGGGGGAACTGGAAAACCGAGCTGGTGACAGAAAAGTTCACACCGGGCATGACCATGGCTGGTGCGAAAACGATCTCCGGTGTGGCCTGCAACCCCGAGTGGGACCCGAGCTCCCCAGCCAAATTCTACTGCGAAAATCCGGGGCAGCCACTGCAGCTGAAGGGATGCGACCAGAAGACTTGCCGTTGCCCCCACGGAACTCTCGATGAGGGCGCGTGTGACAAGCACGGGGACATCCAGTGTGCGAGCTGCACCGCCCCGAACAAATGGACGCTGCGGAACAACTGGCCCGCCCCTGGCCAAAAAGGTTGCTTTCCGAAGTGCGGGACTTCTGCCTACCAAAATTGCGCCGCGCTAGGTGCAGGAAGTGGAATTCACTACATTGCCAGCGACAGTGGAACTCTTTGCGAAGGTATTGATGATTCGAACGCCCTGGATGAGGATCAGAGCCTCGACCCCAAAACTGCTTGTCAAACCAGCTGCTGTAGGCAGGGGTGCATGGTTCCGAGCGCCGCCGACCTTGCGAAACTGAATCGGGACGCGAACTGGAACAAGTGGGGAATCGAACTTATCCAGCAGAAATTCTTGCCGGGGAGTGGAGCGAAATCGATCAGCGGCGTATCATGCAACGGCGACTGGGACCAGAGTAGTCAACCGAAGTTCTATTGCGACAGCCCAGGAGAAGCACTGAAAATGACGGGCTGTGATGTGAAAACTTGCAGCTGTCCCAACGGCGCTGTCGATTCGGGCTCGTGCGCTGCGCACGGCCAAATTCAGTGTCAAAGCTGCGGTGACCCGGCTAAATGGACGCTGCGGAACAACTGGCCCAGCGTTGGAGAAAAAGGCTGCTTTCTATCCACAGTAAATTTCCCGCACACGTACAAATGCGGTCTCTGCATGACAAAACTGCGGCTCGAGCCTCATTTGGCATGACAAATCTTACACCCCAATGAATTGGTGAAATTTGTGATGCATTTTGTACATGTACAGGAATGGAAATTTGTATTGCATACTTTCCGATTTGCGGCGATGCCTCCAACCAAGATTGCGCCCAGCCGGATGGAAACTCGGTGTACTTTATCCCTACAACCCCCGCGGAAACTTATTGTCCAGGGGTGAGCAACACCGTAGCCCTTATTAATGGGCAGTACCCCACTGATACCTGCCACGACCACTGCTGCAGACAAGGGTGCAAGAACCCGGGGAGCGCGGCGCTCGCGAAGCTTGGTGACAACTTGGGAACTGGTTTTGACTGGACGAGCTACTTGACGAGTGAGAACGCGCTGCCGCGTGGGGATTTCGCTTTCGTGCAGCGTGGGATTGAAAAACCAAGCGGGGAGGGTTTCATCTCTGCCCCATGGAACACGTGCGTATCCTGTGCAAAAGTATCGTACTCGTAGTAATTACAGTCATGCATTACAAATTTTTCTCTCAAGTTAAATCCGCATTACAAATTTTATTTCTCATGCTGAGGAAATTTGTCATGCGATTTATACTAGTACGATGCTTTTGCATTTCATAGTGCGACTCCACCGGTGACACCCCACTGGCCGTCAGCAAACTTACGGACCGGTTCCCGGTTCGTTGCTGCGGCGACGAGGACCTTGTGGCCAGCTTATGAACGTGAAATAACGCATGATGATCATGATGTCATAGGCTGGGTCTTGATAAATAAAGAGCCTACATCAAGATGAACTTCTACACCGATTTCTTAGTTTAGTAAAAATCGTTCTCCTTGCTCGGCGTGGACAGACAGACCGACGCAGTTCGAGCCAGTGCCAGAAAAACCGCTTCTATTGAAAGCAGCTCGTGTCGTTTTTGGTTTGGTGCTGTGTCATGCAAAACGTGCACGAGCTAGAGTTTGTGCCATGGCCATGCTGATGCAGTTGCAGCATAATGTTGAAATTCTGCTGCGTTGTAGCTAGTTTATCCGGCTAAAAAATTATTACCTCTCCCAAGAAATCACGAGCACGATTCCTTTCGAGACCCAGAAGATATAATTATCGCGTTTTTTACACGTGATAGTATGGCGCTTTCGTTTCCAGCAAGTCCATCGTCAACCCGCGAGACACTAACACGCGAGTCGACTGCAAGACGCCGGCAGGGCCAGATGGCAGCCAAATGTGTAAAGCTGACTGGGCAGTTTCGGAGCTTTACACGTACGAAGACGCCGTCCAGCTCTGCGAGAACACGGGCAACCGGATATCCTATGTAAAAACGTCCCCACACCAGAGTCAAGCTGGGGATCTCGCAACACAAATCGAGAAGTTTTGGGGGTCCAGCATGACAAGTTCGTCTCTCTATTGTAGTGCAGTTTAGCAAGCACAGCCGCAACACAAATCCATCTACTCATCCTGTCGACAGCATTACAAAGCGCAAAACGCGATTGGAAATGCCTCTCATGTGGATGCGCATTACAAATCTTCCTGTAGCTGCAAATCTGCATGACAACTCTGGGGTGGGTACATTTTTGCTCAGGATAGCGGAGGTTGTGCACGCCGGAGGAACTGATGACGAAGCGCGAAGTATCCTATTTAAAAACGTCCCCACACTATAGTTGTCATGCAAATCTGCATGCTTAAAATGTTTCTCATGCGGAACCTCATGAGAAGCATTTTCTAATGGTGTTTTGAAATTTGTCATGCTCCAATCAGCATGAGAGACTAGATCTGTGATGCTGCTGAGCTAGCTCAAACAGCACTACGCGACGAATCCAAATTTGTCATGCAGAACAGCCAAAACTTGTGGATTTGTCTGGCCGATTCCCCATCCTGACTCTGGTGTGGGGACGTTTTTACAAATGATACGAAGATCAGAACTTTCTGTGTCAGGGCACCGGCGGCGGCTGCGACAATGGCTGCATCTGGACCGCGACGACACCCATTACCGTCATAGGGGCGCAGTGCCGGACCGGCGCCTTTACCGGCGCTGCGCCGACGTTCTTTTGCGACAATCCCGGCGAGGAAATGCGGATGGAGGGGTGCGAATTGCAGGTGGTCGACTGTGTGGGGGCCTGGGACTTTGCTACAGATGCCGACCTTATCGAACAACAGTGTGAGGGCAACGGAGAAACATTGACCCGGTTTCACACTCAAACCACCCCCGCAGAAAATGGCGGAGCGGAGTGCGAGCACCACGACGGGAAAGACATTATGGTTCAGTGTCCGTTTATGGATGTGTCAGGTTTGAAATCGTCAGAGTTGAAATAGTTTGCCATGCATAAAATGGATGCCAGTTGGAGCCCAGTTTTTAAATGGCGCATGACAAGTTTTGGTGGTGCCTGAATCCAGTTTGTAATGCTGTTTGGGTAAGGAAGACGCGTTTTATTGTCATGCTACTTTAGCAGCTCTATCTCTACCCCTCAACAGGCTTGCAATCTGCCATCCTTGCCTACTCTGCAAGACAGGCACTTTGTGGGTTGCATTTTATGCATCACAAATTATTTCAACTTTGTCGATTTCAAACCTGACGCTTCCATACCGTTGTACAGCTGCCGGTGCGACAACGGTGAACCCGAGACGGGGTCAGCGTGCGCTGCTGATGGTAGTACGGTCTGGTGTTTGGAATGGAAGTGCTACGACGGGAACCATGCAGTAGTACTCAATGGGACCACGAGGTGCGAAGTGAATCAGTGCAGGTGCGACCATGGTATCGCCGCCACTGGGGTGAACTGTACCGCGGATGGCCTGACGGTCGGTTGCGTCGACTGCAGCAAGATGACGGGGTACCGCACGACGCCAAGCTCGGACGGGCAGACCCAGCAGTGCATTTTGATGCAGTGCAGCTGTCCGGACGGAAGGGGTCCGCCCAAAACGGGCGAGGAGTGCGCACCCGGGGACGGGAGCGTCCAGAAGTGCGAGAGCTGCACCGCAGTGGGCTTCCATCTGGACGAGGCAACGGAACTCTGTGTCGCAAACGTCTGCACCTGTTCGCACGGCACGGCGGCGAACGGAACAGCGTGTACTTCCCACGACGCGGAAATCTGCACTAGTTGCGACGTCAGCGGGGGCTTTCACCTGGAAGATTATACTGCAAATGACGGAACGACGTCGAATAAAATGTGTGTCGCCAACAACTGCACTTGCAGCGAAGCCGGCGGGAGTCCTGCGGTTGGTGCGGAGTGCACCACACACAACGCGGAGATTTGTGCTGTTACTTCCACGCCAACAAGTTCTACCTCCGCGACATCGGCTAATGTTGGTGGAGATGAAACTTCGACTACGACAACCACAACGACTGCAACTTCTTCTGCTACTGGTAACAGCACGCAAGATCGGCATTTGCTTGACGACGAAAAAGTAGAAGAAATCAAGTTTACCAACGACACTACCGATGAAACAACGACCGAGACCACCACCGAAACTTCCGGGGGGTTAAGCGCCGGCGTGGTTGGCGCTGTCGTTGGCGTTTTGTTTCTCATTCTTGCCGTACTGGCAGTCTGGTTTTTCGTGCTCCGGACAGATAAGGACGAAAAGGATGTTGCGCCGCAAGCAACAGCTACCCCACCAGCACAGGATACAACCCCCGGGAAAACTCCACCTCGCAAGTCATCCGACCTGCGCTTTGAATTCGAGCCGGTCAACAACGCCCTGTTGGATGCGGGTTTGACGGCCGCCTACGCGGGGCAGCTGGCACACCAGATTTGCGATGAGGATGTGGAAGACGACGACGTATTGGCGAAACCGACCGACGCGCGTGATTCGCTCATCATGAGGCGGCTTGGCCTCGAGTTTCTCGACGAGGATCCGGAACGGGTGGGTCGCCTCCGCGGCTTCCTCCTTAACGTGGCGAAACAGCAAAGGAAAAAGAGCATTCTGAACCATGATGAAGGTGGTCAACAGACCAGAATGTCCGCCGCAGCGAATGCGCAGGCTGGGTCGACGGTAGTGCACTTGCACAGAGGCACAGGCACTTCTGGCACGACCGCGACCGGACTTGGAGCCGATTTTTCGGAGCAAACCATTAAAAGCCACATGACTACTAGCACCGGCGGGACGGAGGTGGATCAGGAACTTGGCCAGCAGGGCAACGACCACGACGAGCAGGCGATGACCCTGAATTTGGATGAAACCAAGCAGAAACTCGCTGAGGAAGGGTTTTCCCCGCGCGCCGCGGAGTTTCTCGCGGGCAAGCTGGCCGAGCGGGCTGCGGCAATGGAACATCAAATGGGAGGTGGTGGACCAGCACGTCGGTCGCAAGGAACAACGCACAGCGGTGTGTCCAATGCCACAGCGGGGTACCTGCGAGCTTCGAACGAAACCGTCGCTATGCAGGAAAACTCGGCGGGCGAGGAGCAGGCTGGTGGTGCAGGGCCATCAATGAAGCGAAACAAGGAGCAACTGACGCCGGCGGCGCGGCTGGCACAGCTGATGAAAATTTCGCCGGAGGATCTGGAAGAGTGGGACTGGGAGATGCACGTGGAACAGGCTGACAAGGA
The DNA here is from genome assembly GCA_905178155.1 of Amoebophrya sp. A120. NCBI lineage: Eukaryota > Dinophyceae > Syndiniales > Amoebophryaceae > Amoebophrya > Amoebophrya sp. A120. The sequence continues at coordinate 3,335,623 of CAJINV010000002.1, forward strand.
AAAGATGGTGGTATGGATTGCAAGTATGTCTGGGTCTGGAAACTTGTGATGCTGAGTCGTGAATAGTGAATGCTCTGTAATGCAAAGCCAAGCAAGAGAAATATTTGCGCGGGTCAGTATTCTATTGCGCTTTTCGCATAAAAAGCAGCGTTTTTGCATCACAAGAGAAAGGATTTCTTATTGGACACGCATGACAAACTCTTCAGTCATGCCAGACAGGCATGACAAACGTTACATCCTTCCAGACCCAGACATGTTTGCTCTTGATAGCTGGAAATGATGGAGAAATTCGGCGACGCGGAGTATCTCCAGCGCTTCGGATATGGATGTGTCAGGATTGAAATTGACAAAGTTGAAATAACTTGTAATGCATAAAATCGATACCAACAGGACCCACAGTTTCTAGTCGGTGCATGACAAATTTTGTTTGTACCGGAGGCCAGTTTGTCATGCTGTTTCGGGCAAAGGGGCTCCCCTCTGTGATGCTAATCAGCAGCCCCATTCTCGACCCTTACCAGCACTACAATCTGCCTCCCTTGCGTCCTCTGCAATAGAGGCAATTCCTGCGTTGCATTTTATGCATGACAAACTATTTCAACTCTGACGATTTCGATCCTGACACAACCATATCGGCAACTTCCTGGTGCCGGCGCACACGACCAAAAAGAAAAAAAATCGCCACTCCACCCGGGTCATCAACTTCAACCTGCGTGCCTTCGCCGAGGTCGAGGATCTCACTTTCGGGGACACGGAAGCCGTGAACGCACTGGCGAATTTTGTCGCTGTCATGCCACCCAAGAAACGGTTCGAAAGAAAACACGACAATAAAGATCATAGCCAGAGGATGAGTACAGCATCGACGTCTCATGCGACAAAGATCCAACCTGGAGATGGAAACCTCCTGCCCCAACAAGAACATGGGCAACATCAACAGGACGAACAACGTGGTGGCTCCTTTGCCCGGCGTAGCAGCATAGACAAGAAGGCCCTGGCCAGCGGGATCCTCGGGAGTGGGAAAAACTTTTTGGGAAACAACAGTCCTAAAAATTCGCCCATGATGTTCCCTAATTTGGATGAAAAAGACCTCGAGACCGGAAGCTTTGACTCCGGTGGGGACCACCAGCACGAGACCTCGCCGGTGGAGAGTGTCTTGCCCAGTGCCGTCGGCGCGTATCATGTGAGCAAGCCTCCGCTGGTTTCTTCAGCCGTCTCAGAATCCTCGGAGGACTCAGGGGGGGAGGAGGCAGAGACGAGCGGGGATCTTGAGGGGCAAACCACGCCCGGGGGCACGATTGTGAGGAAAAAGAAAAAAATTGTGAAAAAAAAGAAAGCCACTGGCACGACCACCGCTGGCACTTCTCCACCTGCAGCAGGTGCAACTACGAGTAGCAAGCCGACAAAAATTCCTAGTTCGTTGCCATTCCCATTGCCGCATAAGAAAACCGCCGGTGGTGCTTCTCCCGCTGGCACCAGCGTTGCGTCTTCTGGCAGCGAGACAGAAGGTGGAGCAGCTTCTACGGGTGAGGCGAGTAAGAAGGAAATGAAAGCTGCTGGTGCTGCTGGTCAGCCACATCACAAGAAGAAATCGACCACTGCTGCCAGCACGACCAAAGTAGATAAGAAGCATTTTGACGCCGAAACGGAGAATTTGGTGCACCAAGCCACCGAGGCGCTTGTTGACGTGGGTTTCAAGAAGCAGCATGCGACCAAGATTGCGGAAAAGATTGCGGGCAAAACGGCTGCGGAGTTGGGGGAGAAAGCGCTGGCCTTAACGGAGGAAGAAAAGAAGATTGCGGCGGCCGGACTGGCAGGGGCTACGGTGAATGACTTGCAAGACCTCGCGGAGGAGTTGGTGGCGCAGAAAGCGGCCTTCTTCGCGAAGCAGCTCTCGCCGGAATCGCAGGCGCAGGCGGCCAAGAGCAAAGCGGTCGGCCAGCCTTTATCGCTCCTGGGAGAAAAATGCGCGTCGCCGGGAAAGCCGAAAGCCAAGCGAAAAGCGAAGGCAAAACACAAGGCGAAGGGTAAGGAGGGCGAAGTTTCGACGGGGGAAGAGGAGGGGCACCTACGAGACGAGGAGATCTTTTCTTTCGCTTAAGCGGCTGCTGCACCGAATAAAAAGATCTGAAGTTGTTGCTATAGAGGGTCCTCGTCCTCGTTTCTTTACAACTCAGTTCTTGCTTTTTTTCATTTGCAGTTGGCAGGAACAGGCAAAACGAAATACATGCTGCGTGATTCCCACTTTAAAAACTATTTGATAGACATTCTTGTTTTTTCTTTGTTAGTCACACATACACACACAGTTTAAGATTATCGCATTTCCATTTAGTTTCGTTGTATTCGTATTCGTATTTTTCCATCATGTGGGTGCGATGCCACCAGCACACACGACAGAAGAATTTTTACCTGTTAGTACTAGTAGTACTTCTCAGGGTTTAGTCTTTTTTCGTTCATCGCAAATTTTAGCCTTTTTTCTCTAGTTTTCATGTTCATTTTTTCAACATAATATCAATAGGACACCGGCGGGCGCGAGAGTGCTATCCTTCGGACGTCCAAAGTAAAAGTAAAAGTTTCTTTTTTTCGCCTTCCCCAAGCACTTTTTTAACGTATTTTAGCTCCTTCCCATACCTGTATGTCAGGGGAGGTACCCCCTTGATGATGCTTTTCGTATATGCGAAAACGAATCAGCAAGCTCCCGCCCATGAGCTGCACGTCCATCATGTAGAACCAGGACGAAAAAACGAGCACTCTCAGTCACGCTTGATGACCATCTCTAGCTTTCTTTCGAATTCCCAATCATGATCATCAAATTCAAAACTTGCAATTGAAGAGCAAGAGAGGTCTGCAGAGGATGCAGGACAAGCTTATTTCTGCATGGATAAACATAAATTGTTCGTGCCCGAAGTCGTGCCTGCTCCTGTCGGTATCTATGCATAAGATGATCCTAGAATTCGTGTACCTAAAAAGTAAAGAAGTAGGTTTTCCTTTTAGCTGTTGAGGCCAATCGTAGAAGTCGTTGTCGCAAAAATCATCGTTTTCGTCGCGCTTAGTCGTGATATGTGCACTTGGGTGTGATCATCTTCATTCTGACGTAGAAGGAAGGTCCAGCTACTGGAGAAAACAAAACGAAAAGGAAAAGCTCTTTCGAAATGTTGCACCTGCTCGTATCTTCACGCGATCGTGGTAAAATGTTTCTATCGGAGAACTTCTACATGGGTCGTGCAATCGTTGTGCTACTGCTATCGATAATATCGTAACTAGAGTTTAGCTCGTAATAAAAATGAATGCGACCAAGTTCTTCATCTTTCGGTTTTAAGACTCGTCGCGTCAGCCTCTACTACCTAGCTGGCGGGTCGCGATGAGATGAAGTGGCGTGTATTTGTATTATTTTCATTTCCAACGCCGGATAGTATGACAAATAAAGTACGAAGAAGCAGAAGACAAGTTTTTTTTTTCTCTCTACGACTGCGCTCATCTTTATGAGAAATCGAAATCCTCGTCCTGGGGCCACGAGGGTTTTAGGCATAAAGCATTGAAGACATTTAGCGCTCGCAAGTGCTTTTGTCCAATTACAAAGCTTAAACTCGAGGAACTGATTGTACATTCTCAAGATGATCATGGAGCTCTTCTACTCGTCGGGTTGCACTGGTAGTGCCAGCTGCACTACGTCTTCTAAAATGAGGCGGACTCTGTCCAATGGTCCTAGTTATTACCGCGCCGCGGCGGTTTTCTTGGCGACATACTTGAATTTTCACCGAGAAGAACACACCACGATGAACTACATTTCCTCGTCTGAAACTTTCGCGAAAATATACAGCAGCTTTGCGGCTGCCCTCTCCTTCTCGGCCGAGAAGATGAAAACCAAAACCAAAACCACGGCTCGCTCTGAAAAACGGAATAAGGCTGCCCTGGAGCAGCTGGTGCGCCGTCGGAGCCGCGAAGGGAAAAGTAGTGACAAGGGCGATGAACTACAAAAGGAAAGTCGTAGTAGCAGTGCTGGTACAACAGGTACTTCATCTACTGGTTTGAAAAATATACCTTCAACTACCCGCCCTGCGGCCACAACGTCCTCGCCTCCGAAAAAAGCCTCCATCAGCAGCAGCTTTTCTTCTTCTTTAATAACCGAGAAGAATTTGCTGGAAAGTGATGCCGGTAATTTGCCGGAACGAGAAGACGGCGACTCCTTCTCCTCGCAGTTTCTCGAACAGAAAAAGAAGAAGATCTTCACGGCGCAGCAAATATTAACCGAGAAGTCGAAGCTGCAAGAAACCCAAGCGACCACGTCCAGCAGCGCGCTTATGAAAGCCTCAGAATGGAAATTCTCAATTTGTGATGCATGAAATGCAACACCAAAAATACTGTATCGCAGAGAACGCAATGGAGGCCGACTATTGTCATTGTGCTTCTACGGGTTCAGAATTGGACTGCTGATTAGCACGAGAGAAGGGCGCCCCTTCGCCTAACTAGCATGACAGACACGTTTTGAGTGCCCGGGAAATTTGTCATGCGCCGACTAGAAATGGTGCTTCAGTTGGAGTCGTTTTTTTGCATTGCAAATTATTTTCACTTTGAGGATTTCCAACCTGCGGCTTTCATAGCGCCCAATCAAGAATACGAGGTCATCGGGAACGGGTTCTGCGCACATACCGAGGTCTACCCGACGGGGTTCCGGGGACAAACCTACCTTGGCCAGCAACGGGACGGCGATGCGGGGAGAAACCTCTGCGACAGTCGGCCAAACTGTCCCGCGTTCCATATGGCGTTCTAAACTGTTACATTCTCAACTGTCACATGATTTGTCTTGCACAATTCCCATAAGTCGCCAGAAGATTAAGGTGCTTCACATGACAAATTATCGAAGGGCCAAACAGCATCTAACTCTGTTGCGAGTTTGTGATGCGAAACTCGCAAGCTTGCCCCTTTCCATTATATTGCTGTTCTCGCATCACAAATTCAATGTAAACAGTTGAGAACGTAACGTTTGAGAACCCCATATTCCAGCGCTCGCAAGGGGTTTGTTCCGACGGGAGCGGTGACACTTGCTATAACTTTTTGGTGAGCGCCAACGACGGAGAATCCTACACGCCCGTGGTCCCTAACGCGGTGTACCGTCCGATAGGAGGTGGTATCCAGGAAAAAACAACCATCCCCATGCATTCTTCGCATGACACACACTGGACTTTATGCAGGTTTTGCATGACAAATTGAATTGGGATGGGTGTTTTTTCCTTGATAGGTGCTCCTTATTATGCCGGTGTGGAGTTGAACGCTGAGTTGGAAGTCGCAGGCCAGATCTATGGCGTTCTCACCTGTTACATTCTCAGCTGTTACATGATTTGTCATGCCAATTTACCACCAAGATCGCCACGATTAAGCTGCTTCGCATCACAAATCTCCGAAGGGCTAAATAGCATCTAAACCTGTGCCAAATCTGTAATGCAAAAGGCGCAACTTTTCCCCCTTTCACTTTTGCCGTTCTTGCATTACAAACAAGGTCCGAGCACGGGGGCTGGGGCCCCCGTGCGGAGACCTTGCATCTTTGGAGGGTATTGGGCGGCCGGGGCAGTTTCCGAGGCCGGGCGGGCTTGCTCCTCATTTGAGCGCAGCCGCAACGGGGGCGCGCGTCGCGAAGTATACGAATGGCCACTGCTGCGCCACCCCCAGCGGCCTACCACATAGGGCGCCCAAGGGGTGGCGCGTTCGCTTGCATGCACATGCAGTACTTCGGCATCGGCCGGACCCCTGCAAGCTGATGGCAGGCGTTTGGAAGTCGGCGCCGGACCAATGGGCGCCGCTGCCTGGCGGCCTTACTTGTGGAGGGAGCGAAGCTGCTCGCGGCCTAACAAACTTCTAAAAGCCGGCGGCACGCCTGCGGAAGGAAGCTGCCCCAAGCCTTGCGGAAGTCACCGCCCGGCTTTTGGTCCATGGGCCTGGACCTTACTTACTTAGGAAGCCCGCACCGGTCGGAAAGGAAGCGAAACGCTCTACCACGAGAAACAGCCCGGCCAGGCTGGGCCGCTTTGCTTGTTTCCGGATGGTTAGTTTGCGAAAAGTGTCCGCGCGGCGCAGCTTTCTCGGCGCTTTTTCACCACGAGCAATATCCCGGCAAGCCTGGGCCTTTTCGTGTGTTGCTGGTTTGCGAAAGTGGTCGCGCGTGCGACGCAGCTTTCTCGGCCTTTCCCTGCCACAAGAAACAACCCGACCAGACTGGACCCCTTTGCGTGTTGCGTGCGTGCCGGCTTGCGAAGAGGTTGCGTTGCCGAGTGCCGCGCGGCGCAGCTCCCTCGGCACTTTTTTACCACGGGAAACCGCCCGGCCGGACTGGCCCTCTTTGCGTGTTTCTGGTTTGCGAAAGTGGTCGCGCGGCGCAGCTTCCTCGGCATTTTCCTAGCACGAGAAACAACCCGGCCAGCCTGGGCCTGTTTGCGTGATGTATGTTGTCGGTTTGCGGAAAATGCTCGCGCGACGCAGCTCATCCGGCACTTTTTTTCCACGGGAAACAGCCCGGCCGGCCTGGGCCTTTTTGTTTGTTTCTGGTTTGCGAAAAATGTCCGCGCGACGCAGCACCCTTGGCAAGTTTTTACCCCGGGAGACAGCCTCGCCAGGCTGGACCTTTTTGCGCGTTGTCGATTATCAAGTGCCCGCGCGCGGCGGTCTGTCCGGCACTTTCTTACCACGGGAGACAGCCGCACCAGACTGGGCCTTTTTGCGTGGTGTCGGTTTGCGAAAAGTGCCCGCGCGACGCGGTTGGTCCGGCACTTTTTTACCACGGGAAAGGAAACAGCCTCGCCAGACTGGGCCTCTTTGCGTGTTGTCAGTCGGTTTGCGAAAAGTGCCCGCGCGACGCAGTTTGCCCGGCACTTTTTTACCACGGGAAACAGCCTCGCCAGACTGGGCCTTTTTGCGTGTTGTCACTCAGTCGGTTTGCGAAAAGTGCCCGCGCGGCGCAGTTTGCCCGGCACTTTTTTACCACGGGAGACAGCCTCGCCAGACTGGGCCTTTTTGCGTGTTGTCAGTCGGTTTGCGAAAAGTGCCCGCGCGACGCAGTTTGCCCGGCACTTTTTTACCACGGGGCACAGCCTCGCCAGACTGGGCCTTTTTATTTGCGTGCTGTCAGTCGGTTTGCGAAAAGTGCCCGCGCGACGCAGTTTGCCCGGCACTTTTTTACCACGGGAAACAGCCTCGCCAGGCTGGGCCTTTTTATTTGCGTGCTGTCAGTCGGTTTGCGAAAAGTGCCCGCGCGCCGCAGTTTGCCCGGCACTTTTTTACCACGGGAAACAGCCTCGCCAGGCTGGGCCTTTTTATTTGCGTGCTGTCAGTCGGTTTGCGAAAAGTGCCCGCGCGCCGCAGTTTGCCCGGCACTTTTTTACCACGGGAAACAGCCTCGCCAGACTGGGCCTTTTTGCGTGTTGTCGGTTTGCGAAAAGTGCCCGCGCGACGCAGTTTGCCCGGCACTTTTTTACCACGGGAAACAGCCTCGCCAGACTGGGCCTTTTTGCGTGTTGTCGGTTTGCGAAAAGTGCCCGCGCGACGCAGTTTGCCCGGCACTTTTTTACCACGGGAAACAGCCTCGCCAGACTGGGCCTTTTTGCGTGTTGTCGGTTTGCGAAAAGTGCCCGCGCGACGCAGTTTGCCCGGCACTTTTTTACCACGGGAAACAGCCTCGCCAGACTGGGCCTTTTTGCGTGTTGTCGGTTTGCGAAAAGTGCCCGCGCGACGCAGTTTGCCCGGCACTTTTTTACCACGGGAAACAGCCTCGCCAGACTGGGCCTTTTTGCGTGTTGTCGGTTTGCGAAAAGTGCCCGCGCGACGCAGTTTGCCCGGCACTTTTTTACCACGGGAAACAGCCTCGCCAGACTGGGCCTTTTTGCGTGTTGTCGGTTTGCGAAAAGTGCCCGCGCGACGCAGTTTGCCCGGCACTTTTTTACCACGGGAAACAGCCTCGCCAGACTGGGCCTTTTTGCGTGTTGTCGGTTTGCGAAAAGTGCCCGCGCGCCGCAGTTTGCCCGGCACTTTTTTACCACGAGAAACAGCCTCGCCAGACTGGGCCTGTTTGCGTGTTGTCGGTTTGCGAAAAGTGCCCGCGCGACGCAGTTTGCCCGGCACTTTTTTACCACGAGAAACAGCCTCGCCAGACTGGGCCTTTTTGCATGTTGTCGGTTTGCGAAAAGTGCCCGCGCGGCGCAGTTTGCCCGGCACTTTTTTACCACGGGAAACAGCCTCGCCAGACTGGGCCTGTGTTTTTGCGTGTTAGTTGTCGGCTTGCGAAAAGTGCCCGCGCGACGCAGCGCGCCCGGTACTTTTTTACCACGGGAAACAGCCGCGCCAGCCTGGGCCTTTGTTTTTGCGTGTTGTCGGTTTGCGAAAAGTGCCCGCGAGACGCAGCGTGCCCGGCACTTTTTTACCACGGGAAACAGCCTCGCCAGACTGGGCCGGTTTGCGTGTTGTCGCTCGGTTTGCGAAAAGTGCCCGCGCGACGCAGTTTGCCCGCCACTTTTTTACGACGGGAAACAGCCTCGCCAGACTGGGCCGGCTTGCGTGTTGTCGCTCGGTTTGCGAAAAGTGCCCGCGCGACGCAGTTTGCCCGCCACTTTTTTACGACGGGAAACAGCCGCGCCAGACTGGGCCTGTTTGCGTGTTGTCGCTCGGTTTGCGAACAGTGCCCGCGCGACGCAGTTTGCCCGGCACTTTTTTACCACGAGAAACAGCCTCGCCGGACTGGACCCCTTTGCGTGTTGTCGGTTTTCGAAAAGTGCCCGCGCGACGCAGTTTGCCCGACACTTTTTTACCACGAGAAACAGCCTCGCCAGACGGGGCCTCTTTGCGTGTTGTCGGTTTGCGAAAAGTGCCCGCGCGACGCAGTTTGCCCGGCACTTTTTTACCACGAGAAACAGCCTCGCCAGACTTGGCCTCTTTGCGTGTTGTCGGTTTGCGAAAAGTGCCCGCGCGACGCAGTTTGCCCGGCACTTTTTTACCACGAGAAACAGCCTCGCCAGACTGGGCCTCTTTGCGTGTTGTCGGTTTGCGAAGAAAAGTGCCCGCGCGACGCATTTCGCGCGGCACTTTTTTACCACGGGAAACAGCCTCGCCAGACTGGGCCTTTTTGCGTGTTGTCGGTTTGCGAAAAGTGCCCGCGCGACGCAGTTGCTTGCCCGGCACTTTTTTACCACGAGAAACAGCCTCGGCAGCCTGGGCCTTTTTGCGTGTTGTCGGTTTGCGAAAAGTGCCCGCGCGACGCAGTTTGCCCGGCACTTTTTTACCACGAGAAACAGCCTCGCCAGCCTGGGCCTTTTTGCGTGTTGTCAGTCGGTTTGCGGAAAGTGCCTGCGCGACGCAGTTTGCCCGGCACTTTTTTACCACGGGAAACAGCCTCGCCAGCCTGGGCCTTTTTGCGTGTTGTCGGTTTGCGAAAAGTGCCCGCTCGACGCAGTTTGCCCGGCACTTTTTTACCACGAGAAACAGCCTCGCCAGACTGGGCCTTTTTGCGTGTTGTCGGTTTGCGGAAAGTGCCCGCGCGACGCAGTTTGCCCGGCACTTTTTTACCACGAGAAACAGCCTCGCCAGCCTGGGCCTTTTTGCGTGTTGTCGGTTTGCGAGAAGTGGACTGCCCGGCACTTTTTTACCACGGGGAACAGCCTCGCCAGGCTGGACCCCTTTGCGTGTTTCTGGTTTGCGAAAGTGGTCGCGCGCCGGAGCTTTCTCGGCATTCTTCTACCACAGGAAGCAACCCGGCAGGCCTGTGCCTCTCCAGTGCGTTCCTCTGTTTTGCGAAATGCGCCCGCCCGGCGCAGTTTTTTCGGCACTTTTTTACCACGAAAAACCGCCCGGGCAGTCTGGGCCGCTCAACGGTTCGGCGCGCGTCTTCGTTTGCGGCGGCCCCGGCTTCGGCAGCTGATGCCCACTTTATCGGCTTTGCATTTGGTGATCAGCTTCGATATGTGTGGGTCTGGAAGCGTCCAGCTTCAATTTGTAATGGATCATGCAAAATATGCATGACAAACTTGGGCTCATGCAAAATATGCATGACAAAGCGGATCATGCAAAATATGCATGACAAAGTGGATCATGAAAGATATGCGTGACAAAGTAGCCTGCATTGTAGTGGATCATGCAAAATATGCATGACAGACTTGGGCTCTTCCAGACACAGACATATCGGCAAAGGATATCGCAGGGGCTGGAGTCGGGTAGAGTCGGGTGGAGTCGTTTCGGCTTCCCCGAGCTATTTACCCGACTTTACCCGACTCAAAACCTACCCTGGACCCGACTTTTACCCGACTCTTCACCCGACTCCACAGCTCGCGTTTGTTTTTTTCCCCGACCTGTATCGGTCGGTTGGGGAGTCGGGTTGAGTCGGTTCCTGGGTCGGTTCCTGGGTAGGCTGTACCCCCCTCCCTCTTAAATCCACTGTCCCCTCGTGTTACCTACCCCGAAACCTACCCTGGAACCTACCCTGGATCCGGGGTAGAAAACTCAGATTTGGGCAGTTGCTGCAGTTTCAATAGTAATTCATGTAACAGTTGAGAATGTAACATTTGAGAACGCCATAAGATCACCCTGGTGAATCCGTGCGTGAATCCGGCGACAGATCATTCTGACTGTACTCCCGGATCTGTTTACATAGCTCATCGTGATGATTATCCCGAATATGCGGCGAACACCATATCAACTGTAAAAATGTCTGGGTCTGGAAGATTCTGACACTTGTCACGCACGTTTTGCATGAGCCATGATGTATGTGATGCATACCCTAGCAATACAGATTTNTGTAAAAATGTCTGGGTCTGGAAGATTCTGACACTTGTCACGCACGTTTTGCATGAGCCATGATGTATGTGATGCATACCCTAGCAATACAGATTTTTTGAGGGCTTCTTAATGCGTATTCCGCACGACAAAGGCCTTCTCAGCGTAGCAAAAATTGCATTTCCTTTGGTACTCATGCAATACAGATTTTTTTGGAATCCAAATACAGCATCACAAGTTGCGTTCTTCCAGACCCAGACATTTTTGCATTTCATACACCAAGTGCAAGTGCAAGTACTAGTAGTACTGACCGCATTATAAATTTGCTAAGCATGCCAAAAGGAATTTCTCATGCTGATTTGCCTTGAGAAAGTGAAAGAGATTTGTGATGCATAATTGCGATTACTACGAGTGCGATACTTTTGCACAGGATACATGTGAAGAAAACGGGCTTCACTCCGATCGGACACTGCACGGGCGCGCACCTCAGGGCGCACAGCAAGCGGTGTTCAGGGAGCGATCATACGGCTCTTCAAGTGCTCCCCGTATGGATTGCAAATATCCCTGGATGTCTAGAAGATTGCAACTTGTCATGCTAATAAATCCGAATCATGCAAAAATCTGTCTTGCATGAGTGCCAAAAGCTGGCCACTGTCAACCAAGTTGGGAGGGAGTTTCTCATGCAGGATAGGCATAGGCATGACAAAGACAAAGACCTCACAGACTCTGTCATGCTTGGTCCCGCATTCCAGACCTCATGGGTCATGGAAAACATGGATGACAAGTCTACACTCTTCCAGACTACCTAGACATACTTGCAGTTCATATTTCGGACTGGGTTACGATCGCTGCCGCGCGCGTTGCAGCATGAGAAACGGCGAGTGCACGCACTTTGCGCTGGAACAGCCGGCGGGCGGCGACGTCGTGTGCACCCTGTTTGATAGCGCTATCCTGTGCAAAAGTATCGCGCTCGTTGTATTGCGATCATGCATTACAAATCTTTTTCTTAAGGTAAATTCGCATTACAAGAAATTTTATTTCTCATGCTGAGGAAATTTGTAATGCATTTACTTATACGAATACGATACTTTTGCAGTTCATAAGCGCGACCTGTGCAGAAATGGATCTGGACCACGACTTTACCTGTGACATGAGCGCGACGGAAACCGGGCTGAACGGGGAGAAAATTCCCCCGAACGCGGGGAGTGATATCCTGTGCAAAAGTATCGTACTCGTACTAATTGCAATCATGCATGACAAATCTTGTTTCTTAACGAAATCAGCATTACAAATTTCGTTTTTCCTTCTGGGAAAATTTGTATTGCGATTTATACTAGTACGATACTTTTGCACAGGATAAGTGACCTGCCGCACCAAGCAAACTGTAGGCTGATCTACAAATGTATGGAACTGTCAGGATCGAAATCGTCAAAGTTGAAATGATTTGTCATGCATAAAATGAATGCCAGTCGGAACCCAGTTGTCATGTGGCGCATGACAAATCTTGGCGGTGCCTAATTCCAGTTTGTAATGCTGCTTGGGCAAGGAAGAGGCCTTTTGTCATGCTACTTTAGCAACTCTATTTCTACCCCTCAACAGGCTTACAATCTGCCTCCCTTGCATACTCTGCAGTAGAGGCAACTTTTGTGTTGCATTTTATGCATTACAACTTTGACGATTTCAATCCTGACGCTTCCATAAAATGTGGCTCTCCCTCTGGCGAGTCCGCCTACGAACACCGCGGCGCAAGAGGGTGCTCTATGCATTGCAAAAGCATCGTACTCGTAGAAATACATGACAAATTGTCCCCGCAGCATGAGAAATCAAATTTGTCATGCGGATTTACCTTGAGAAAAAAATTTGTAATGCATGATTGCAATTACTACGAGTGCGATGCTTATGCTTTTTCGCTGGATATTTTCCTCTGCTGCTTTTCCACAGTGTGACGGTGCGGTCTGCGATGAAGGTGAGTTCTCCACGTCCCTCTCTTGGCTATGCATTGCAAATATGGCTGGGTCTGGAAGGATGTAACTTGTCATGCCAAATCTGAATCATGCAAAAAATCTGCGTTGCATGAGCACCAACAGCCGTCCTATTTTACCAAGTTGCGAGGGAAGGTCTCATGCAGGATAGGCATGATGGAAATCTCGCAGAATTTGCTATGCTAGGCGCGGCTGCATTCCAGACACCATGGGTCATGGAAAACCTGCATGACAAAGCTGGCATCCTTCCAGACCCGTACATATTTTCATTTCATATTGGCAGCAGGTGTTCGACGCCGGCGTACTGCGGGAACCACCTATGGATGGGTCAGGTGCGAAATCGACAAAGTTCAAATGATTTGTCATGCATATAAATGCGACACAAAGACTGACTCCATTGCAGAAGACGCAAGAAGGGACGCAGCTTGTAGTGCTGGTAAGGGTCAAGAATTGGGTTCTTGCTGAGTAGCATGACAGGGGGGCACCCTCTTGCCCTAAACAGCATGACAGACTTGCTTCAGAGTGGCCAGGAAAATTTGTCATGTGCCGATTGGAAGAACCTGTGGATCCAAGCAACTGGGGTATAGATTTTATGCATTACAAATTCTATATTTTTTCAACTTTGTCTGTCAATTTCGATCCTGGTAGATCCATACCACCCGTATACGGCGCAATTAGTTCGTGCACGGAAGTGGGGTGCGAGCGGATGTGCGACGTCCGCAACGACTGTCAGGCCTACATGCAGCACACAGCAAATACCTGCGGCTGTCTGCTGATCTTCACCACGCCAGATAGAAAATCCCAAATTCAGGGCATGCTGGACATCACGATATAACCCGCTCAGTTGTTACAATCTCAAACGTTACAATAGAGTATGGAAATCTGTGATGCAAAAGGTGCATGACCTAGCCTACTCCCACAGCATTGTGCATGACAAGTTCTGGGGTCCCAAACCGCACTGGAATCTGGCGAGATTTGAATTGCAGAAAGTGGAACGCTGTGCGGGTCTGTCATGCTCATCATGCAATACAAAATCCAGACTGTATTGTAGCGTTTGAGATTGTAACGTTTGAGCGTGTCATACACGACCTGGGTCTCTTCTAAATGCCGGGTCAAGCCCGCGAATACTGAGGTAATCACGACTATGGAAGCGTCAGGATCGAAATCAACAAAATCGAAATAATTTGTGACGCATAAAATGCATGACGCGACGTGCGTGTGTTGCAGAGCAGGCAAGTGAGGCCGATAGTGAGCCTGTTTGGGGTTAGAGCTCGAGCTGCTAAAGTAGCATCCGAAAATCAGTCCTCTTTGCCTAAACAGCATGATAAACTGGATTTAGGGACAGCCAAAATCTGTCATGCGCCACTTGAAAACTGGGTTCCAACTGGCATCCATTTTATGCATGACAAATTTTTCGATTTTGTCGATTTCGATCCTGACAGTTCCATAACGACCACGCCAGCCCCCGTGCGGATTTGCGAGTGCGCCCATGGCGTGGTCAGTCAAGAGGATTGTTTATCAAATGTAAAAATGTCTGGGTCTGGAAACTTGTGATGCTGTGTGGCGTATCATGAGGAGGCGACAATTGCTGGCTCAGCATGACAAATTTCTGAGCTTCTAGGTGTTGCCTATTCTGCACGACAAACTACGTTTCTGCATGACAGAAAAGTGGGGCTCTTTGGTAATGTGCACGACAGATTTAAGAGTCATGCCAAACAAGCATGAAAAACTTGTAAAAAAAAAAAAAACAAGCATGACAAACTTGCATTCTTCCAGACCCAGACATTTTTACATTTGATATTGTGCCGAGCACGGAAGGCAGAGCTGCGCCTCGTGTGACGCCGGCTACAAGCTTCGAAGCCATTACATGGAAACGTCTTGCTGGCCGACCTGCGGCCCAGTTGACTCCTGCGCGGGACTGGAGACGGGTTCGGGGGCGAACAAGGTCTACTACATCAGGACCGGCTATACACACGACTACTGTGACGTTACACCTACACAGGCCTTCGCGGAGGCGTACCCAGAAAACGGCTGCCGACAGAGCTGCTGCACGCAGGGCTGTAAGGTCCCCACGGCGACGATTCGCGGGAAGCTGGATCTGGGAGACGTATGGAAGCGTCAGGATCGAAATTATCCACAAAATTAAAATGATTTGTCATGCGGAAGGTGTAATTAAAACGTCTCACCTTGTATCAGAGAACTACATTGGTCATGCGATCATCCTTGTGCTATCGATAATACCGTATCTTCCGTAGACTTAGTCTCGTAATAAATGCGACGACCAGGCTCTTCGTCTTTCGGCTTCAAGAATACTTAGTCGTGTCAGCTTCTGCCAGCCGGCGGGTCGGAAAAATGATTTCGAGATGAAATTATGGCGTGTATTATTTCTAACCTCCCCAACCCCTCCGCACGTCCCCCCCCAAGTGCAGGATAAATGACGATGATGATGAGAACGCCCAATACAAAAAGAATTTCTGCATGGAATGAAGCAGAAGTCAAGTTTTTTTTTTCTCTCCACTACTGGTGCGCTCATCTACTCTACGAGAAATCGAAATCTTCGCTCTGGGGCCACGAGCAGCAGGGTCTTAGGCTTTATTTCTCGAAGCTTTGAAGAAAATTATATTGGTCTCTATTCAGTTTATCCCGAAAAAAAACTCTGTGAGTGTAACTTTTACTTTCGTGGGGTGACAGCATGACAAATTTATTCCACATGACCGAGAAAACCTGTTGTAATGCGTGGCTAGGATGTGAAAAGCAAAAGACACATGAAAAGATGGTTTCGTGGCTGTCTGGCATGACACGTGTAAACTTTTTTGCATTTTCTGCATCACAGACTTACACCCACACAGGAGTTTTTTTCTTGCATACACCTACAAGACTCGACCACGAGCAACTGCTTGCACGTTCTCAAAATGATGGAGCTCCTCTCGTCGGGTTGTACTAGTAGTGCCAGCACTACGTCCTCGTCGTTGTCTTCTAAAATGAGGCGGAGGAGTGGTCTGTCCACTGGTACTAGTTCTTACCGCGCCGCGGCGGTTTTCTTGACGACGTACTTGAATTTTCACCGAGAAGATGAACACCAACACACCACGAACTACACGTCCGTCCCGTCTGAAACCTCCACGAAAGCAAACAGCTTTGTGGCTGCCCTCTCGTTCTCAGCGGAGAAGATGAAAACCAAAACCACGGCTCGCTCTAAAAAGCGGAATAAAGCTGCCCTGGAGCTGGTGCGCCGTCGGAGCCGCGAAGGGAAAAGTAGTGACAAGGGCGATGTTGAACAAGAGGAAATAAGTCGCGCTAGCAGAAGTGCTGGCACTGCATCTCCTGGTTTGAAAATTATACCTTCAGCACCACGAGCAGAAGAAACTGCAGCGGTCGAAGCAGCACCTTCCCGAGCAGAGGTGATCAGCGCCAGCTTTCACGACTTCGAACGCCAGACGCACCTGCAGGACGGCGCAACAGAAATAAAATCTTCGCAGTTTCTGCAAGAACAACTACAGATGACAAGAAGCAAAACGACACGACACACCGAATCTACATCGAGCTTCGAAATTGAGTACGAAAGCATCGGGAACGGGTGGTGCGCGCATTCCGTCTACGCACCAACGGGTTTCGAACACGAGCAATATTACCACCGCACGGATTCTGCCACCTTTGGCAGGGATATCTGCGACGCGAACGCAAACTGTCCCGCGTACCAAACCTCCACGGACGTATGGATCTGTCAGGATCGAAATCGACAAAGTTGAAATAATTTGCCATGCATAATGAAAATGGATGCCAGGGGTAACCTAGTTTCCAAGTGGCGCATGACA
Organism: Amoebophrya sp. A120; assembly: GCA_905178155.1. Taxonomy (NCBI): domain Eukaryota; class Dinophyceae; order Syndiniales; family Amoebophryaceae; genus Amoebophrya; species Amoebophrya sp. A120. Next base: position 3,352,163 of record CAJINV010000002.1, read on the forward strand.
AATTCGGGCAGAGCCGAAATCCAGTTTGTCATGCTGTTTGGGTAAGGAAGACGGCTTTTGTCATGCTACTTTAGCACCTCAGTTTCTACCCTTCAACAGGCTTACAGTCTGCCTGACTTGCCTACTCTGCAAGACAGGCACTCATCTGTGGGCTGCATTTTATGCATGGCAAATCATTTCATCTTTGTCGATTTCGATCCTGACACATCCATAGAGCGGCAAGGGGCTCTACAATCATCTGGTCCATTATCCAGACGGTGATGCATTTACGCCCGTGTTGCCGAACCTCGTGTACGCACAGCCCAGCCCACCCCTCGTATCCTGTGCAAAAGTATCGTACTCGTATTGCAATCATGCATTACAAATCCTTTTGCTAAGGTAATTCTGCATTTATACAAATTTCATTTCTCATGCTGAGGAGATTTGTGATGCATTTAACCGAGTGCGATACTTTTGCAGTTCATACCTCGATTCCTGGAACCATTACGCTTGCATGGTGAAGAAGACAGGATTACTGAGAGGAAAAATCCCCCCACCCGATATCGAAAAGGTATGTTTCCGAAAATTTTTTGTGTTGGTGATTTGAGACCACAAATAACGTCTGTCTTGCAAGAAGACAAGTGCAGCAGAGGCTTCCGCGCCATTATGGAAGCGATTGACCATGCTGCTGAGCCTAGGGGACAGGAGCCCTGTGTAATGCTAAACAACCAGACCCAAAGCGAAGGCCCCTACCTAGGCTGAGGATCTGGCTGCGATGCCGTATTGCAAGACAGCGCGCATTTGTGTACGGAGTTCCAGCATCAGAAACTTCGTCTCGATATGGGGAGGGGGGATTTTTCCTTCGGATAAGGATTTATCCCCGTCGGACACTGCGGGACCACGCATCTGGTATTAAATGCAAAAATGTCTGGGTCGTCTGGAAGATTGCGAGGCTTGTCATGCGTGTCTGGCATGACTAAAAAGTTTGTGATGCGTGTCCAAGAAGAGACCCTTTTGCCTGTCATGCAACAACGCAGTTTGTCATGCGAAAAACGCAACACAAAGGAGCGCAGATATTTCTCATGCTTGGCTGTGCATTACAGAGCATTCACTATTCCCAACGCAGCATTACAAATTTCCAGACCCACACATTTTTACATGTGATATCTGGCTGCCCACAGCAAGAAGTGCTCTGGCTGGGGTACAGAGACGGAGCTTCCGGGGGACATGGGCGGGTATGACAACTGCCGTGCCCGGTGCAGTAAGCATACAAACTGCAGCCATTTTTCGCTGGTAAAGCGAGCAAGCGGCGTCGTCATCTGTTCCATTTACGACGACGCGGCTTGCAGCGAGTATCAGGACGAGAATGTCCAGTGTGACATGAGCGCCGCGGCAACCGGTGCTATGGAAGTGTCAGAATCGAAATTGACAAAATCGAAAAATTTGTGATGCATGAAATCGATACCAGTTAGAGCCTCAGTGTCCGAGTGGCGCATGACAAATTTCGGGAGCACCCAAATCCAGTCTGTCATGCTGTTTGGACAAAGAAGACTGCGCCTGTCGTGCTACTCTGGCAGCGCATTGCATACCCCTAAACTAACAGGCTGACAATCGGCCTCATTTGCCTGCTCCCCAATACAGGCCTGCAGTGCCCTACATTTTATGCATAACAAGCCTTTCGATTTTGTCGATTTCGATCCTGACACATTCATAGGTGCTAGTGGGGAGTTGATTCCGCCCAACGCGGGGAGCGACAAACCGCACCAAGTCGATTGCAGGCTGACCTATAAGTGCGGCCCACGGGACCCTCACCTATGCACTGCAAAAGTATCGTACTAGTATGAATCGCATGACAAATAATTTCCTCAGCTTGAGAAATGAAATTTGTAATGCGGGTTTAACTTGACAAAACAAATTGTAATGCGTAAATGCGATTAGCACGGGTGCGATTATACTGTTGCAATGCATATCACCCCCAGTATGACAACGTCGGCGACAGCGGCTGCACTGTTGACGAGGAGTCGCCATTCATCCTGAACGATGCTAATTTCGGCTGGAAAACTGCGTATCAGACGGTGTCCGGCTGTTCCCACCAGGTGAATGCAGTTCCGAACTGCAGGTACGATCCTACCTGCACGGAGCAAGGTTGTGAAGAGTTGTGCAACATTCGCGCCGATTGTCAAGCCTACATGCAGAGCCAGTCCGAGAATTGCGACTGCAGATTGATCCTTACCACGCCAGAGCACAAACACCGCATCCTCGGTCGGTGGAGACACATCAAAGACGGCCTCTACGCGGGCTATGCCCCATACCAGTGGGACCATGCTACTTGCTGGCGCAGGCCGGGCGGCAGTTCGGAGACTACACTCCCGACGACGCCGGCCCCCTTGGCGGTTTGCGACTGCGCCCAGGGTGTAGCTAGCCAAGACCCCTCCACGTGTGTCGGACACGGAAAGCAAAACTGCGAAAGCTGCTTATCCTGAGTAAGAAAAAAGTCCCCACGACCCCATAGCTGTAAATGCAAATCTGCATGCTGGAAATGTTTCTCATGCGGAGCAGCCCTATGAGCAGCATTTTCTATTTGTGTTTTGGAATTAGTCATGCTCCACATAAGCATGCTACACTAGTATACCTGTGATGCTGCTGAACAAGCTAAACAGGATTACACTTCTACGAGGCCAAACGTGTCATGCGCAGCAGCCAAACCAGGTTGATTTGTCGAGCAGATTTCCCAACTTGACTATGTTGGGGTGGGGACGTTTATTTTTGCTCAGGATACTGCTACTTCCACTCCGATTACTGGAAGCTTCGCAACAACTGGCCGAGTCAGGGAGAAACTTCGTGCTGGCTATGAAGCTCTCAAATCGGTTACCTTCTCATCAACTGTTATATATGATTTGTCATACAAAACGCACACCAGCATCTTCCACACGATGAAACTACTTCGCATGACAAAGTTTTGAAGGGCTAAGCAGCATCAAAATCTGTGCCAGATTTGTAATGCGAGAGGTGCAAGCTCTATTCTACTTGCATCACAAATTCATGTAACAGTTGAGAATGTAACATTTGAGAATGCCACACTGGCCGATCTGCGCTTGGGTTGGAGATTCCTCCTGCCAATCAAAAGAGACGGGTACGGGGGCGAACCGGGTCTACTACATCAAAACCGGTTATGGAAGTGTCAGAACCGAAATTGACAAAATCGAAAAATTTGTGATGCATAAAACCGATACCAGTTCGAGCCTCAGTTTCCAAGTGGCGCATGACAAATTTCGGGAGCACCCAAATCCAGTGTGTCACGCTGTTTGGACAAAGAAGACTGCTCCTGTTGTGCTACTCTGGCAGCGCATTGCATACCCCTAAACAGGCTTGCAATCGGTCTCATTTGCCTGCTCCCCAATACAGGCCTTCAGTGCCCTACATTTTTTGCATCACAAGTTTTTCGATTTTGTCGATTTCGATCCTGACACATCCATACCGGTACTGAAAACTATTACAATGAAAAATGCCTCCACCCCAAGATTTGCGCAAGTTTCTCATGCAAAAGGTTTTCTTCAAATGAAGAACTTTTTATCTATGCGTAAAAGGACTTCTACGAGCCTCTCTGATGCAGAATCTAAGTGCGCATCAAGGTATCTTTTGCATACCAGATCCGGCTTTTGTTGGGCTCCTTTGCAGCAGCACAAATTTGAGCTATTCACAATGGCGAACTTGTGATGCTGATAGATGCAAGACCACGGGGAATGTTTTCATTGGGAAGAAGGTTTGATAAATACAAATAGTGGGGGTGGGGACATCGACATTTTTCATTGTAATACAAACACGTACTGTGACGTCACTACCGACGAGGCCTTCGGGGCAAACTACCCGGAAGCCGGCTGCCTCGCCACCTGCTGCACGAGGGGCTGTAAGGTGTATCAAATGTAAAAATGTCTGGGTCTGGAAACTTGTGATGCTGGGTGGCGTCTCATGGTGAGGCTATAGATGCCGGCTCAGCATGACAAGTTTCTGAGCTCCTAGGTGTTGCCTATTCTGCATGACAAACTGCGCTTCGGCATCACAGAAAAACGGAGCCCTTGGGCAACGTGCGTGACAGATTTAAGAGTCATGCCAGACAAGCATGAGAAACATGAATTCTTCCAGACCCAGACATTTTTACAGTTGATAAGGTGCCCACGGCGACAATTCGCGGGAAACTTGATCTGGGAGACGTATGGAAGCGTCAGGTTCGAAGTCCCCACATTTGAAACAACAATATACTATTTAAACTGCAGCAGGCCAGGCCAGAACTATTGAAGCCTTCTTGGGGTGTGTTCTGAGGTATGCAAAGTGGCTGCGCAGGAGCATCGTGATTTGTAATTGGCAGGCCACACCCCAAAACACACCCCCGGCACACACCCCAGACACACCCCCGACACACCCCCGAACACATCCCCGGCAGAAACTGAAGCACGCCCCCGGACACATCACCCCAGGCAGAAAGCTGCATGGCTTCCAATGATGTGGAAGATAGAAATACGCGAAGACAAGCAGGCCCACCTGGGACGAGGGCAGCCCCTACAAATTCAAAAGCCGCCCCCGTGCTCCTTCGGGGTGTGTTTGCATGCGCCGAAATTTGTCATGCGCCGCTTACACAATACCATTCCCGCAGCAGCACAGTCTGTTTATGTCATGCGCCGCTTACAAATTGGTCTTCCAATAAATGTTGTGCATCGATCATTTTGTGCAACATCGCAAATATGATTTCAGCTTTGTCGAAGATTTTGATCCTGACGCCCCCATAAGCCGGCGACCTAGCACATTACTTCGCCGCGGCGCTGCGTTCGTCCCATTTGACACCCGGACAGGGGCCCTGGTACGCAATTCCGGGTGTGGGTTGCAGCGACGAATGGAACCCTGCTCATACACCGACGTTCTATTGCAGTTCGGGAGGCGCTCCGCTGGCGATGTTCACAGGAATATCAAAAGGAAAAATCCCCCCTCCCCATATCAAAACGGAAATTTGTGATGCTGATTTGTGGCCACAAATCAGCTCTGTATTGCAGGGAGGCACTGCGGCCAGATCCCCAGGCTAGGTAGGGGCGTATGGGTCTAGTTGTCCAGCATGGCAAACGGCTCCCCTCTAGGCCCAACAACATGACAAATCGCCTCCATAATGGGGCGGAAGCTTCTGCCCTTGTCTTCTTGCAAGACAGATGTGATTTGTGACCTCAAATCCGCAACACAAATTTTTGGAAACACACCTTTTCAATATGGGGAGGGGGGATTTTTCCTCCCAATAAGGAAGTTGCACGCAGAAAACGTGTCGGTGCCCAAACGGCGTCAAAGGGGGAGCGTGCCTATCAACTGTAAAAATGTCTGGGTCTGGAAGAATCCAACTTGTCATGCTGGTTTTGGGTTCTAAAAATATCTGTATTGCATGAGCAGCAAAGTAGAGAGTCCAAGTTTTACCACACGGAAAGAGCATTTGTCATGCGGTATAGGCATCAGGAAGCCCTCACAAAATCTGTGACGCTAGGGCATGCATCACACACATCAGGAGTCATGCAAAATGTGCATGACAAGCCTGGCAATCTTCCAGACCCAGACATTTTTACGCTTGATAGTGCCCCAAGCATAACGACATCACCTGCACGTCGTGCTCTGACGAGTCGAAATACCGCATCCGGGCACATTTTCCCACCACGGGACAAACCTCCTGCTGGCCCACGTGCGGCTCTTCGACGAACCAAAATTGCGCCAGTAAGGAGGGCATCTTGGGCGATCCGTTCCGCGTTTATTACATTCCAACCGAGGACGAGGACGTCTATTGTGGCGACGACGCCTATGGGGACTCGGACGCGGCCCGAAGCGCACAAAGTGGTTCCTACCCCGCCACCAAGTGCCGCAACAGTTGCTGCAGGATGGGGTGCAGAAGCCCGAGCACCCTGCTAGATCCCATGCATTCGCAGCGGCTGGGCCGACTCAACTACGGCTCAACCGTCTGGAGGGAGAACCTCCGCACAACGCGTATGGGGTTCTCAAATGATACATTCTCAACTGTTACATGATTTGCAATGCAAAATCACAATCAGAATCGACACGATCAAGCTGCGTCGCATGACAAGTTCTCCAAGAGCCAAACAGGCTGGGAATCTTTGCCAGATCTGTCATGCAAGACGCGCAATTTGACCCCTTTCACTTTTGCCATTCTTGCATCACAAATCCATGTAACAGTTGAGAGTGTAACAGTTGAGAACGCCATAACGCGCTTTCTTCCCCCGATGAGCTCGGGTGCCGCGCAAGTGGCCTCTGGCGTGGCGTGCGTATCCTGTGCAAATATATATGCAGTCTCGGTCTGGAACAAGAGTGTGAGGCTTGTCACGCATCGCGTGGATCACAGAGCTGGTCTGGAATGTTGCGCCCAGAAGCATCACAAATTTTCTTGCCAGAGCTTTTGGATGCCTATTGTTCCGGAGGAGGGTGAGAAGCTTGCCCTGTGCGTGGTAACAACTAAGAGGTGGGCAACTACTTTTGCGGTTCATGCAACTACACAGATTTTTTCAGGATTCAGAGGCAGGTACTTACTAGCATGCCAAGAAGTTTGGTGGATCTTCCTTCCAGACCCAGACATATTTCTTTGCAATGCATAGTTCAAGAGCGGCTACGACCCGACCCCGCCGGTACGATTCTACTGCCAGGGCGAAGGACAGAGCCTAAAACTTACCTCCGACGGGTGCGAGGAGAAAGTGTGTCGCTGCCCCAACGGCCCGGCAACTCCGATGGAACAGTGCCCGGGGGATGGCCTGATCTCCTGTATTGCATGCGGGACCAATACCAATTTCAGGCTGCGACCGAATTGGCCGACCGGCCCGGAAACTGCCTGCTTTCCCACGTGCGGCAGTAACCAGTCCTGCTTGAAGCAAAACGGCGTGTATTTTGTGCCCTTGCCGGACGCCGACGCGTATTGCAATGACAGTGATCTCTCGGCTGCGGAAATCCTACAACTCAAGAACGCCGGCACGTACCCCACCGAAGGGTGTCGCGAGAGCTGCTGCCAAGAGGGATGCATATGCATTGCAAAAGCATCGTACTAGTATAAAACGCAATACAAGTTTTTTCAGAAAAAAATGGTGTTTCTAATGCTGATTTGGCTAAGAAACCAGATTTGTCATGCATGGTTGCAATTAGTACGAGTGCGACTGCGATGCTTTTGCAATTCATAACGCAAGCAGCCAAGCAATACAGACAAGGCGCGCCTCGAGGGAGTTGGAGGCGCCAATGTCAACCACGACAGCACCTGGAAAGCCGCCCTGGAATCGGCGACGTTCCTGCCGTTGAACCAGGGATGGTATTGCAAGGAAAAATCCCCCCGCCCCATATTGAAAGCGCATCATTCTGAAAATTTGTGATGCAGATTTGTGACCACAAATCCTTGCAAGAAGGCACATTCAGGCTGTCCGCCACGTTATGCAGGCACTTTGTATGTAGTGAGGTCACCGAACGGTTCTAACCAGGGAGTTTTTTTGCCATATACCCTGAAAAACGACCGGCAGTTTTCAAGCGGCCGGAAGCGTTTTTTGACATAAAAAGTTTTCAATTATCAAGCGGACGGGGCTTTGCCATCAAACAAGCCCGGTCGAAAACTATCCACTCGCACTTGATAAAACGACGCAGGGGAGCCGGCAAAAGGGGCGCCCTTCTGAGGCGCCCGCCGCCTTGGTTTCTGGCGATTTGGGGCGCCCAAAAAGTGGCGCGCAAAAAACGCGCCCAAAATCAAAACACCGAAACAGCATGGCACGGCCGCGATTTCGGAGCATTTTGGGCGGCCGCGAAAGCGGCCGCCTTTAAACGGTTTCAGAGCCTGGGAAGCTTTGCAAAAAGCGCCGGCGTGAAAAATAAAAACGCGAAAAAGAAAAAGCGCCCCAGACGCGCAAAGCCAATCCGCATGCTATGGGCCCGATTTTTCTTCGCGTTTTGGGCGCCCCCCGTGGCACCCGGATCGGCCCCATAGCATGGGGGCTGGCCTTCGGAAAGGAATTTTGGCAAAATTCCTTTCCGAAGGCAAAATTTGCAAATGTGCTGAAATATGTAAGATGTTGTGCAACAACCTGACCCCTTTCCGCCGGTGAAAAGGGGGGGGGGGCCCCCACCCACCTTCCGGCCAGGAGACCCGAAAGCCAAGCGGCCGGGGCCGGCACGCTCGCAACCCAGTCAGACGGCCGGGGGGGGCGCGCGCAAACGAAGGGCATAGCACCGCGCACGCCCGCGATCTATGCATCGGCGCGAGTACATTTTTTTTGGCGGCGCGCGCTTCGCGCGCGCAAGTTTCGTGCGTGAATTGCAAGCCAGAGCCAAGGCCGGAAAGCGCGCGCATGCACATGCGCCGCGACCAGATACGGCCAAAATCAAAAAACCTAAGAACCTAGACGCCGCAAGCGTGCGCAAGACTGCAAGCGACCGGGCCCCGCTGCCGCGGCGGCCGGCAACTGCATGCCAAGAACGAGAGCCACGCCGCGCTTGCCCGACGCGGTTTCTTCGCCCCTTTTCCCGCCTTTAAGATGGGCCGGCCCCCAAACACAGGCCCCTATCCCTTACAGCTTGTGAAGGCTGCAATCAAAGCGCCACCCCTACCCCTTGCGCGCGTAACTTCCGACGCGCCCGCCCAAATCCAGAAAGCAGTCCACCGGGCGCAGCATTGTGAGGGGGGGGGGGGTGCTATTGCCTGCCGGCTCGGCGCCGGGCACCCCGCCCGGTCGGTGCGGCGCCCGGGGGGGGATTGGGGCAGGGCCCCTGCCTGCCGGCTCGGCGCCGGGCGCCCCGCCCGGTCGGTGCGGCGGCCGCATCTGGGTGCATTAGCCGTCCGCGCGGCGCCGGTCCACGGCCTTTTTTGTGCCGCGCCGCCACGCCGAGGCCGACCCAAGCAAGGCAGGGTGGAGAGGGGCGGCGCCGAAAAAAAAAGGGCAGCGCTCCATTGGCCAAGCTAGCGGCCTCTTCTCCCGCAATCAATGAATTGCGTGCGTGGAGGTTTGGCTCCACCGCGCGGCGAAGGCGTCGGGGCACGGCGGGGTGCCTGCCCTCCTCCCTCGCCGGCCCGCCCCACATAACTAGGTGGCGCGCGCTTTCGCTATCGCCGGCGACAAAAGCTATCAGGTAGCGGGCGGGGCCCGTTTCTCCTGTCAGACGTTGCATGGGGGCAGGTGGCGCCGCGCGGGCGGGCGCTGCGTGCCCCCGCCATGTAGTGGTTGAGGCACGTCAGGGAGCGGGGTTGTGCGCGTGCTTCCTGGGCCGGAATTATCTAGGGGCGCCCGCGGGTGGCGTTGTGTGATTTGGTTTGCGTGGCGCCTCATGCGCAGCAAAGTTAAAGGAACGCAATGGGGTTCCGGCGCCACGATCTAGTTGGCGATCGCAGGCAGGGGGCTATCCTCTGCGGCCCGTGACTTTGCCTGGCGCCTGCGCCTGCCAAGGAGGAAGGGAAAGCAACGGGGCCGGCCTGTTTGCAGCGCCTTTCCCCCTTCACACACGCAACCACGCACCAGCGCGCCCGCCGCGCCGCGTGGCGATGTGTTGCGCGCGGCATTGGTTGGCCACAGGCAGGGCGGGCCCCAAAGAAAGCCGCGGTCGCGCCGCGTGAGTGTAGTCGCGGGAAAACGCGCCGGCGCCCGGCCCCGGGTCGCTTGTGGCTTAATGGAAAACATGGCAGGAGCCGGACGCCCGCCGCGCAAACAATTCAAGAGGTGTCTTCGTTCCTATGGCGGGATCGGTAATACCGTGCGCGCGCGCAGCGCGCGCGCGCGATTTTTTTTTATGCCGATGACGATTGCGGAAAGGGGGGGGGGAGGGGGTGCCACCCACCTGGAAGGGCGTCTACCCCCCTTTCCGCCGGCGGAAAGGGGTCAGGTTGTTGCACAACATCTAATGTTTCTCAAGTGACCGCCATACCCTGCGGCACAACGTTACTCGCGGCGGTATGGCGAGCTTAGAAAAAGCAAGGCCGCGGCCAAGGCGGCGGCCGGCGGGCAAAAAAAACCCCGCGACCTCACTACCCCCGCCCCGGCGGCTATATTTGGTAATGCTGTAAGGCCTAAAGGGTAGCCGTCTACCATGCTAGGCGCCTACACCAAAAGGCCCTGTCTAGGCTGAGGACCTGCGTGCAGTCCTCTACTGCAACACAAATCTGATTCATGTATCCAAATCCAGCATCAGAAATTGTGCTTTGATATGGGGGGGGATTTTTCCTTTTGATAGATGGGCAACGATCGCCACGGTGCAGTGCAAGAGCGAATGGGACCCTGCCCACCCAGCAAAATTCCGGTGCCTCGGCGCAGGGCAACACCTCGCGCTGCAGGGATGCGACCAGAAGCAGTGTCGCTGCCCGCACGGGGACTATCCTGTGCAAAAGTATCGTATTCGTATTGCAATCATGCATTACAAATCCTTCTGTTAAGTCAAATCCGCATTACAAATTTTATTTCTCATCCTGAGGAAATTTGTAATGCATTTATACGAGCAGTACGCTACGATACTTTTGCAATGCATAGGGATCCTCATTCAAGCACCTGCCCGGCGCACGATGACGTTTCTTGCGATCCGAATTCCTGCTCGGGGGCTAAGTGGCGATCTAAACTGAATTTTCCCGCCAACGGCCTATCTGCGTGCTACCCCAAATGCGGCACCGCCGCGAATCAGAATTGCGGGAAGACTATCAAGTGTAAAAATGTCTGGGTCTGGAAAAGAAGTGCCAGGTTTGTCATGCATATTTTCCATGACCCATGATGTCTGTGATGCATGCCCTAGCATCAGAGATTCTGCGAGGGCTCCCTGATGCTCGTCCCGCATGAGAAATTCCCTCTCCGCGTAGCAAAGAGTGCGTCTCTTTTGCTGTTCATGCAATACAGATCTTATGTAGAGAGCAAAGGTAGCATCACAAGTTACAACCTTCCAGACCGAGACATATTTGCAATGCATAAAGACAAACGGCGTGCATTTCATTCCCTCCTCGAATGAGAATGCGTACTGTAGTATCCTGAGCAAAAATGTCCCCACCCCAGAGTTGTCATGCAAATCTGCATGCGAAAAAAGTCTCTCATCCGGAGCCCCATGAGAGCCATTTTGTAGTGGTGTTTCGGTATTTGTGATGCTAGAATCAGCATGACGCGCTAGATCTGTGATGCTTCGGAACTAGCTAAACAGGACTACACTACAAGGACAAATTTGTCGTGCGAAACAACCAAAGCTGGTTGATTTGTCTAGCCGATCTCCCATGCCCACTCTGGTGTGGGGACGTTTTTACACAGGATATGTAGTGGTCTTTCTGCCGCCCAAGAAAATGCACTTCTCCTGGATGGCAGCAGCTACCCGACGGCGGCCTGTCGCGAGAGCTGTTGCGCACAGGGCTGCAAGATACCAACCCTTGCGAACCTGAAAAAGATCAACCAGGGCCAGGCTTGGTCAGGATGGGCGCAGGAGCTGGGAACGAGCAAATTTGCGGTGAACCCGAACGGAGCGAAAAAATCCATCAGCGGTGTCACTTGCAACGCTGGGCGGTGGGATATGGCGCTCTCAAACGTTACATTCTCAACTGTTGCATGAATCTGTAATGCAAGAATGGCAAAAGCAAAAGGGGGAAGATTGCAAAAATTGCATTACAAATCCCGAGCAGATCATTTAGGTGCTGTTTAGCCCTTCGCAAATTTGTCATGCGAAGCAGCTTGATCTTGTGGATGATGATGGTAGTTTTGCATGACAAATTCATGTAACGGTTGAGAGTGTAACGTTTGAGAGAGAGCTGATCCATATGGGAAGGCGCTGCGCCGACGTTTCGCTGTGAACAGGCGGGGGCCGCTATTGAAAGGAAAAATCCCCCCTCCCCATATCAAAAGGAAGTTTCTGATGCTGGTTTTGTGTACACAAATCAGGTCTGTCTTGCAGTACAGGACTGCAAACCCATACCAAGCCTAAGCAGAAGGGTTTTGACGTAGGCGCGTAGCATGGCAAATGTGTCCTCTGTAGGCTCCATAGCATCACAAACCGCCTCCATAATGCGGCGAGGTCGCTGGATTGGCCTTCTTGCAATACACAGACGATTTGTGTCCACAAATCAGCATCAGAATTTCCAGAAGTATCCCTTTTTGATATGGGGAGGGGGGGTTTTTCCTTTTGATAGTCGCGTTGAAAGTGTTTGGTTGTGATACGCAAATCTCCACAACGGACGCTGGGCTGACGGTGAAGTGTGCGGGAAGCGACTGCGAGTGGAAAGACCCCTGGCTGCCGCTGGACTGCAAGCAGGCCTGTGACAGCAACAGCGCATCAAATGGCTTCTGCGATAAGTGTATCAAATGCGTCGAATATGTCTGGGTCTGGAAGAAGGCAACATTGTGATGAGCATTTCACAACAGCACATACAAATCTCTTATGCACAGGCTGCAAAAGTTGCCCACTTTTGTCACCAAAATGGGAGATTTGTCATGTGGATTCGGCATTGCCGAAGCTTCTCGAGTAAACCTGTGATGCTACAGCTTCCATGCCAGACCTTCTGCGTCATGCAAAAACAGCATGACGCTTCCAGACCCAGACATATTTGCATTTGATAAAGTGTCAAGTCAGCGGTTTGGCCCGGCAGGATCCGATGTTCGGAATATGCTGCCCCGTTGACCCGGGAGTTATCGTGAGAAAAAACTGTCTCAGTCTCAATTTCTAATGCACAAGTTCCTTGAGACAGTTTTTTGTCATGCTCGACATGCAAGATTTTAACGAAGTTCTTCTTATGAATGTGTCTTTCGCTTGTGTCTGATGCATCACAGGTTTTCTGTTTCGTGCTGAGCAATAGATTTGTTTTGCTGAGCAGGCTGCAAAGGATTGAGACTGAGACAGTTTTATTTTCTTGCGATAGGAGTACTCGCTTCATCAGGATCGCCAGAATGCAACTTGCTCACCGAGGCACAAGACGTATCGCAAGAAAAAAGTGTTACAGTTACACATTGTGTTGCAGACATAGCAAGACAGACAATCTCTGTCATGCCGGATATGCATATTAGAAGCCCTGTTTCATACGTGTTTTCCCCTAGGATTTCTGCAACGCAAGTCTTCTCTCTCATGCAGGGAAATTTGTGTTGCTAAATTGACATCAAATGTGTAACTGTAACACTTTTTTCGTGTGATAATACGGCGCGGATTACATTCCGAGCGCGTACAAAAGTTGGCTGGCTGCTGGCAACAATTTCCAAGCAGCGACGCGGGTTTGCTATCCTGTGCAAAAGTATCGTACTCGTAGTAATTGCATTTATGCATTACAAATCTCTTGCTCAAGGTAAATCAGCATTACAAATTCAATTTGTAATGCTGGGGGAATTTGTAATGCAATTTATACCAGTACGACTACGATACTGTTGCACAGGATATTTGCCACGCCGTGCCAACGTGCCTGTCGAAGTGCAACAACGCTGAGGGGATTTGTGCCGCGTGCGAGGACGTGCGCGGAAATGGGGAGAAGTGGGACACTGCGTGCTGTTTAAAAAACTCTGGTAGCAACACTGGCGCGTGCGCTCGGGCACGCTCCTTTCCGATCGCGGACCAGGCACCAAACAATGCGAAGTACTGGTACCACGAGTGCGTAACTTTGAACTTCGTGTCGTCCGGTAAAACGGTCCGGGATGTGGATGGCAACAATGTGGGCAACAAGAAGCTCACCCTGAAGTTGGAAAGTGGCGCTATGTACAATGGGCCGCTGGAGTGCTGGGGCGCTTGTGGTGGAAAGGGGTGGTGCGCGAACAAGTGCAAGATCACGGCCGGCCCCAATAAGGCGGATTACAAAGGCGCGTGTTGTTCGTGGTTGAAAAACTCGGCCGCTTGGCACGGCAGTGACCCGCTGGAGTGCCGCATTTTGTCCGCTTTGCAGGGACGCGACGAAAAAAGCTTTATCTCCAATGCGTACTGGAATTCCCCTTACGACTACCACGCCTGCGTGGCGGTGCCAAAATGGGTCGAGACCTATGAGTCCTGTCTGGGGTCGGGCAAGTGCACGGGGGCCGGCTTGTGCGACCACTGTCCCGACGATGGAGGCTTGACTGGGGCGTGCTGCAAGAAGGGGAACGACTACGACTCGGATCACTACTGCAGCCACGTAAAGACGGGCGGTTCTACGCAAGTTCAGTACCCGGTTGCAGATGGAAAGCTCAAAAATGACGACTACGCAAAAGAGTTTCGCGCTTTCGAATGCGTTCTGGTGTCGACCACGACCACCACGACCACGACGCTTTGTCAGTGCAGCAACGGAGACGTGAAATCCACCCCGTGCGGCAAGCACCTGGCGCAGCACTGCAAGACCTGTGACGACGAGGGGACGAAGTTCAAACTCGAAACGAACTACCCAAGTGATGGTGAATCCTCCTGCCTACCCATCTGTGGCTCCGTCGCGAACCAAGACTGCAGCACAGCACCGCTTGGCGGGAACGCCGCGTTTGCTTCTATCAGCCTGATTCCCTCCCCGGCCCTTCAGCTTTGCAGCAATGTGCCCAATGAGTTCGCCAACGGCTACCCAAAGGTCGCTTGTCAGAAGAGCTGCTGCCGGCAGGGCTGTCTGCGGCAGGCGCCGGCCGAGGCGAGCGAGCGACTAGGCTTCACGGCTGCTTCCGGCTCCTTCACATCGTGGAACGAAATTTTTGCGGAGCAGCTGCAGACGGAGATTGCACTGCCGATTGACAACGAGGTCGTGTTCGTGCAGCGCGGATCCAAGGTCGGAAACGTCGCCGGCTTTGTATGGCATTCTCAAACGTTACATGCTCAACTGTGACATGATTTGTCATGCTCAACTGTGACATGAAAAAGTGCTGCGACTTTGCGCCGTACTCCGACGCGCCCAATCATGCATGTCATGATGCTGCTTTGTGATCCCAAAGTAGATTCTTAAAAACTTGCACGTGTAAGACTCAATTTTCCGACCATTAGTATAGTTAGGAGGCATGCGGAGCGGGACAGTGGGCAGTAGGAACAGGTACAGAAACACCACCGAAAAAAGGAAGAGCAACATTGCACCTGTGTTGTTGCATCACTACAGTTGTTGACTCTCTTGCACAGCGAGGATGGAAACAACTCGGTGGTGTGACTCACCGCCTGCTGACCGTGTGAACAACTGTAGCATGTCGCGACGAGAAGGGACAAGCAGTCTGGAGCCGAAAGGCAAAGGGGTCAGATGGCACTTACGGAACACAAATACGATGCTGCGATGCTACAAGGACGACAAGCCTGGATCACCTCTTTCTCCGATCTGAAGTTGTCTATGTGATATTTCGCTGCGTTATTTTTGTGATTTGTATTTAAAAAAAAAAAAAAAAAATTTGTCATGCTAAATTAACATCAACGCGCAAAGTATGAAGCAGCTGCGCATGACAAATTTTTGAAGGGCTAAACAGTATTGAAATCTGTGCCGAATTTGTAATGCCAGAGGCGCAATCTACGCCCTTTGACTTTTGCCATTCTTGCATATACAAATTCATGTTGTAACACTTGAGAATGTAGCGCTTGAGAGCGCCATACTTTGTCGTCGCGGATTGGAACACGTGCAGTTCGGCCGGAAATGTCATGCTATCAACGGCAAATATGTCTGCTGGGGCTGGAAGGATCCAACTTGTGATGCTGGCTTTGGATTCTAAAAAGATCTGTATTGCAAGACCAGCAAGAGAAATTCAGTTTGTCCTGTGTCTATGTAGAGAGGGCATTTCTCATGCGGAAAAGGCACCAGAAAGCCCTCTAAAAATCTGTGATGCTAGGTCATGCATTGCAGGCGTCATGGGTCATGCAAAATATGCATGACAAACCGTTGTTAAGAAAGCACTTCGTCGTTAAAGAAAGAAAGTACTACGTGAAGAAGTTACGACGTAAGACATAAAATCGTAGACAAGCATGTAAAAAGTAGAAGCAGATACTTCAACAGCCGCGCAGCTAGCGGGGGGGTGACTCCTGTGGTCCCCCCCCACCAGCTGTGCTTTTTCCAAAACATCCAGGAAAACCGTGGCGAGGTTCTTTTTTTTTTTCCAGCAAGTGGCTGGTGGGGGCGTAATATAGGATAAGGAAGTATGTAGGTCGTGAATGTAGAAAAGACTAAGAAGAGCCGGGCTGGTAAGGTAGAAAACTGGAACTACTTAGATACATAAATGGGGTCGTAGTTGAGTATAGTACTTTTTGGCTGAGATAAAAAGAAAACATCATGAACGACGAACGCGGAATCGGAGACAACGCGGCAAAGCGGGGGCAGGGGCGCGGCCTGCCAGCGAGGACACGGCAAGGGAATCGGGACAAACGGCCAGGGGCTCAAGACAAGTGCCAATGAGGGGAGCCGCGCGTACCGTTCGAGCTACAGGAGGACGAGGAGGACTTGGCCAAGTGGGATACGCGTGTGGGGCGGAGGGAAAGAACGGCTGCGAAGCGAGAACAAGTTGCTGGGGCAGGCGACAAGTTTAAATTTGGTACAAAAAAAAACAGCACTCAGATACCCGCGCCATCTGCTTAACTGTGTGAAATATTGTGTCGGCCCGGTCCTGCTTGGTCGCAGGCCGGTGTTCGTGAGATCAGATTTCACATGTTAAGTAACGCACACCGGCTCCTAGCTTAAAAAAATGATGAATTTACATGAAAATGGGGCCTAATCAAAAAAAAAAAAAAAATATGCATGACAAACCTGACAATCTTCCAGACATCCAGGGTGCATATTTGCATTTGATACCTCCTTGCCGTCAGCAAAGAAACCGGCGAGTTCCCCATGCGGTGCTGTGGAGACGAGGGGGATCCGCCGAGTGGGGCGTTTCCATACAAGGACGACGCCATCGGGAACGCGGCTGACGGTACGCGCGTGGATTGCCGAACCAGCCCGGACGACCGGTGCTCCGCCAGTGGCAGTGGCCGACTCAGCTACGCGGCGGCGGTCGCGAAGTGTGCGGAGACGAACCGCAGATTGTGCACGAGTCAGGAACTGCTGACCGTGTTGAATGGCCAAGCGACGAAGACCCTGTGCTCCGGCACCGGCGGAAACTGCGACAACGCCTGCATTTGGACCAGCACGGTGCCCTACACGTACCCGGTGTCTAATAACCTAAGAAACAATATGGGATTCTCAAACGTTACATTCTCAACTGTTACATGGATTTGTCATGCAAAACTACCTTAAGCCGCCAGATGCTCAAGCTGCTTCGCATGACAAATCTGCGAGGGGCTAGACAGCACCTAAATCTGTGCGGAACTTGTAATGCAAAAGGCGCAAACTTCGCCCTTTCACTTTTGCCGTTCTTGCATTACAAGTTCATGTAACAGTTGAGAGTGTAACGTTTGAGAACGCCATAAACAACGGCTTTGCCGTTGATTCCGTCACGTGCAAGGAAGGCTACTACACGGGCGCCAGTCCGCGATTTTTTTGCGACGCCCCTGGAAAGCGATTGCGCATGACGGGGTGCGACGATGTGGTCAAGCATTGTGTGGGCCAGTGGGATTTCACCGACGAACAGCTGGCCGAGCAATGCATCGGAGCGGGGGAAACGAGGACCCGCGAGTACGACGTTTCACAAGCCGCGGAGAACGGCGGAGACCCTTGCTCTGCCGCCGACGGCGACAAAGTTACCTACCAGTGCCCGCTGTACCAGTGCAAGTGCACGTTTGGCGAGGCAGAAACCGGCCCGCGCTGCGTTACGCAGAATGACGGGACGCAGACGGTCGGCTGTGATGTGCAACCAGGGGCGGCGGGGTGCAATGCGGGGTACCATCCGGTCGAGAAAACGACTCAGGACCAGGCCACGTATCATGTCTGCGAGGTAAACAAGTGCAATTGCCCTTCCGGGAACCCCGCCGCGACTGGGGTGGAGTGCGCAGCAGACGGAAGCACGACATTGTGCACAGATTGCACGGAGCCTGGCTATCACATGATCGAGGACGGGCAGAACAAGGAATGCACGCTGATGGAGTGCACGTGTGAGCACGGCGAGCCAGATGTATGGAGTTCTCAAATGTTACATTCTCAACTGTTACATGAATTTGTAATGCAGGAATAGCACAGGTGGAAGGGAGAACCTTGCGCGTCTTGCATTACAGATTTAGTGCAGATTCTAGTGCTATTTAGCCCTCCGGGAATTTGTCATGCGAAGTAGCTTCATTGTCTGGTGGCTCATGGTCATTTTGCATGACAAATCCATGTTTGTAACAGTTGAGAATGTAAAATTTGAGAACGCCATAAGATGTTGGTGCAGCTTGTGATCCTCATCTCACTGTGGAAAAGTGTGTACGCTGCACCGCGGATGGTTATCATCTCGACCTGGGCGGCACAAACGTTTGCGTGGAAAATGAGTGTCTCTGCGACAACGGAACCGGCGCGAAGGGAGCGCCGGCTTGTATGGACCATGGCGCTGAGGTGTGTGCCGTGTGTGTCCACGCGGGGTTTCGGCTGGAAAACCAACGCTGTCTGGAGAATGTTTGCCGCTGCAACCACGGAACCGAAGCCACGGGGGCCGATTGCACGGAGCACCACGGCGAAATTTGCAAAGAGTGCACTCACCCGGGGTTCAGTCTCGATGTACTTACGAAAACGTGCGTGCAAAACATCTGCACCTGCGCGCACGGGATTGCAGCGACGGAGGAGAGGTGCACGGCGAACAACACGAACATCTGCACAGCGTGCACCGAAGCAGGCTACAAGCTCAACGACGCGACCGAAAGTTGTGTGCAAAACATCTGCACTTGCGCAAACGGTACCGCGGCGACTGGAGCCAATTGCACGGAAGACGGCGCCAACATTTGCAGCGCGTGTAGCAGTGACACAGGGTTCAGTCTAGACGAAGGTGCCAAAACTTGCGTCCAGAACGTCTGTACTTGCGCGAACGGCACCGCCGCGACGGGCGGGGATTGCAAAGCGAACAACACGAACACATGTGCGGATTGTGCGGATTATATCGGGTTCAGTTTAGACGAAGTTACGAAATCTTGCGTCCAGAACATCTGCACATGTGCGAATGGAACTCCAGCCACGGGCGAAGACTGCACCAGAAACGGCACGAACATTTGCACAGGATGTGAAGCGGAGCAAGGGTTCAGTTTGGACGAAAATTCGGCTTTTTGCGTACAAAATGTCTGTACCTGTGTCAATGGCACCGCAGCGACGGGCGGGAATTGCACCTCGAACAACACAGAAGTTTGCGAATCGTGTTTGAATGAAGATGAGTTTAAACTGACGGAGGACAAGCACTGCATCTGGGTCGATCTCCTTGCGGGCTTGGCGCCCAGTAAATACGATGAAGTGAATTTCTTTGACGAAAATGATCTATCGGAAGAGGAGAAATTAGAAGATGGAGACTCGACAGCGAAGTCGTATCAAGTGCAAAAATGTCTGGGTCTGGAAGAGTCATGCTGTTTTTGCATGACACAGAAGGTCTGGCGTGGAAGCTCTAGCATCATAGGTTTCGAGAAGCTTCCGCCATGCCGAATCCGCATGACAAATTCCCCACTTTGGTGACACAAAGTGGGCAGCTTTTGCTACCTACGCATGAGAGATTTTTCTGTGTTTTGAAATGCGCATCACAAGTTTGTACTCTTCCAGACCCAGACACTTTTGCATATGCATAAGTCGCCGGATGACTCTGAAACCATGGAGGAGCCCGCGGGTCCTTTGACTGGCGAAGGGCTGGGCGTGATCATTGCCGTGGGTGCGATTCTGTTGCTGGTTTTCCTCATTCTGCTGATTTACTACTTCGGTTTCCACGACGCGGATGGTGGGAGAAACGCGCAGGAGGACGGGCCGCTGCGCGGAAACACGTCGGCCGCGTCGGTGTTGCAGCGGACGAGCGGAAATTTTGGCGAGCGCGAGGGCGACTTGAAGTTTGAGTACCACCACGTGAACCGGGCCTTGATCGAGGCGGGCCTGTCTGCGTTGTACGCCAGCAGGATGGCGCAGCAAATCTGCGACATGAATTCGCAAGACGACGAGGATCTGGTCTATCCGACGGAAGAGCACGACAAGGCAATTCTGCAGCCTTTAGGGCTAGAATTCGACGAAAACGATCCGGACAAACTGGGCCGCATGCGGGAATTTCTGCAGAACGTGGCCAAGGAGCAGCGGAAGCTGTTTCAGCCGCTCCCGAAAACAAGCCCCGAGGAAAGGGAGCGCAGAACGGCAGAATTCGAGTACAAGGAGGTGAATCGGTCTTTGGTCGACGCGGGCCTCTCCGCCCTCTACGCGAGCCGGATGGCCCAACAGGTTTGCGACGCGAGTGCAGCCGACGACATGGATTTGGTCTATCCAACCGACGCGCACGACCGGGAGTTGATCGCGCCCGTGTTCGGAATAGACGCCGAACTGGGTGACTTCAAGGTTATCCCGTGCAAAAGTATCGTATTCGTAGTAATCGCAATCATGCAAGACAAATCTTCTGCCCAAGCAAAATCAGCATGGCAAATTCCACCATGTGTCGCGCTGAGCAAATTTGTATTGCAATTACTAAATAACTACGTACAAGTACGATAGAAGTTTTGCAAAGCATAGAAGTTGGTCTCGGACAAATGCGGCGATTCTTGGAGAACCAGAACGTCGGGGTTAAGACCACATCACGCCCCTCCAAACAAGCAGCTGCTGCTCGGCCTAGCAAGAAGGGCCTCTTCCGGCCCTCGATGGCTGGCGCGGGGGTTGAAAGACCTTCCACGGCGAACAAAGCAAGCAAGGCCAGCGTCGCGCGGGTGTCGGGTGCCCCCGGGTTGGGAGGTGGACCAGCGCGGACCTTATGACGTTCTCAACTGTTACATTCTCAACTGTTACATGATTTGTCATGCAAAATTGCCATATTAAGCCGTCACACGATCAAGGCGTTTCGCGTGACAAATTATCGAAGGGCTAGACAGCGCCTAAATCTGTTCCAAATTTGTAATGCAAAGCGCGCAATCTTCCCGCGTTCACTTTTGCTGTGCTTGCATGACAAATTCATGTAACAGTTGAGAATGTAATATTTGAGAACTCCATACACCTCGGCCGCTGCCTCCAGCAGCGGGTACGTGGGCGTTTCCGGCCTGTCAGGACTGGGAGCATATCGTGAGAAAAAAGTGTTACAGTTACACATTCTACTCATGCAAGACAAGCAAGACAGACAACCTCTGTCATGCAGGAAACGCGTGCCAGCCTCATTACATTCGTGTTTTCCCTTATAGTCTGCGCATTACAACTCTTTGTCATGCAGAGCAAATCTGTGATGCTGAAATTCCAACAAATGTGTAACTGTAACACTTTTTCCTTGGATAGAGCAGGCAGCACCGTTAGTACGGCTTCGGAAGAGGATGAAGAGGGTCCTCTTCAAGGGCACGGACGGGAAGCAGTGGTAGTCTGCACGGTAGAGGAGATATGAGAGTGCACAACTACTCCCCCTTTTCCTCATTTGTATGGCTTGAACAGCAATACAAACACATGCACACTTGGGGCCTGTGCATGACAAATTTATCATTTTGTGCGACCTTATGTAGTACTGTTTGGACACTTTCGGAATTTGTCATGCATAATAGTGACGCAAGGGAGCAAGTGGAATTGTGGATTTTGCATGAGAAATGAGAACGAGAGGGAGTTGTGCACTGTCATAAAAGACCGCCGCGAAGCTGGAACACGAGCAAGGATTTTCGCCGCGGGCGGCGGTGTGCTTGGCAGAAAAACTGGTGGCGAGAGCCCGCGACGCCGTGGCCATCATCGAGCGCGAGTTGCAGGAAGAGCAAGCTGGGCTGCAGGTGTCCGGTCTCACTCTGCCAGACGGTCTTCGTGGCAAGTATTCGCAGGCGGGAAACGCTTCCACCGTCGAGAGTGGTGCGCGGCCGGTGGGCACCAAGGCAAGTGCCGGCTCCGGCGGGACGACAGGGAGTGCCGGGTCGTCCGCCGCAAAATATCAAATGCAAATATCCCTGGACGTCTGGAAGATTGCGAGATTTGTCATTGTCATGCTAGTCTGGCATGACTCTGACCTCTGTATTGCGTGGCCACAATCAACATCCTCTCTCGCCTGTCATGCAAAAACGCAGTTTCTCATGCGGAATAAGCAGCAAGCACGAAAAAACTTGTCATGCTTGGCGGCGCATTACAGTGCACTTATTATCGACTGACTTGCATCACAACGTCCCAGACCCAGACATGTTTGCAATGCATACAATGATGTACGAGCGCGTGGCGCAGTATGTGGCCGACATTTCTTTGGCCGACCTACAGGATGAAGCAGGAGGTGCGGGTATCCTGAGGAAAAACGTCCCCACCCCAGAGTTGTCATGCAAATCTGCATGCCGAAGATGTTTCTCATGTGGAGCTCCATGAGAAGCAGTTTCCAGACGTGTTTTGGAATTTGTCATGCTCCAATCAGCATGATATAGTAGATCTGTGATGCTGCTGAGCTAGCTCAAACAGCACTACAATACGAGTCCAAATTTGTCATGCAAAACAGCCAAAGTTTGTGGATTTGTCTAGCCGAGTCCCCATCTTGACTATGGGGTGGGGACGTTTTTACATAGGATAGCGGGGAGTGAAAACTGGAATGACGCTGCGGGCGAGGAAGACCGACAGAAAATCGAGGATATGCTCCAGAATATGATAGTGCACAACTCCCCCTCCCCCTCATTTGTGTTGCATGAACAGCAACACAAGCGCTGGCAAAGATGCAGCTTTTGCATCACAAATTCCGAGAGGACTCTACATCGTGCTGTTTAGGATTGCAGAATCTGTCATGCAAACAGTGTTAACAGGCAAGCCAAGGGGTGGATCGGGAATTTAGCATGACAAATGAGGGGGAAAGGCGGGGGTTGTGCACTCTCATACAGAACTTCGGAAAAGCAGAACACGCCAAGACCATCGGATTTTTTGCCGTGGCCAAGACGAAACCGGCGCGAAGGAAAAAGCGCGGCGCGTCGGAAATCGCGCTCTTTGATTTGAAGGCGCTGGCCCACCTGGAAGAGCTTTTCGACAAGAACAAAGTAGGTGGCGCGACTGGTTCAACATCTGGGGTTGCTGCTGCTGGTGCGCCATCATCTTCATCCCAGCGACCGGGCGGGAGCAGCCGGATACTTGCGCCATTCGGGAATACCGAGAACGCGAAGCAAGTGAACCTGTTCATGAGAATGATGCCCCCGAAAAACAAAGTGTATCAGCACCACGACCACCACGACCATGACCACCATCTCGCCGCCGCAAGACCATCTACCTCGAGGCCTCCAACAGACGGAGCCCGCGCGAGTAGATCCACGGGCACGGGGGCCAGTCGGGCGACGGGTTATCCTATTGAAAAATCCACCTTTCGCCCCGTACTCAAAGTGGGATAATTTGTGTAGCATGATTTGTGACCGCAAGATATCAAGAAGTTGTCATGCGAAGAGGTAATTAATACACGCGGACTGTGCTGTCCGTCTGGCGTGGAAAGGCCTTGATGCATCTTCAGAATTACAGGAAGCCATTGCACTCTCGGAAAAAATAGCATTGCAAACTTACGCGCAACATCAAGCGTTAGCGTATGGTCCCTTCGCACTGCAGCAAGTCGAGTTTCGTACGCGAGAGGCACAAAAAGAGGAATATTTTTTAAGTACCAACCTCCTTTTTTAAAAATATGTGGGGAGCGGGGATTTTTCCTTATGATACTGGCGGAACTGATCTTCATACGGGCGGCACTGCCATCGACCGAAGCGACGTATCAAATACGTCAGCAGCTGAAAGCGACCCTGGTGCCACGAGTACGAGCGAAGGGGACGAAGATGTGGACGACTCCGCTTATGAATTGCAATTGCAAAAGTATCGCATTAGTAGGATTTATTCTTGCATGTTGACAATTTTCAACTAGTACTTGCCCAGTACGTCGAAAACTGAAATTTCTTGCGCGCCAGAATCGCCTTTAAGAGGAGACTTGTAAGAACGCGTACTATGCAAAAATTACTACGAGACGTACGATACTTTTGCAAAAATGCATACCGATCGTGAAACGAAGCAGCTTCTGAAGAAGAAAAAGAACAAGAAGATCGTACTAGTCAAGAAGAAGAAGAAGGCCCCCGGAGCTGCAGGTGCTACGTCGACGAGCTCCAGTGCTAGTGAAGCTGAAACTGCAGATGGTGGGCATCACAGTACTGCGACCGGTAAACCTAAGAAAAAGACCAAGCTCGCGACCAAGAAGAGTGGCAAAAAAAGCGTAGGAGGTGCAAGTGCAGCGGCGCAACCTTCGCAGATGAAGCAGGACGCACCTACCCAGGAACTGCTGAACGAAGCGCAGGCGGCGCTAATGGACGTCGGGTTTTCCCGGCACCAGGCGAAGATCATCGCCGAAAAAATCGCCGGCGTGACAGCGGTATGCACCTGCAAATAAAGTATCGCTCTCGTAGAAGTACTACAAATCGCAGCCATGCATCACAGATTTATCAGCATTGCAAATTATTGAAGATGCGGTTTGCCTCTTCCAGAAAAAAATGTATATGCGGTTTTTCATTCTAGAGCGATGCTTTTGGTTTTGCAATGCATAGCCGGATCAGCTTGACCAAAAATCGGGTTTGACCGAGGAAGAAAAGAAAATCGCGTCCGCGGGACTGGGTGGCGCAAAAGTGAACGATATGGGAGTGTCAGGATTGAAATCGACAAAGCTGAAATGATTTGCCATGCATAAAATGGATGCCAGTTGGAACCCAGTGTCCAAGTGGCGCATGACAAAACTTGGCGGTGCCTCAATCCCGTTTGTAATGCTGTTTGGGTAAGGAAGACGCCTTTTGTAATGCTATCTTAGCAGCCTTATTTCTACCCCTCAACAGGCTTAGTATCTGCCTCCGTTCCCTACTCTGCAAGACAGGCACTTCGTGGGTTGCATTTTATGCGTCACAAACTATTTCAACTTTGACGATTTCAATCCTGACGCATCCATAAACGACCTGCAGGATTTAGCGGAAGAGCTGGTCCACCAGAAAGGAACCTTTTTCGCCTATCAAAATGAAAAATCCCCCCTCCCCATATCAAAACAGAAATTTGTGATGCTGATTTGCGGCCACAAATCAGCTTTGTATTGCAAAGAGGCACTGCGGCCAGATCCCCAGGCTAGGTAGGGGCGTATGGGTCTAGCAGTTCAGCATGGGAAACGGACCCCCTTTAGGCCCAACAGCGTGACAAATCGCTTCCAAAATGGGGCGGAAGCTTCTGCCCTTGTCTTCTTGCAAGACAGATGTGATTTGTGACCTTAAATCCGCAACGCAAATTTTTGGAAACATACCTTTTCAATATGGGGAGGGGGGATTTTTCCTCTCAATATCGCCAAGCGGTTCTCGCCCGAATCGCAGCAGGAAGCGATGTATGAACAGCAAAAGCATCGTACTAGTTCTAGTAGTTATTGCAATACAAATTTCATCCTCAGCATTAGAAATGGAATTTGTATTTGTAATGCGAATTTGCCTTAACATCTGGTTTTTTAATGCATTAGTACGAGTGCGGTTCTTTTGCATTGCTTTGCATACCATGAGGGGAAAGGCGGCGGGCCAGCCCATGTCGCTCCTCGAAGAGAAATGCGCAAATCCCGGGGCGACATCACTCTTGTCCGGAGTGGAAAAGAAGACGAAGGGAAAGCGCAAGGTGGTGAAGGTCGGGAAATGGAAAACCAAGCTCGCGGGTCGCTATCCTGTGTAATAAAAACGTATGATTCCCAGCCTGCAGCAGCAGCAGCTCCCCTGAGTGGGCAAATGGGAATTGAGCTAAGACTAAACACTTGTTCCTGCGCGCATGACAAATTTAGATCCGGTTGTCGTTGTAGCCAACGCAGGCACGAATTCCGCAAGTTTTGAGAAGCTATTTTGTCTGCTTTGAAGAGCGCGACAAATAACTTCCAGACCTCACTCAAATGCCGTCAGCACTTGTGGCACTATTCCGTGTGAGAAGCTGCGAAGCCTTTCTGCATGATGCGAAAAAAATGAGCATGACAAAGACAACTTTTACTGCCAGGTCGTGGGTACTTACGTTTTTGAAATGGATAGTCGCGGCGGGGGTCAAACGACCTCCTCTATGGAAGAAAGTGAAGCGTAGGCGGGTGCTAATTATGATGTAGTGGATATCAATCGCGCAAAGGCAAAACTACGACTGCGCACAGTTTTAGGAAAAGAGTGTCACTAATGAGCAAGCTTCATTGATAAATTCTTGCTTTAGTCGTCCGTGCTTTTCGAAAAGTAGTGGTCTCCAAGAAAAATATGTTGGTGACTTTTTTATTGTTTTGTAAATTTGTTTGATGTTTGTCATTGTTTCTCTTTCTGTGGATACGTTGTGATCTTGAATCGAATTTGCATGGTGCGGATGTTGATTTTCATTTTCTTTCGGATTTTACTAGCAAGAAATAGATTTTTTTTCGGCAATCTTGTCGGCAATAGATTATTTTTCGGACCGTTTATTTCGCCTTGTTCAATTCGATATTTCTTCTGCTCTAGTGCAAGTAGCTTCATCGGCTTACAAAAATGTTGTTAGATTCATCTTTTTCAAATGTTTGTGTTTCATTGTCTACTACTCGTCCCAGGCGCATGCTGTATAGTCCAATTTTACGAACAATATTTTTACGACCATTTTTGACCACGATTCTTTTATACGTTTGTTTCATCACCTTGACACCTTGATAGTTGTCTTTACATCTTTTCCTCACAATGTACAGAGCTGGGCGCCGCTTCCTAGGTGCCGATGCAGCACAAAGAAAGATGAAGGATCAAAAATCTGTAAAATCACATTGGCTGTAAAATAAAAAGTTCTTGGATTCTTGTTGTAGAGCTTACAAATTCTGTCTTAACTGTTGTACCATTCGATGTGTGCCACAACAAAAGGTGGGCGGCCTGATAGTGTGACGACCTGAAGTGGTTGTTTGAATTTTTCGTGTTCATACTCGTCGATCCCCAGCATTTGTGCGTTTTGACGTTCAAATTTCTACATAATTTCTACATAGACCACAAGGTTATCGCTCTTTGAAGCTCATGTTAAATAAGAACAAACCACTTGATGGATCGATATGTCATTCGTTGAAAGAGAAAGGGTGGCGTGGAAGAGGAACAAATGGATAGTGCGTAAAAAAGGGCACTCGACGGTTTTCTATCTCACTAGAGGGCCGACGCGGCTCGAGCTGCAGCTGATCAAATCAGGATGAAAAGGTATTCCTATTCGTATTCCTATTGGCTACGTACTAGAGAGGTTGTGTTGGGGCTGCAGGCTGTCGTAAAGGAAGAAAGAAGCCGATCTGTGAAGAAGTCGTTGTGACGAGTAATACGGGTCCACATCTCGAGTGATCCATTGTGGTTCAGGAAGTGCTACTTGAGGTTATGCTTACAACCACTGCTGTATTTGGTCCGTTCTATGACGATTGAGACTGATGGTCCTAGCTCTTGAAGACACAGTTCCCGGGTCGTAGTCGTCGTTCCAGACTCGACAAGCTGTGTATTAACTGCTGGTCGATAGAAGCGATCATGATCATGAGTCTGCTCGTTCGCGTAGCGAATAAAGTTGGAATAAAGATCACGTTCACGTGGTGCTGCACGCATTTTCGATAGTTTCGACATGATTTTCGGATGGTAGTCTTCGACGATCGAAGCATTTATATAGCATCTGAAAGGAAAATGGTCACGGTGGGATCGTGAACGTGTCAATACGTTGAACATGTTGATGCTGTCCATGTGCTGCACATGATCTTGTTAGTGGTGATCAACTACACTGGTGGTGAAAACAGAAGTACTTATAGTTGAGGAGGTTTTTTTTTCTTCTCTGCTGTACTTCAAGGTGGGGGGGGACGCATAGAAGAGCAGGTTTTCGTCCGTTTCGCGTATGACCTGCTCAATTATGCTATGGGGGGACGCATAGAAGAAGTGACCAGCGAACGAAAAACCATTTTTCTAGTACATACTCAAACAGTTTGATGTTGTTGATCGATCATCGATGATTTCATCGCGATCGTGACGGAGGTAGAATGTTGTTGCTCCCAACAATCAAGGGACCACAATCTGAAAAAACCAGAAGTTGTGCAAGTTATCCGATGTTTTTGAAAACAGCAGAACCAACACGAGCTGCGCCACCGTCGTCGTCGTGCAGTAGAGGGCGGTGGAAGATGAACTACTACTCGTGCTGGTCCAGTAGGACCCTAGTAGCCGTCGGAACTCTCCTTCTTGCCGCGAACAATGTTTCTGTCTTCTTTCTGCACAAAGAAATTGCGACGGAGAAGATTTTTGCGCCATGTTTCTCAGGAGCACATGATTCAGCATCATCATCTTTCCGCCTCGGCATCAACATGATCCCCGTCGTGTCTGCATTTACCGTGTCTAGAACTTCGCACGAGAAGAAGAGCAAGAACACCGATACTAGCACAACTGTCGGAAATAAGAACAAGCGCCAGCAGTTCCTGATCAGCGATAAGAAGAAGCTTTTCGCCGCGGAAAAAAACGACAAGGCTTCATCTTCTTCCAAGCGGCTCTTGCAGCCCGGCAGTAGTGGTGGACCGCTGAAAATGAAAAATGAAGTTGCCGCCAGCGAGGTCCGCGTGGACGACGATTTTTTGCAACTGCAGGTGGTGGAAGATGTTGCTGCTAGTTTTACCAAGGTTAAGGACGAGAAAAAGAGGGACAACGAAGAAACTAAAACGCGGGAAATGAAAAAAGCGTCGATGAAAGCGGCTCTTCTAGAAGAAGATCCTCCTTCTGAAAACGAAGCAGACGATGATGGTGAGGGAAGTGCCCCGCGTGGTGCAGCTTCAACGACCCAAGGTGGAGCCGCGACGACATCCAAAGTCCTGGAGCCTGATGAGGAGCACGACGAGGAACTACTGGCTCTAGAGGATGTTCTTGAGCCAGATGAAGCAGCACAAGAGGAACCAGACCACGATGAAAGTAGCGACGACCACGACACTGGTGACGATGACGATGATGAGGACCATGATGAAGATGACGATGATGATCCGGAGCGGCTTCTTCACGATGACAATGAAGACCAGCACGATGGCCACGATCATGATGAAGACCTCGGTTCTACTGTCGCTGGTGGTGGAAATGGTGACCACGAAGGCCCATCGGCTGCACTGCTGCAACTGAAGGGAAACAGGAGAAGAAGCGGAACGTCCGAGCGCGTTCCAGCCGAACCTAACTGCCCAGCCGATGTTTTCCGACCCGAGCGAACGTCTCCGCGGTGCGCTGTTGGATGGTACTGCGAGTCCTGCCGACATTTTAATGCGATCCGCGTGCTCAACCCGACCAATATGGCGCTCTCAACTGTTAGTGTTACAACATTCTCAGCTGTTGCATGAATTTATCATGCAAAAATACCTTAAGCCGGCTCCGGCAGAAGATGATCGAGTTGCTTCGCATCATAAGTTTCGGAAGGGCTAGACAGCATCTAAATCTGCGCCAGCGCCAAACTTGTAATGCAAAGGGCGCACTCTTCATCCTTTCACTTCTTTTGCCAGTCTTGCATTACAGGTTCATGTAACAGTTGGGAATGTAACGTTTGAGAACGCCATAATCAACGGCCACGGGATCGGGTGGCACGACCAACGATCGCCAAACAGTATGGATGTGTCAGGATCGAATTCAAAATCGACAAATATATAAGTTGAAATGATTTCTCATGCATAATATGCAGCCCACAAAGTGCCTGTCTTGCAGAGTAGGCAAGTGAGGCAGATTGTAAGCCTGTTGAGAGGTAGAAACCGAGCTGCTAAAGTAGCATGACAAAATGCGTCCTCATCGTTACCCAAACAGCGTGGCGAACTTGATTCCGGTTCTACCCAATTTTTCCATGCGCCACTTGGAAGCTGGGTTACAACTGGCGTCCGTTTTATGCGTCACAAATTATTTGAATTTCAACTAACTTTGTCGATTTCAAACCTGACTCTTCCATAAACACCGCCGCCGGAATTCGGTGGGTGAATGAACACTGGCCCAGTGGGTCTGGAAACCCTCCTGGCGGGAGTCCCTCCTGGAGCGAGTGTCCCCACACCTTTAGCCAGACCTTGATCAGTGACAGATCCGACCGCCACTTCGAGTGCGCGCGGGAGCAGATGGAGAAACTGCGACACGAATGCTCGGCCAATCGGCAATGGGACCACCCGCAGGGAGCGGGATGCCATGCCTTGATGACCGTAGTCCGCGGCAGCCGCTCAGACAGGAAGCACAAGATGGAGTGGTCTCAGAGAGTTTACCACGGGACCGACTGGAGAGCCCTGAAAACGGGGGAAGTAATATCAAATGCAAAAGTGTCTGGGTCTGGAAGATTCCGGGATTTGTCATGCCAGTCCGGCATGTTGACTCTGAGCTCTGTATTGCGTGGCCGCAAAGGTGGGCTTCTCTTGTTGAGCACTGTCATGCAAAAACGCAGTTTCTCATGCTGAGGACGCAACTCTGAAGCACGGAAAAACTTGTCATGTTTGGCAGTGCATTACAGTAATATGCGCATTTTTATTCCCTGACTTGCATCACAAGTTTCCAGACCCAGACATTTTTGCAGTTGATAAGTAAGTTTGTCGACCGACATGAACGACGAGGACTGGCTAGAAAAATTGTCGCCCTCGGGCTGGAAAGAAGCAGGCGGCACGACGTGGGACGAGATCAAAACGCGGCTAAAGTGGGCGAGGCAGAACAACGAAGACATCATCACCATGACGTGCAAGCCCAGACCCTGTCAGCTGATCTATGGCACGTCCACTCAAAGTGGAGAAGGCTGGGGCACGGGCCTAGGGGGCTCGGCGGTTACCTACTACGACGGCGGCTTGCCAGCGGAGTCGGATCCGAACGGCGCCTGCAGAATGAGTGCCTGCTATCCGAGTGCACAAGAACTCCTCCTCCCCCTCATGCAGACCATCCTTGCCACTATTATTCTATCTGATTGAAGATCGTACGACCCCGATGAGACAAGCCCACCGGCTTGGTTGCAGAGCACTATGTTGGGCGCCCCGATGGTTGATCCCCTATCTACTTCGGGCGCCGTGGATTTTCAAAAGAGCAGACGATCGGAGGGGGCTGACCCACCACCCTTGCTCCTTCCGGATTTCCGTGGATTTTTTTTGGCTGCCTCAAAAAATAAAAGGATGATTTCTCTCCCGCATGCTATGGTCGAGTCAGAGAAAGCATTCCTTTATTTTTCCCCAAAATCCAAATATTTGCGGAAAAATCCTGGAAAACCCGCATGAAATCCCTGCGCAGGTGGAGCCGCACAGGGGTGGGGTCGGGGGGGGGGGGTGGGGGGGGGGGGGGGGGGGTAGTTGAATGCCCCGCCACAGGTGCTCGACCCCCCATCAAGGTATTGGAAAACCCGCCGGCAATCACAGGGCCGCGGGGCCGCGTCGTGGAATAGGTTGCGTTCCTTGGTCTTTGTGGGTTGGGTTTCGTTCCCGTTGGCCGCAGCTTTGCAGCTGACGACAGCGGGGCCTATTTCTGATGCGCCGCCCTCGCGTGTTTGCTTCGGGCCCCCGGCGAGTTTGGTGCCGCACCGAAACGATCGGGACCGGCCAAGAAGGAGGCGAGTGTTTGCGCACTATAACCAGGCCAAACGCCCCCCGAACGCTTCGTGCCCCTCTTCGGCCTTCATGAAGCGGCGCGCGCTTGCCATCGGGAGGGTCTTTAAATGCCACCACCCCATGCCGAGTAATTCTAGAAATAGCGCAAGCCATGCAAGGCCCATAGAGCCCAAACGCTCGCCCCAGACACGCGCTCTGCCATCGTATTTATGTGCGCGAAAAATCCACGAAAATCCAAACGCGTTATCTCATCGAGCGAAGTCCAGTCCAACGCCTGCAGAATGAGCGCCTGCTATCCGAGTGCACAAGAACTCCCCCTCATGCAGACGGCCTGAACAGGTCGAGCAGGAGGGTCGAAGCGGCCTCTGCGTGGTCAACACAAACGTTGATCCAGCAAGCACGGGCGCTAGCGCCGCAGTTTAGAGCAGGCCTACTCATATCATAATTATACGTAGATGACTTGTCATGCAACATAGGACATCCAAGTCCAACTCCAAGACCAAGAGTAAAGGCTGCAACAGCAGCTTTTGAATATTGCATTGTATTTTTAGATGCTGCGTGACTTCTACGAAACATGCGGGACGGGGGGAGAAGTAGTTCAGCACCTTTACATCTGTTGCAACGGACAATATTGGGCGTCGAGCAACAATGGTGTAGGAGGGAGTGGGCGTCGTCGCAGGGTCTTCGCATATGCGTGCGACAATACCATCGCACAATCAGAGTCGAACCAGCGGCGACGTTGGCACGAATTAGGGTCGCTATGAACTGCAAAAGTATCGTACTCGTATAAGTGCATTACAAATCTCCTCAGCAAGAGAAATGGGATTTGTCATGCATGCTGATTTGCCTATGCCTTCGCAACAAGATTTTTTGTAATGCAAGACTTGCACGTATTTTTTATACGAGTGCGATACTTTTGCACAGGATTGTCGAATTGGGGCAGCAACTCCGGCCAGAAACCGCGAACACGGAGCGCGGCTGCATACATATTGTGAGGAAAAATCCCCCCTCCCCATATTGAAAAGGACATTTGTGATGCTGGATTTGCGTACACAAATCGACTTGTATTGCTAGAAGGCAAAGAGACGCAGTTGCGGCCTAAATCGTAGGCGATTTGTCATGCTGTTTCTCACTTACAGCGACCTCCTGTGATGCTGAAGGTGCAAGGTTTTCCCACGCCAGCCAGCACTACAGTCCGCATCTTTTGCCTTCTAGCGTGACAATATGACTTGTGGTAGCAGATCATGCTACACAAATCTCCGCTTTGGTATGGGGAGGGAGGATTTTTCCTTACGATAATACATCCAGCCAGGTGACATCGTCCGAAGGACCGCCCACGCCTATGGAAGCGTCAGGTTTGAAATCGACAAAGTTGAAATGATTTGCCACGCATAAAATGGACACCAGATGGAAGACCAATTTCTAAGCGGCGCATGACAAATTTTCGGAGCACCGGAATCCAATTTGTCACGCTGTTTGAGCACAGAAGACTGCTTTTGTCATGCTCCTTTAGCAGCTCTATCCCAAACCCTAAATTGGCTGACAATCTGCCTCACTTGCCATCCCGGCAAGACAGGCATTTCATGCCTTGCATTTTGTGCATGACAAATTATTTCAACTTTGACGATTTCAATCCTGACAGATCCATAACGCCCTCCCGCTGGACATTGGCCGGACGGAGGAGACTATCACGAAGAAAAAACTGTTTCTCTGTGAACTTGTAATGCAGAAAATGTATGTCAGAAGAGAACTCAGAAGTGTTTGTCTTGCTACACATGGAAGATGACAATGGATGTTTAGCTGTGCTTTCCCTTAGGAGTCTCGCATGGCAAATTTTCTCTGTGATCGATGTAGAAGAAACTTGTGATGCAAAACTTGCAAAAAATTTCATACAGTGAAGCACCCCTTTCGCGCGATAGAGACGAAGCCGCACACCTCCGTCGGGTGGTACTGCGAGACCTGTCGGTCCTTCAACGTGATTCGCGTTGTGAACCCGAACACCGGCCGTGGGGTGGGGTGGCATGACCGCCGCGCGGGCGAACAAATTACCGCGGGCAAGCCCTGGACGCACTGTCCCGGCACCGGCGCTCAAGTTGCGGACCGGCACTTCAAATGCGCTAAAGAACGGGTCGACGATATCCTGTGTACAAACGTACCCACACCAGAGTTGTAATGCAGATTTGCAAAGACAGGAAGACTTGTAATGCGCATCCCCATGAGAGCCATTTCCAGCCGTGTTTTGGAATTTGTGACGCTGTGAACAGGATGAGCAGATGAATCTGTGACGCGGCTGCACTTGCTAACCTGCACTACACTGCAAAGCGCAACTTGTCATGCGTGACTCACGCAACTCCTAGGCTTGTGTTGCAAAATCCCCATCCTGACTCTGGTGTGGGTATGTTTTTACTCAGGATAGACGAGCTTTTTCACGAATGCGCGAACAACGGACGCACAGGAGGGGGCTGCCACTCCGTGCTCACCGTGATACTATCAAATGTAAAAATGTCTGGGCCTGGAAGAATGCAACTTGTCATGCTAAATCTGCAGCATGCACAAATCTGTGTTGCCTGATTACCAAAAGTCGTCCAGTTGTGACCAAGTCGGGAGGTAGTTTCTCATCCAGGATAGGCATTAGAAAGGTCTCGCGGAATCTGTCATGCTAGGTCCTGCATTCCAGACCTCATGGGTCATGGAGAAGCAGCATGACAAATCGCGCATTCTTCCAGACCCAGACACAACTTTTGCATTTGATAGCTCCGCGGCGGCAGCAATGAGCTGGAGCGGACGGAGAAAATTTTTCCCGGGAAGAGTTGGGGGTCCAAAACCACCAACGTAAGCCCGGTGCCCGGCGACTGGCTGACGCAGCTGGCACCGTCGGCTTGGGACCGCGTGGACGAAGGTATGGCACCGATCTGGAACGATATCAAGGACGAACTCGACAAGGCGCGGGACAACGGGGACGACATCATCGCGATGACATGTAAGCCCAGACCGTGCCAGCTCCACAGCAACGGGGAAGGCTGGGGCGTGGGGGTGGGTGTGCCATCTTACGCCGCCATGGCGATCACGTATTACGACAATTCAGCAGATTACAACGTTGCGTGCAGGCAAAGCGCGTGCTGCAATGGCTACTGGTTCGGCCACTCGGTGTACGGAAAGACATGGGATTACGCGTGCGCCGACACGATTACTACCGGGACCACTGGACAACTACCAACCGACAGCAATCGAAACCAAAAAGCCCGCACGGTAATCGTCGGCGACTACATTCACCGTGAGAACATCAAGAAAACGGAAACCCTGGACGCGAGTATGGCGTTCTCATACGTTACATTCTCGAGCTGTTGCATCGATCATGCTTTGTCCTTGTCATGCAAAATTACCAAAACCCGCCACGCGAGCAAGGCACTTTGCATGACAAAGGCAAAGCTTCGAAGGGCTTGGGCTACACAGAATGGAAATTGGTTGTGCCGAATTTGTGATGCGAGAGTTGCAGCAACAAGCCCCTGTCATATTTGCTATTCTTGCAGTTGCATCACAAAGTCATGGAAAGGTCGTTGAGAATGTAACGTTTGAGGACCGGATACCGAACAGCTGTAGCTTGTACTCCGGCATGGCTATCACACAGAAAAAAGCTGGCAGGACATATTTGTAATGCGAAAATCAATACACAAAAAAACATCGCATTGCATATCCGAAACAGCATGCTACGGGGCCACCCATGACAAGTTATTTTTGTGCGTATTTATTTTTGCATATACAAATATGCCCTGCCAGCTTTTTTCTCTGGGATAATGGCGGCCCAGTGCCAAAGGCATGACTGCGCTTCCCAAGGCGCAAACCAGTATGTGAACGGGAACAACGTCCTCACCACCTACGAGAAAATATCGCAGGAAAAAACTCTTTCACTGTAAACTTGTAATGCAGAAAGTGCATCTACTCAGAAGGGTTTGTCTTGCTATACATGCAAGACAGTGGAAGATTTTCTAGCTGTGTTTTCCCCTATAGGATGAAAACCTTGCATGGCAAATTTCCTCTGTCATGTAGGGCACACCTGTGAAGATGCAAAATAACTTGCAAAATCCTATACAGCGAAACACTTTTTCCACACGATAGAAAACGGCTCCCGGCTACTGGGACCGCCTGCAGAAGTGCTGCTTCCAGCCGAGTCCTCGGGATTACCAGTGTTCGGGCTGCGCTTGCCGCCACGGGACTGCGGCGTGCGCCCCGGCCACAGGCGTCCCGCAGAACGCGGACGAAAACGGACACGCGGTGTTTCAGATATGGCGTTCTCAAATGTTACAATCTCATCAATTGTATACATGAATTTGTGATGCAAGAATTGGAAAAGTAAAAAGAGGGAGCTTGCACCCCTCGCATCACAAATAATTGGGCGCAGATTTTCATGCTCTTTAGCCCTTCAAAAATTTGTCATGCGAAATAGCTCCATCGTGTGGATGCTGATGTGCATTCTGCATGACAAAACACGCACTAGTTGAGAATGTAACGCTTGAGAGCTCCATACCAGAACTGTCAGAGCTGCAACACGCTGTACAGGGAACGGGTATCCTGTGCAAAAGTATCGTACTCGTAGTAATTGCAGCATGCATTACAAATCTTTTTCTTAAAGTAGATCCGCATGACAAATTTTATTTCCCATGCTGAGGAAATATGCATTTAAATTTATACGAGTGCGATGCTTTTGCATTGCATAACGGGACGGGTGGCCCAATGACAACAGCAAGAATAACGGCTGCTACCCTGTCTGCGGAGACCCAGCGGGCGTGCAGAAGTGTCACGAAAAGGAGAGCGGATCTGCGGCGAATGCGTATCCACAGTAAATAATTTCCCGTAAACATACGAATGCAGTCTCTGCATGACAAAATTGGGCTTCGATCCTAGTTTAGCATGACAAGTGATGTTACGCCCCGAATTCCTGAAATTTGTGATGCATTTTGTACACGTAGATGTACGTGAAATTTGTATTGCATAATGCGAAGACCTATCGCATCCCGTCGCCGGCCGACACCTATTGTCCGCTAGAAGGCTCGATGACCACGGACAGCGCGATTTTAGCAGGAGACTACCCGGCGGCGAAGTGCCAGGACAAGTGCTGCCGCGTTGGCTGCAAATACCCGTCGGCGGGAACCCTGAACAAGATCGATGTCAGCGGCATGGTGCCCCAGCAATGGAGCTACTACTTGCGGCAGGCAATGTTCCTCCCGAGCAGTGGCGCAGCTCAGGAGCTTGATGGCGTGAGCTGCAAACCCGGCAAGTTCGAGAGCGCGAATGGGGCGAGGCCGAAGTTCCAATGCCCCAGCGCGGGCGCAGCGCTGAAGCTTGTCAGCGGATGCGACATCGCGGTCCCGGACCCAATCACTTCTTCCGGCACGGTATCAAATGCAAATACGTCTGGGTCTGGAAACTTGTGATGCTGGTTGACAAAGACGAGGGTGCCTCAATTGAATGGCAAGCATGACAAGTTTTGGGGGTGCTACAGTCTTGGCTTTTCTGCATGACAAAGTCAGCTTCTGCATGACAGAAAAGTATGGCTTTTGGGCAATGTGCATGACAGACTTGAGAGTCATGTCAGACAAGCATGATAACCTCCCATTCTTCCAGACCCAGGCATATTTGCATTTGATGCACGGGCGCCGGCCTGACCGTGACCTGCTCGGAAGCGGACTGTCCGTGGGAGAAGCCCTACGTCCCGCTGAACTGCGCTCGGGGCCCGCAGCCCTGCGGCGACGGTTTCTGCGACAGTTGCGAAGTGAGCGGACCGGGGGCATTGCCAGCTGGAAAGGCCCTGCCGGCCGGGACAAAGCGGGGCATGTGCTGTCAGTACAGCCCAGCGGGGGCACAGGAGCGGCAGGCCGTCCACAAAGTCACGGCGTTATCAAGTGCAAATATATCTGGGTCTGGAAGATTCTGATTGCGAGACTTGTCATGCTAGTCTGGCATGACTCTGAGCTCTGCATTGCGAGGCGATGGGTTACCCGGTCGGCAGAGCCGATCCACACGAACGAACGAACGATGCCCGCGAAGAGCTCCTCTTGTTTGTCATGCAAAAGCGCAGTTTCTCATGCGGAGTACGCACCTGTGAACCACGGAAAAACTTGTCATGCTGGGGAGCGCATTACAGTGTGCTTGCTATTCCCGTCCTTGCATCACAAGTTTCCAGACATCCAGGGATATTTGCAATGCATAGGCGTCGAGTGAATACAACGAGATGCACTCTGTGAAGTACCTGGTTGACGGCAACCTCGCTGGCCCGATGTTGAACACGGCCGACAATGGCTTCAGCTCGCCAGGCCAGAAGTGCCCTTGGGTCCAGTTTGAGCTGCCGGGCGCGGACACGGAAGTGGGGAACGTGCAGTTGACCACGGTCCTCGATGACCTCTATCGCCTGCGCCGCCTGCTGTTCCTCACGGGGGCCTCTGATAACTCGGCGTGGAACCCGGGCAGTTCGCAGCGGCCCGAGGGCAAATTTGGACCCGGTGCGACCATGCAACAAGCCGGCATTCGGGTTCTGCTGACCAACACCGCACGCGACCGGTTTGACACGTCCGAATGGCATGAGGCAAACGGGGTGCGGAAATGGTGGCGAGGTAAGGCTCACGGCAATGCCTGTCCGCAAGTCAACAACGCCGAAGTGTGCGAGTGGGTTCGCTGCCAACCCTCTGCTGCTGGCGTGAACGGCTGCAAAAACCGTTTTGTCGCGTCCACTGCTGGCGGCCAGGAAGTCGGGACCTTAACAGTGAACTGCGCTGGGAAAAAGGGGAAGTATTTGACCATCGAGCTGCCGGGCGTTTCGGCATATGAATTGCAGAAGTAACGTACTAGTATGAATTGCAATACAAATTGGCTCAGCATTACAAATTGAATTTGTCATGCGGATTTGCCTTAGGGACTAGATTTGTAATGCATAAATGCAATTAGTACGAGTGCGATCGTTTTGCACAGGATACGGCAGGCGGAGGAGACCAAATCCGGATTTTGAACTTGAACGAAGTGATATCATATGTAAAAACGTCCCCACCCGCCCATAGTCAAGTTGGGAAATCTGCAAGAAAAATCAGCAGTCTTTGACTGTTGCGCATAACAAGTTTGCGCTCGCTATGTGAAGATCCTGTTTAGCTAGTTCAGCAGCATGACAGATCTAGCCTATCATGCTGATTGGAGCCTGACAAATTACGAAACACGACTAGAGTGCTACGCTTCTCATGCGGCTCCGCATGAGAAATATAATTCCCAGCATGAAGATTTTCATGACATTGACAACTATGGGGTTCTTGGGGCGTTTTTACACAGGATAAGTGAAGATTTCCCCGGTCATACCCTCCTCTCCGGAGTGCAGTCTGTTGCAGCAAAGCACGCAAAAATACGTGACCACTGCGTACTTGAACGGGCTGACTGCGGCCACCTACGGCTCCGCCCCCTCCTGCCACGCGGTGCCGACGTGTCTCGACTTGTGCGGCGGCACGGCTGGAGAATGCAATGCCGGATGTGCAGGCGTCCGGGCATCAGGCCAGAGCTGGGAGACAGCTTGTTGCCTGAAGGGCGACGCGGACGCCCCCGGCGCGTGTGGCCGCGTCCGTTCGTTTCCGATGGCCGACGACCCCCGGGTTCTTGCGCTTCCCTCGCCACAGAAGTACTACTACCACGAGTGCGTGACGCTTCGGTTTTTCGATCAGGGAAAGTCCAAAAAGCCGAACGCGGGAAACAACAAGCTGCTTCTATGCTGTGCAAAAGTAATATCGCACTCTTACTAATTGCAAATACGCATGACAAATCTTCATCCTAAGGTAAAACAGCACTACAAATTTCGTTTTTCTTCTTGCCAAAATTTGTAATGCAATTTATACTAGTAGTACGGTACTTTTGCAATGCATAGCTTCTCAAAGTGGACCACGGGGGTGACCCGGACAAGATTTCTGACGGGCACATGGCTATGAGAGTGCAGAACCCCCCCTCCCCCTCATTATTTGTCATGCAAAATACCAAACCCACGCTTTGCCTCTTGACACTTTTCGCATGACAAGTTCTAGAAGCTCAAACAGGGCTAAGATCCTGGGTGAATTTGTCATGCAAAACCTGCATTCATCTTGCCGACGCTTGTATTGCTGTTTATGCCATACAAATGAGGGGGAGGGGGAGTTGTACACTCCCATAGTGGCATGCGGCGGAATAAACAGTTGCTCCTCCGGGGGGTACTGCAATGCCTGCAAGGTGATCGGGGGAAAGGACTATGGCAACTTTGAAGGCGCCTGCTGCCAGTGGCGCTCCACGGACAGCGCCAATGCCGGGGACTGGCACGCCAGCGACCCGCGGTATCCACAGTAAATTTATTCCCGTACACGACGTACAAAAACAAATGCGGTCCCTGCATGACAAAATTGGGCTTCGATCCTAGTTTAGCATGACAATTGTTACGCCCCAAAAAATTGGTGAAATTTGTGACGCACTTTGTCCACGTGTACAGGAAATTTGTATTGCATACGCGGGAGTGCAAGATTATCACGGCCCTGAAGGACTGGAGTGTGCAGCACTCTGTGACGGCAGCTATCAAATGTAAAAATGTCTGGGTCTGGAAGAATGCAACTTGTGATGCTGCATTAGGATTCCAAAAAAATCTGTATTGCATGAGTACCAAATGGAATGCAATTTTTTCTACGCTGAGAAGGCATTTGTCATGCAGAATAGGCATCAAGAAGCCTTCAAAAAATCTGTATGGCTAGGGTATGCTTATGCATCACAGACATCATGGCTCATGCAAAACGTGCATGACAAATCTCGCATTCTTCCAGACCCAGACATTTTTACATTTGATAGCAGCGTACCTGAACCAAGATTTTGGTGGCTTTCTGAATAAACCGCAAGGCCACCGCTCCTGCGTCGCTGTACCGAAGTGGGTATCGAATGCAAAAATGTCTGGGTCTGGAAGGTTGGAACTTGTCATGCTGTTTTTGGATTCTGAAAAAATTTGTATTGCTCGACCAGCAAGAAAGGTCCAGTTTGTGCTACGCGGACAGGACATTTCTCATGCAGAAGGCGCATCAGGAAGCCGTCTAAAAGTCTGCGATGGTAGGTCATGCATTACAGGCCTCATGGGTCATGAGAAATATGCATAACAAATCTTGCATTCTTCCAGACCCAGACATTTTTGCACTTCATAGTGGGTCAGGTCGTACGAGCAGTCCTGCTTGTCAAAATGCAGCAACACGCTGGGACTGTGCAATCAATGCCCAAACCATCCGACCAACACCAATCTGTTCGGGGCGTGCTGCAAGAAGGGCGACAACAGCGCTACTCGCCCCTACGAGTGCGGTCTCGTCCAGGGCGGTTTTTCCTTCGCGGATCGGCTGAAAGACACGGCTTATGGGAACACGTTTTTTGTAGAAG
Source organism: Amoebophrya sp. A120 (assembly GCA_905178155.1). NCBI lineage: Eukaryota > Dinophyceae > Syndiniales > Amoebophryaceae > Amoebophrya > Amoebophrya sp. A120. The sequence goes on from CAJINV010000002.1 coordinate 3,392,992, forward strand.
ATATGGCGTTCTCAAACGTTACATTCTCAACTGTTACATGAATTTGTGATGCAAGAATCGCAAAAGTTAAAGGAAGGACCTTGCGCGTCTTGCATGACAGATTTGGCGCAGATTCTCAGCCTGTTTGGCCGTCTGAGAATTTGTCATGCGAAGCAGCTTGATGGCGTTATTAGTCAAGGTAATTTTGCATGACAAATCATGTAACAGTTGAGAATGTAACAGTTGAGAGCGCCATAGAAGAGTGTGTGTACGTACAAACGACCACCACTACGACTACCCCGGCCCCGGTCCACTGCGTGGGCCGGTGGGACCCTGCCGAGGATATCGCAACGCTGAAGACGCAGTGCACCAGCGGGAGCATTCTGATTCGGGAGTACCAAGTGACAACTCCGAGTCAACACGGCGGAAACGCTTGTCCAGCCGCGGATGGTGACGAATACGAGATAACCTGCCCCACGGATTGCGTCGGCGAGTGGAGCAAGACACGGCACCAATTAAAAGCTCAGTGCACGGGAAATGGGGAGACGTTTACCCGAACGTACACACGTTTGACGGAAGCCGCCCCTGGCAGCGAGAGGACACTCCCCGACGGAACTCCCACAACCTGGGGAACGGCCGGTCAGGCGTGCGCCCACGCGCAGAAGGAAACGGATTCGATCACCTGTGCCGAGTACCAGTGCACCTGCACGCACGGAACACCTCTCACCGGGTCGGAGTGTGGTCAGGAAGGGCAGACGCCCGGATGTGTCGAAGATGGGTGCCATGCTGGGCACCACCCGGAGCCCATCGGTGCTGGCAAATTTGAGTGCGTCGTCAACCAGTGCACCTGTTCGGTACCAGGCGGCACTGCTGCGACGGGAGTAGACTGCGATGAAAACGGGTCGACGGAAAAGTGCACCGACTGCAGCGACCTGGACGTGTATTACAATGACGGCGGTATCTGTCGGGAGCACGAGTGCTCTTGCACGCACGGCACCGCGGCATCCGGTGCGGGCTGCGCCCTTGTAAACGGCAATAAAGTCGAAATGTGCACCGAATGCACGGCCCAAGGGTACTACCTCAACAGCGCTACCAAGCTTTGTGAGGAAAAGCAGTGCACCTGCGAGGGCGGGACGCCGGCCACGGGACCGGAATGTCCGAATCACGACGACCAAAAGTGCATACGAATTGCAAAAGTTGTATCGTACTACATTACTAGTACAACTAGTAGTAGTGTACCTACTCGAAATGATCGCATGACAAATTTTCTCAGCATGAGATATGGAAACTGTGATGCGGATTCACCTTGAGAACGAGATTTGTCAAGCATGATTGCGATTACTACGAGTGCGATCATACTTTTGCAATTCACAGTGCACCGTTTGCAACGACGCTGGGCTCCGGCTAACCGAGGACGGTGAGTGTCTGCAGAACAGCTGCAACTGTGTATTACAATGAGAAATGCCCTCACCCCCAGCTTGGCAGCCTCTGTATTGCAAACCTTTCCAACAGAAACATTCTCCATCTTGCATATCTCAGCATCACAAATTTTCCATGCTGAATAGGTCAAATCTGTGTTGCGAAGTAGCCCAACAGCAGCCGGATCTGTTATGCACAAGGCACCTTGCCTGCCCTGATTCTGCATCAGAAACGCTCGCAATTCTTTTATGCAAGACAAAAAGCTTTCACTTGGAAACTTTGCATGACAAACTTCTGCAAATTTCGGGGTGGGGGCATTTTTCACTGTAATACTGTGCGCAGGGCACGGCCGCGGTGGGCGCGCACTGCACGAGCAACAACGGCCACATTTGCGCATCCTGCGAGCACGACGGATTGCGATTGGAAGTAGATGGAGACTCTACTTTTTGCAAGCAAAACGTCTGCACGTGCAACAACGGCACGAAAGCCGAGGGTGTTGATTGTACAATGCACAACGCGGAAATCTGCGTGTCCTGCGAGCACGACGGATTGCGATTGGAAGTGGATGGGGAGTTTACTTTTTGCCGGCAAAACGTCTGCACGTGCAACAACGGCACGCAAGCTCAGGGTGTTGATTGTACGGAACACAATGCGGAAATCTGCGCGTCGTGCGACCATGACTGGCTTCACGTGGACAAGAGCGAACACTGTGTGCAAAACGTCTGCACGTGCGCGAACGGGGAGGAGGTCAGTGGTGAAGCGTGCAAACAGCACGGGCTAGAGAATTGTGCCAGTTGCGATGCCAATGCCGGTTTTGCGCCGTTCACGGTAGTTGATACTCGCGGGGAACAAGAGGACTCTGATACGGAAGTAGTAGAAGATGCGGGAGCTGCAAACACGACAACCATGGAGGCCGTCCACCAAGTTATTTGCTGGCCCACGTGTGCGATGCTGAAAAACCAGTGTAGTAGTACTGGAGGCGACCTAGTATATGCATTGCAAAAGTATCGTACTAGTAGTAATCGCATTACAAATTAGCTCCGCATGACAAATGGAATTTGTAATGCTGTTTTACTTTGAGATAAAAATTTGTATTGCATGACTGCGATTACTACGAGTACGATACTTTTGCACAGGATATAGTGCCCGAAGGTGCCATGATCGTGCCGGACGAGAGGCAAAACACCTTTTGCACAGACCCGGCTATCAAATGCAAGTATGTCCGGGTCTGGGAGGTTGCCAGATTTGTCATGCTAGTCTGGCATGACTCTGAACTCTGTATTGCGTGGCCGCGAAAAGAGCTTCCTATCTGTCATGCAAAAACGCAGTTTCTCATGCGGATTACGCAACTCTGAACCACGGAAAAACTTGTCATGCTGGACAGCGCATTACAGTGAGCTCACTCGTCCCTTTCTTGCGTCACAAGTTTCCAGACCCAGACATTTTTGCATTTGATACCGGCCACCGCTTTACAACTTTCCTCGCCAGACGAGACCGGATCTTCATCTTCGTTTGTCTTGCGCCTGGAAAAGTACGTGCCTGGCATTCCGGAATGTGAGGCGGCGTGTTGTGTGGAAGCGAGCACAACGTCGACCACGACGACAACGACTATGGCTCCTGCGAACGCCACCAGCATCGACGATTTGCGCGACATTATCGCTGTCGCGGCAAACTGTGAATTGGCGGTCGCCTTGCTGCGAGGGTTTCTGCAGCCTTTCGTTGCGGCCGAGACCATTACGCAGTCGGCCATGGACACACTTGTCGCTGATCTGCTCGCCGCGTGTCAGCAAGGAGGGGGTGACAACTCCACAGCTATGGATCACGTGCTCGACGAAGTGGATGACGTGATCTCCACGGTAACTGGCGGTGGAGCAGAAGCTCAACAACCAAAAGAAATCGTCTTCAAAGACGATGAGACCACATCAACCGAAGAGCCACAGGGAGCAGGAGCGGAGACACTGGAAGACACCTCCAAAGAGGAAACAGCAGGCGTGGATATGGTCTGCATCATTCTGCTCGCCGGGGCTGCGCTGCTTCTCCTGCTCCTCTGTCTTGTCATTTTCTGTTGCTTCTGTCGCGGTGCGAAAGACGACGAGAAGGAGCCGGGAAACGAATTATCCCAAAAGTTGTTGCGGGATTCCGCCGCGGGGGCAGCGGCCCCCGGGGCTGAGGAGGGTGTCTCTGTGGTCGTGAAGAATTCGGACGGCCACACCCCCGTAGACTTCGCCCGCTCGGTGGTCTTGAAGGGCTTCCTGTCCGCCGGATTGTCGCGGGCGTACGCGGAAAAACTGGCCCAGCAGGTAGAGGACGAAAGTGTCGAGGACGATGAACTCTTGTTGACGCCCACGGATCCGAGTGATTTGCAAATCCTCCGGAAGTATGCATGGCACAAGTACTACCGCACTACAACTAGTAGAAACTGCATTAGCATGAAAAAAGGAGTTTGTCATGCGGGCTTAGCTTGGGAAACAGAATTATCATGCGTAACTGCAATTAGGTTTAGGACGAGTGCGATGCTTTTACAATGCATAACCCGCTGGGCATGGACTTTGACGATTCCGACCCGGAACGGGTGGGCCGCATGCGGGAATTCCTCAACAATGTACATCAGAAGCAGCATGAAGACCGGATTCACGAGCTGCAGGCGGAAGCGCGGAACACGGCGGCGGAGGCAGCAATCGCGGTATGCGTTGCAAATATGTCGGGGTCTGGAAACTTGTGATGCGAGTTGGACAATCATGAGGATGCCTCAATTGATGACATCAAAGCATGAGAAGTTTTTGAGTTGCTAGGTGTTGCCTATTCCGCATGGCAAACTGCGTTTCTGCTTCTGCATGAGAGAAAATTCGATCGCTCGGGTAAGGTGCATGACAGACTTGAGGGTCATGCGGGTCGAGCATGACAAGCCTTCCACTCTTCCAGACGCAAGCATATTTGCAATCCATACGCGGCCGAAGATCACGACGATTTAGTGGAGGCGAAGATGCGTTTGATCGAGAACGGTTACTCGCCTCACCTGGCCGGTTATCTGGCGGCCAAGTTGCTGGAAAAGCTCGCGGAAAAACGGGACAAAACGGACCCGGACCACAAGGGCCCGCTGATCCGGAAAAGCGCCGGGAATGTCAAGATTACGTTGGAAGACCTGCAAGAGTGGGATTGGGAGGGCCACGCAGAGCCGGAGGACCGGGCAAAAGTGCATGCCATGATCGACGCGGCTATCCACAGTAAATCATTTTCCGTACACGTACAAATGCTGTTTCTGCATGAGAGAAGTTGCCTTCAATCTCTATTACCATGACAGGTTTGACACTCCACGTTACGGAAATTTGTCATGCATTTTGTACATGTGCGGGAAATTTGTATTGCATAATGGCTGTGGAAAGTGCCTTCGAAGCGGATTTTCAAAACTACCACCACCACTACGGCGAGGATCTGGAGCAGACTATGCATTTTGCAACAGCATCGTGGTACTACGTATAAATTGCATCACAAATTAGGACAGAAGTGGAGTTGTTTGTGTAATGCTGATTCAGGTTGTGAACAAAGATATTTGTGATGCAAGACTGCGATTTGCTCGATACTTTTGCAGTTCATACAGACCACGTTGCGCCGCTCGGTGGACGAATTGGACCTGCACGAATTTGACAAATATTTTTCCATCATGCCGGACAAGCACCATTACAAACTCACCGGGGGATCCTCTACCCTCCGAAGCGGTGTGTCCGCAACTTCTTCACGCCCGTCACAAGGCAGTGCCGATAAGCAGCAGAAAGAACCGCAGCAGCAGGCCGCGGGAAGTACTACCGCCCGGGGTGCGAGCTTTGTGGACCGCGTGAGTGCAGCGATTGACAACTCGCGCGACACTGGTGCTGCGGGACCGCTGCTTCCACCTCTGGCGACCGGGATGTACGAAGTGTCTGGGATTAGCAGTGCGATTACTGGTGGGTCTGGTAAATTCGCGCAGGCGAGCGCGACACGGCGTGATTCACAAGAAGGATTCAAGCCAAAAAGCTCCGCAAAAGTGGTTGAGTCCGCCCAGTTTGAGGCCGGGTCACGTACCGGTACGGAAGAAGAGGGAGCTAGCGGACATGAGGTATGCATTGCAAAAGCATCTGTATCGCACTCGCAGGTGGAAGTGAAGTCTCGCATGTTGGCAGATGCGCTTTTCTACCCGATAACTCCGCATAACAAGTTCCATTTTCCATCATACTAGTTAGACAAATTTATCTATTGCCCTGCACTTACACTACAACGTAGATGCGCGATACTAGCATAGCTTTTGCAATGCATACATTGGTACTGCGCCGAAGAAGAAGAAAAAAGTTGCTGCGAAGAAGAAAAAGGCCGCGGCACCGCATGGGGCGGTGAAACCGGATGAAGATTCCGAATCGGCGGGAAGCGCGGAGAAGAAGGCGAAAGGAATGCGCTGGGTGAAAACCGGGAAGAAAAGGACCGTGAGAGTTACCAAATCTGGAGACGAGCATGGTAGCTATCAAAGAAAAAAGTTCGTCACGATCACTCATGCGCATTCTTGCAATACAAAATTGTTTGTCATGCGTAAAAATGCATCACAGCCAAACTTTATCAGGGATTTCCCTAGTGTTTCTGCAATACAAGGAAAGTTTGTGATGCTGAGAAAATTTGTAATGCAAAACCTGCAAGTTAGTGACTGTGACAAACTTTTTTCTCTCCATAGTAGCAGTAGCAACCCGAGTAGCAGAGCCAGCAGTCGGGCCAAAAGCCCGAAGTCGGCCGCCGCGATGAAAAAAAAAGTTGCCTCGCCAGCGTACACAACAAGTGACAGCGAGCCGCACGCAGACCTGCCGTCGGGGATTTTTCCCGCCCCCGATGGGATCGACAGCTTTGCCTCCCCAAAATCGCTGTTTGCCGAGCTTTCGCCCGCCGAAAAACTGCTTTTGGAAAGCGCGGAGCACGCCCTGGTCGCCACCGGATTCGTCAAAGCGCATGCGAAGCACCTGGCCAAGAAAATCGCCGCGGTACCGGTGGAAGCGCACAACCAGGAAACCGTGGGTCTGACGAAGCCCGAGCAGGATGCGGTGGCGAAGGGGCTGAATGGGGCAAAGGCGACGAATTTGGAGGAGCTTACCGAGGTGTTGGTGGAACAGAAAAAAGATTTTTTCGCCTCACACCTCTCCGCCCGTGGAGCCGAGCTCCAGTCTCGCACCGCAGTGCAGCAGCAGCAAAAAGAACACCGGTCCTTCCTGTTTTCCAAAATCACTGGGGCCCCCGCCACCTCGAACGCCACCAAAATTTTAAGCGGAGCTGGTGCTGGACCGACGTCGACGTCGAGTGCTGGGGTCAAAGCAAAAAAGAAGGTTGCTGTGAAGAAAAAAGTAGCGGCACAGAAATGAGCATGAAGTACAAGAGATGCAGCGGACGCGAGCTCCTGCGCGACCTGTCGAGGATAACCATCCTGACAGGCAAGAAAAGGGTATTCAAAAGAACCAGAACGAATTGAATTTAACGCAATAGACTAAGATTTTTCTTCACCTCGTTTTGAACTTTTCTATTTCACAGAATCGGTTTTCCGCTTGTTGAGGTTCAGTTTTAATAATTGTTTCACTTTCAAAGATCGTTGCACAGTTCAGTAGACGAGTACGGTTGTCGACTTGAAAATTTTTTACGTTTCGTTCTTATCAGCTCTTCTAGCTTTCACTTTCTTTCTCTCGTTTTCTTTAAATTTCCAACACATCCAGACTTTACGTACGAGATAGCTATCCAGAGTTTCATCTATCTGAATACATTCGAGTGCTGCTTGACAGTGCTGCTTGAATTATTGCAATTTTAGGAACATTTTACAAATTTGAGTTTTGGTTTTCAGTTGGTTCATATTTCAATTTACATTTGCCGCCCTTGTTGATTTCCTTCGTTTATGTTTTATCAATCTCATCTGTCAATATTAGAACCTGTAAGCCTTGTACGTTTTATTTTTGACTCAGAAGTTTCTGGACCACGACGACGTCCACCTGTAGTTTATTTTAGCACCGAAGTTGAAGTATAAAAACCTGCATAATGATCTTCGTCTTCCACAACTGTATAATTTTATGCTCATCTAAAAATGTGAAATTAATTGCTACTGAAGACAAAAATGATACATAGCAGTTTGCTGAGTTTCGCTGAAAAATTTATTTTTGTGTACATTACGTTTTGAAAAAAGTTGTTTATTCATTGACGAAAATTACCTCCGAGAGAGTGCCCGACGCCGACCACTCATTGCACTAGCATGCCACCTGTGTAGTGTTTTGTGCAGAAGTTGAGGGCAGAGCTCCCTCGTCGGTCCTCGTACTTTGCCGTTTCGCGTTTGATATTCTCCTGTATTCGTAAAAGATAAGGAGCAGCGTGGTCGTCCGATAGACATGGACAACTGTCGTATTACATGTTCTTGTTGACAATACTCATTCATCGGTGATCGTAGATGATATCGTCCTCGTTGTCGTCCTCCTCGTTGTCGTTCTTTGCTAGGTGCGCCATCAAAAATCGGTCGTGCTCGTTCATCTATGTGTCGTATTCGTAAGATGTATCTCTACAAAGATTTTTCTTCACTCTCACTTCGTGTTGTTACTACATCTTCGTTCCTAATCCGCGTCGGATGAAGGAGGTTCTTCAGACAACAACTTGCTCGCATCGAAGGAAAAATCAATCGTGCTCACAACAGAAGTTCCCTCATTTTCTTCATAGCCCCCGTCTTCTATCCACCCCACGATATTTTGTGTGTTTCGCTTATTTAGACAGATTACATGCGCTTGCGCAACCAATGCCAGCATTGTTACTCGATTTCAGTAGAGTATGCTTGTCCTCCTAGAATGAGTTGTACCCCAACTCGTGCTGGTGACAGCTAATTTGTCACCAGTACGGCAATGCAAAATCAATAAACATGTAAAAGCTCCACATTGCATCAATAAATGCGGTGGTGTCCTCGTCCGGGAGGAAAGCGTCTTCTACTTCTGTGCCGGGGTCTAGGATAGTTGTTTCTGTTTCTAGTTTTCTGCGGCTTGTGTCGTGGCTTGTGACAGAACAAGTTGTGCCTGATGATGAAAGTAACTTGTTGCAAACAAAACAAAATCCACGCGGTTGGTCGACGTCTTTTAGCTCCTGTTGAACATATTCCGGCGACGGCGAGTTCTTCTTGTTACTGGTAGTGTATTTTGCTTGTTCTTCCGTGCAGAATCAACTTCTACTACCACGACCACCTCATGCTTCGCTGGTGCCGAAGAAAGAGAACAAGCGGACGACCTCTGCTGTCCCCAGTGCAGACGACTGCGACTGGGCGGTTCCTGTCCGTCTCGACGAGGACGAAGAAGACAACGCGTATTGATCTTGCCAACATCTACTTGGAGAAGACCTTCCTACATGTAGTCCTCCTGGCGCTTGTTTTAGTCCTACTACTTGCAGGTGGGCCACGACCGTCGGAGGTTAATAGAAATCTCGATCGCATACATGGTGTCGAAGAGCATGTTGAGCACAGCACAGCAAGTACATCATCACGAACAACCACGACCCCTGGAGCTACTAAAACGGCGACTGTACAACTGTTTGCCCGTGCCCTGTCCCTCACCGTAGTTGAAAAACACAAGCGGAGTAGAAAGAGTAGACTCATCCAAGATGAACAGACAGCGATAAGCAGCACACCAGCGCAGCAGCAGCAGCAAGTAGAACAGCAGCACAGAATAAATAGTGGTAGAAAGAAGATAGCAATCGGAGGGCCTGTAAATAAGAATGGTCGACGTTCATCTCGTGTTCTTCCAGATCGGAGGACGCGGATGGTTGCATCTTCGGGGGCTTCATCCGAAAATAAAGTTTTTCTCCAACACAACCCGGATGACACCGCTATTGCTTTATCGAAGGCAAGAACTACCTCTGTGGTCGAACAACTTGAAGATGGACGAGATGAACATGGACGTGAGGATCAAGAGCACCTGGTGCACGACCCCCGTACTAGCAGGAGGAGAACGACAGCTTCTCAGGACGACGAAACGATCCCAGCAGCGGGAGTAGATGTAGAACCTCCAGAACCTCCGGGTCCGGCGGAAATAGTTGTAGAAGAGCATCCCCCTCAACCTCAAGGTCGTGGACACGAACAGAACCTGAACTTTTTAGAACAGAATCAGAAACAAAAGCAGGGCAAAGACGTAGTAGACCTGTCGCCCCCTTCTTGTTGCGGCGATCTATTAGGAACAGCTCCTGCACAGGATGATCATTCTTCGCACCAACTAATCGCGTTCCGGAACAAGAGCCATGTACCTCCCCCACCAGCTGCGAAGAAGTCTTCAAATGATGGTGATAATAAGTCAGTAGGTGGTCTCGGTCAGGGTCGTGACGTGTCGAAGAAGGAGTTCGAGGCGGTCCAGGACATCCAAGTATGCATTGCAATAAAAGCATCCTACTCCTGTGTACAAATTTTCGCATATGTAACAAATTTTCTCATCTTCAAGAAAAGTGCTGCAATGTGCTATGCTAGATCAGGTAGAAGATGAACAAGTAGATGAGTACAACTTCTGCGATTTATTTTGGTACGAGTGCGATGCTTTATGCTTTTGCAGTGGATACACGGCGCTCCTGCTGAACAATACTTGGGGCGCTCCATCGCAAGAAGGTTTGTCGCTCGGACCCCTGCATGATTTCGGCTACACCTGCGGGTGCGAGCATGGCTTTCCGGCGACCGGAGCCGCTTGCACGGAACCACACGGAAATATTTGTGCCTCTTGCCACGACGAAGGCACCGTCAACTACCTGGCCAACAAGATTTGCTACCCCATAAACCACCCGCGGCCGAAGGCCGGTCGCTGGCTACCGGACACGGATGACCTGTTTCAGAACCAGAACATCCAACCTCTTCCAGCTCACATGGAAGACCCGTGCCGGTACGGAAAAGATCAATACGGAAAAACGGGCACCCGCGAACACTGGCAGACCCTGGAGGCGGGCGTAAGAGTTCGTGGGACGAGCGTTCGCAAGAACAAATGGGCCTGGCCTGGTAATGATCATCTGAATCTGGAGGACTACCTCAACGATGTGTGGGAGGCGAATCAGGTGTGCTTTGGTGGTTACGGGGACGACGGAGCTAGCAAACGAAACGAGGATATTGTCGGGGAATTCGTGATATCCAAAGCAAAAGTTGTATAAGTGATTGATAGCAGCGCTAGCACACCACCGGTAGTGAAAAAGAATATACAAGAAAATCGTACAAAATTAATGATATGCATGATCGTTCGTAGGACCGATAGTGCGTAGAAATAGTACGGAACATCAAAGCTTATCACCAACAGCCTAGATAGCAGAGTCACTACGCGTGCCATGATCACGAATGCAACACTTTTGCAGTGGATACGAGATTCCAAGCGAAGTTGCGGATCGTGGAGCCGTTAGCCAGGTGACACTCGTCCACAAGAAGGGCAAGATCGCATGCGCCGATTCAACCAATTTCGGCTCTTGCAAGCTGGACCAGTGGGCCAGCCTGAATGACGGGAAGGCTGGCGTATTTCTGTCGCGTGACGATCTAGCCGGAAACCCGGTACTCGTATCCTGAGCAAAAACGTCCCCACCTCCCCATGGTCAAGCTCATATTAAATCTGCAAGAAGAACTGCAACGCAAATCTCCAAGTCTTGGGAGTTGTGCATGACAAGTTTCCGCCTGCAGAAGTGTAGTGCTGGTTATTAGCAAGGGAAGCCGCATGAAAGAGCCATTTATAATTTCTCATCCTGTTCACAAAGAAATGCCAAAACACGATCGGAAATGCCTACCATGGAGATGCGCATCACAAGTGTTCCTGTCAACATTGCGCAGTTGCATGACAACTCTGGGGTGGATTGGACGTTTTTCCACCGGAGAAGTCGCACCCTTTCCCGATATGTACCGGTTCGTAGACCCGCAGACCGATTGGTTCCAGCCGGCGCAAAGTTTTCGGTTCGTTCCCCAAACGAACGAGAACGGTAGGCTGGCCTACGCCGTCCTCCGCGAAGGAGAGCCGAATGGAAACGGCCACTTTGCGGACGAGCTGCATTTCCGGGGAGAGACGGGCGTGGGAGCGAGTGTCTTCACATTTCCAACAGGCGTCAAATACCACCTGCAACAAGGCGAGAACTGGAGAGGCATGGTAGACCGAGCCGGTGACAACAAGGGTATTGTGTGCGTTGACGTCGTGGTCTGCATGGCGATTCCATTTTCCAACGGCTTCCCCGAGTGCCACGTAGGCTACCACTTTAATAGTCTTCCCTCGCTGCAGAACACGTGCGAACCAAATGTCTGCCACTGCAACAACGGACAAGGAGCGGAAGGCACGGCCTGCGTGCCCCACGGGGCTCACGTTTGCACAAGTTGCAAGAACGACAACTACGCACTGGACGATACGACCAAGAAGTGTGTGAAGCAATGTACCTGCGACAACGGAACCGTGGCGGGGGCAGACGCTTGCGAAGCCGCAGGCGATAACACTTTCCAAGTCTGCTCTGCATGCAACGCGGGCTACCATTTAAACGTCATTACGAACCTGTGCGACGAGAACCAGTGTACGTGTCGCAACCCAAATTTCTCCGGGACAACCAACACCGCCTGCCCGGTACACGATACAGAGGTGTGCGAGAGCTGCTTGACTGAGTGTGGAGGTAATTATGGACAGTGTGACTTATGCAACGCTGCTCGGCCCCTGAACTCAAACTGGGACATGGCCTGTTGCGCGAATAGTGGATCTGGTGGAACCGCTACAGGAGACGACGATAACCACTGTGCCCGCGTTATCGAATTCCCAGTGGCGGATAATTATGACTTTCAAAACTCCGGCGGAGGTACAGATGATCTCCCGCCAGAGTGCGTGCCGACTTATTTCAAACTGACCGGGCAAACGATGTATCCTGTGCAAAAGTATCGTACTCGTACAAATGCAAGTCTTGCATTACAAATCTTGTTTCCAAGGCAAATCTGCATTACAAATTTCATTTCTCATGCTGAGAAAATTTGTAATGCATGAATACGAGTGCGATACTTTTGCACAGGATACGATGTCGCCGCCAGCCGGCAGTGCTCCAGTCCCGCTCACTTTGGAGCTTTCCCCCCTCCACAACGAACGCGCATGGGTTTCCGAGGGGCATCTTGGGTGTTGGCGCAGTTGTCGTGATCGGGCGGGGTATTGCGACTCTTGCCAGGTCACCGCGGGGCCGGACTTTTCCTCCTACGAAGGAGCCTGCTGTGAATACAGCCAAGACGAAATAACCGGGCAGCTTCAACCCGCTGTACTAGATAGCGACAACCAAATTCGGCGGGAGTGCAACATTCTACCTGCGATCAACTGGTCCGAAGTCGGAAAGAAGTTCGTCGCCTTCTCCGGGTATCCGGCCTGTGTGGCGGTTCCAAACTGGGTACGGACCCCGTCTTGTCTAGCAGAGGAGCTCTGCGGTGCCGACGGGGAGGGGAAGTTGTGCAACAACTGTATGAGTTTTTTTATCGCTGAAGCAGGTGGAAACCAAAATGCTGTTTTTGGCAAGTCCGCCGCCTGTTGCTCGAGAGCAAATACCGCTGCCTATAATAATGGCATAGAAGACCACAACGTCTGTGCCAATGCGGGTTCTTACCCGATTGCCGACAGGGTCGCGGACAGTTCCTTCTGGCAGCCGGAGTGTGTTCTCATGGATCTTGTGTGTGTAGACCCAGGAACACACCCGAGCGGCGGACAATGCGTCCCGAATGAATGCACCTGTCCCACTGGCGGAAAGGGCGCCACGGGCGCGGCCTGTCCTGTTCACGGACAGGAACTTTGTGACACGTGCAACGACGGGTACCATATGAAACCTGGTTCGACCTCCTGCGATGAGAATGTCTGCAGTTGCGACAACGGGATTGGGGCGACGGGAGTGGAGTGTGTAACCCCGGGGCCATTCTGCACGAGTTGTAATCCCGGGTATCACAAAAATGTAAACAACTTCTGCGTGATCAACGTGTGTTATCCTGTGCAAAAATATCGTACTCGTATTGCAATCATGCATCACAAATATTTTTTTAAAAGTGAATCCGCATTGCAAATTTCCTTTCTCATCATGCTGGGGAACTACTTTGTAATGCATTTATACGAGTACGATACTTTTGCAGTTCATATGTGTACCTGCACCAACGGAAGCGGTGCGCACGGGCTGCCGGACTGCATTGCCCACGGGGCGGAGCAGTGCGCGGTATGTGAAAACGAGGGGTTTCACCTCCTGACTAGGGAAATGAGCAGAGAGGACTTTATCGCTGCCGCCGCAGGGCCGAACTCTGCTGACAGCGATAATTCTGCTTCGGATTTATTTTACCGGAGAACCTGCGAACAAAACCTCTGTTACTGCACTAACGGCACCGCAGCGGAAGGAGCTAACTGCACACAAAACAACACGGAAATCTGCACTGATTGCGACGACCCGGGATACTTTCTGAACACCACGACAACCGCGAACGGAACGATAACTATGACCAGCTGTGATTTAAAAGAGTGCACCTGTGGAAATGGTGGTGTCGCGGCCAGTGGAATCTCCTGCCCGGTGAATGGTATGGACAAGTGTGAGTCTTGCACGGAGGCAGAGGGATACCACATGGAAAATGTTACGGTAATAGTTGCGGTTGGCGCTGCCAACGATACAGATATTGAAAATAACGCGGAAGTAGACGTAGCGCAACCTGAAGACGGCAATCTTCACATCGATTTGGCCAGCAATTCGCTTGAAGCCGATGTAGCTGAACTTGAACAGCAAGAAGCCGGTTTATCGTCCAATGAAACGACGACCGAAAGCCTGCAAAACTCATCCTCAAACGCAGCTACAGAGAGGACCTTTGTAAGCCAAATCTGTGTCCTCAACCAGTGTCTTTGCGCTGGGGGGACCGCCGCGACCGGTACGGATTGTGCCGAGAATGGGACGGAAGTTTGTGTTGCGTGTGACGAGGAGAAAGGATTTGGCTTCGATAAGGAGAACGACGTAAACAGTCCTCGCATATGCGTACTAACATCAACAACCTCAACCACATCCAGCACTTCTCAAAAAGAACACATCATCGAGGACGAAACCACGACGACAACCCAGCCCCCAGCTACCACCGAAGAGCCCAAAAATAATGTGACCGTTGCCCCGGCGGAGACCGATGAAAATGCCGCCGAAAAGGAGGACACGTCCGGCTGCTGCCTACTTCTAGTTTTCTTAATACTCGCTCTGATAATCGCGATCGGGATAGCGGTGTATTTTTTGTTTTTCGCGGATAGTGCAACAGAAGAAAACGACAGTGAGGAGGAAAGGAGGAGAAATAGAAACAAGCGCAGCCGGGATAAAAAGAAGAACAATAGAGACGATGATAGTACAACTACAGATACCATTCTCACGTTTGGTGTCATTGAGAGAGCCTTTTTGAACGCCGGATTCGCGGGGCAATACGCTACGGATTTGGCAAAGCAGGTGGTGTTTGACGAAAGATGTGAGGATGATGAAGAAGTTCTAAAGCCTGAAACGTCGAGTAATGATGCGCAAATCTTAAGCCGCGTGAAAAGCCTACTACCTTCCTCGTCGGTGGATACTACGAACGAAAGGAAGTCTTCATCCTCGTCGTCATTGCGTGTCGGAAAACTCCGACGCTTCTTACGCGGCTTACTGAGAGCCCAAAAGCCCAAGTGGAGGGCTGAGCAATTGGCGCTGCCTTCAAGAAAGTCATCCTTCGAAGACCACAGTAAAATGGACAGCAATGCCAGCTTGGATCTTGAAAACGCAACTAAAGGGGGAGTCACTCTACTTACCAAGAAGCAAGCAAGACGCGTAGTGCATCAAAACCTCGGATACTCAGACGAATTCGCGGCGTACGCCGCTGGGAAACTGGCTAAAACCGCGGAAAGGGCGGAGATGTATCAATTGGCCCAATTAGTGGATACAGGTGAGGAATTGCAAAAATGGCATTGGGAGGACTACGTCGACAGCAAAAGCAAAGACAACGAAGACGAAAGCTTGATGCGAGCCTTTGCGAAAGCTGTGGCGGAAATGGAAGAGAACAGGAAGAGCAGAATGTTGAAAAGTAGGAACAACAAACAGAAAGACCACAAAAATGCACGGCCGCAGGTCTCTATTCATCCAGAGTTCGACTTCGATATAGCCGACTTTACTGTCGACGACGCGAGGTTTCGTTTAGAATCCAACATCGGCTTGAGCGAGAAAATGGCGGCGTTTTTGGCTCCGAAGCTGGTGAAAAAGGCCCGGGAAGTTGTGTATGAGGGGGCATATGTGATAGTCGGGGGAAGCAAAGACGGCGGATCTGGTACTGGCAGCAACGGGTCGTCTGGAAGTAACGCAGCTGCTTCGACGATGAATCGGTTACCGAGGTTTGCGAAACTTGCGTTTCGTTCCTCAACATCCAAACAAGACCACTCAGCTGATTGGGAAAACTGGGAAAAACACTGTGAAAAAGCCGATAGGAAGCTTATGAAAGACGCGATAGAGAAAAGGAAAAAATCAAGCAAAGACGAGCATCAAGAAGTCTCCAGTTCTGATTCAGACAGTAAAAGAAAGAACGCCGACGACAGTCACAGTGAAAAAGCTTCTCTGCTGAAAGAGTTTTTCACTAGTGTTTACTTCCGTCACCGCAAGGAGCAGCAGAGGAAGAACAAGCATCTTACAGGTTTCGCTCTCGACCTTTTCGGAGAGAGCACTCGCAGTGGCGACGGAGATACAACTTCTAAGACGAGTGCGGTTGTTGTGCACAGTAAGGATCTTCATCATGTCAAGCATCAAGGCAGTAAGGATAAAAAAGACGACGTGCGTGATAAGGATCATGGCCACGACCATGATCATAATTCCGACCGGAAGTCAAAAGTTGTGGTCATCAAAAGGAAAAGTAGCGACGATTACGTCGTCGATCCTGGGAAGTCGAAATTGACTAAAAAAAGCGGCGACCATGCTACTTCCGACGAAGAGGCAAACAAGTCGAGAAAGGACAACAGAAAGTCGAAAAGTAGGACAACGAAAAGCAATATTAGCGACTTTTCCTCTTTCGGAACGAATACAAGCTCCGTCGCGTCCACAAACACTGCAGACAGTCACGACTCTTCTGACAGAACCAAGGGAAAAAAGAAGAAAGACAAAGACAAGAAACCCGGCGTCAAAAGAAGCTTTTTGAAATCGAAAATCCAAGCCACCGGAGCGATTGTCGGTGTGGGGGCTAGTGCAGCTGCCTCATCTACTTCTGCTCGGGGAACGAAAATTAAGAAATCTGACATATCGCGGGACAGCGATAATAGTAAGAACACAGCGGATGGAGATACAACAGATAACGACGACAATCAGGACATCACGGTGAAAGTGCGAGACGGTACCTCCCTGGCGAACGCGTCCTTTGGGACGAAAAAGAAGAAAAAGAAGTCGAACAATCCGATTCTGAGTTTTAGTGGCAGTCTATGAAAGTGCACAACTCCCCCCTTTCCCTCATTTGTCATGCAAAATTCCAATTCCACCCTTTGCCTGTTAGCACTGTTTGCATGACAGACTCCGAAATCCAAAACAGCACTACAATGCTCTAGAAATTTTTCATGCAAAAGCTGCATCTCTGGCAGCGCTTGTGTTGCTGTCCATGCAACACAAATGAGGGGGAGGGGGATTTGTGCACTCTCATACAGTCCACCTGGTGGAAATACGCCTGATCATACCGATCAGGAAAAACAAGGTGCCGATTCGGATAAAAGTAACTCCGCTCAAGGACCTCCACAGGACGAAGTGACCCTGCAGTTTCGCGCCGAGTTGGCTTTGGTCGATATTGGATTCGGTCCGGCGCAGGCGAAAGCTCTTGCGCACCGGTTGGCGGCCATGGAGGACAAGGATGATGAAAATCAAAATGCAAGCCTCACTACCGAAGAGAAAAATATTGCATCCAAATATGGAAAGAAAAAAGTTTGTCACAGTCACTAACTTGCAGGTTTTGCATTACAAATTTTTTTAGCATCACAAGTTTTCCTTGTATTGCAGAAACACTAGGGAAATCCCCTATGAAGCTTGGCTGTCATGCATTTTTACGCATGACAGCCAGTTTTGTATTGCAAAAATGCGCATGAGTGATCGTGACGAACTTTTTTTGTTTGATACCAAAGGGCTCCACGTGAATACCAAGATCCAGGACTTTCACCAGTTGGCAAACGAGCTCGTTATGAAATGTAAAAATGTCTGGGTCTGGAAGATTGCAACTTGTCATGCTGTTTTTGGACTCTAAAAAAATTTGTATTGCATGACCAGCAAGAGGAGTGCAATTTGTGCCATACGGACAGAACATTTCTCATGCGGCATACGTATCAGGAAGCTCAATCAAAAACTGTGATGCTAGGTCATGCATTACAGGCATCAGGGATCATGCAATATATGCATCACAAATCTCTTTCTCTCACTCTTCCAGACCCAGACATTTTTACATTTGATACTCGTGGCGAAAAAGCAATTCTTTTTCGAGCGGCCGCTCACACCGGGCGAGAAAGCGGAGATTGAGAAGCGACGGAAACAACCTGGCCACAGCGGCACACTGGACGCTGACCCGACGCATAGTCGGAAGAGCCGGAAGCCACACCAGCTGCCCACAGACGCGGGGGTTATTCTGCCGCTGTCCATGTTGGGAAAATCGGTGAAGAATAAGGGGAGATTGCTGAAAAAAAGGACACTGAGCAAAAAGAACTCGCCCAGTAATATTGGCATGATCATCAAAGGGGCGGAAGGCGAGGAGGGTGGGCCTGCTGGTGATCGTGGTGATCCACCCAGTAGTCCGTGATCAACATATTTAGACATCATGAATTCGAGATTTACAGCTGTAAATCTTTCAGGTTATCGGTGCGAAGATGGTGCTGTTGCTGATGTAGAAGTTTTAGTTTACTGCTCATCAGAAATCTCATTTTTGTGTGGAGGTCCCTGATGAACGCATCTGCTCAAAATGCTCTCTAGACGCAAGATAATTTTTTTTCGCTGGATTTGATAAGATTTGATCGCTTTTGACAGGAGAACTAGTAAAGTGCACAACATAAAGTCGTTGAGGACGACCCAGAGCAGCCGCACTGGCGGTTTGCGCAAGGATGCGCACGAGCAACGTGCGTCCCTGCTGCGTGGGGTCATTCCGTGCCGCGCACCTGCTCGCTGCCTGATTTGATGTTTCATCCAAGCGGCAGATCATGTGGCGCGGTACAGTGGAGAGTGTAGTTGTCCTTCTTCTTTGACAAGATCTCGTCCACAGCAAGAGCATGCAATTGCAGTTCAACCAAGAAGTTGCTCAAGCTCACGGAACTTTATTTATATTTTTGCTTAGTTGCCTCTCGGTTTTCAACATCGTGCTTCGGAAGGGGAAAGAACCAGAACGACCAGTAGTGCCTTCGTTCATTCTCGTCTTATATAAATTCTACTATCGCCCTCGTCGTACGAAATTCGTTTGTCGTGCTGTCGTAGTTAAGTTTTCGTTTTTTTTTTTTTGCGCAACCGTGCAAACAACATCGGTCTGAATTTCAAAAAAATGTCGGTTTAAATTCATCAGTTTGAAAAACTCGTTGCCTTGTTCGTTGTCTTTCTTGTGGTAAGCGTATCGTTTTCGTTTAGACGTTCCTAGAATCAGTCCGTGGTTACTTCGTCTAAAGTTTATCCTTCGGTGACAGGAAGGAAAAGAACGCATGGACACATTCTTCTGTAGAAATGATTAAAAACCCGACGCGCAACCTCCCTTTATTCCCGCTCCCACAACACGCAAGAACAGGTCGACAGCGCGAAGCTGAAAGCCCCTTTATTTCTTCCGCTTATTTCCCCAACGACATCGTGTTGCTGTTGTGCAAGAAGTATAGTTGTTGTATCCCAACTTTTTACTCTTTAAACAACACTCTCTACACGACGACGTAAGGGCCTAGATACTCATTCACAGCAGCCGTCAGCATGGACGCGGCCACGGTGAGGAGCCGGATCATGCGCCAAGAACGGACGTCTCAGCATCATCACATTGTTCCCACACGCCGACGTGGCCTTCCCTTCTTGCCTGTCGCGTGTACTACTGGTCTCTTTTACCTCCACCAAGGAACAAGTTCTGACGGGATCATCTCCTCCGTCGCCGGTTATTCGATCATCGCTTTGCGGGCGCAAGAGAAGAATAAACGGAGGACGAATAGCATTTCGAGTGCGGGGGCGCCCACCACGTCGATTCATCTTGCTTCACCCAAGATGAACCGCCAGCGCGGCATTGAAGATTTAGTAGTCAAGCCTCCCAACTACATCGCATCTATTTCAGAATCAAACGGAGGTACACGTACAACTACACCACGAGCTGCGCTTTTGCAAGAGCGACAAGAGCATGGCGAAAAGTCAACCTCTCGAGAAAAGGTCGAGCTTTCCATCGCAGAACTGGCCATGTCCTGTTGCGACGAGGAGGACAAGCATGAGAACAACAAGCAGGAACATCAAGAACAACTGCCGGAAGGAGCTTATTTTGGCGAGGATGTGGAACGTGGCAGAAACGACAAGCATGAACAAGATCTAGGAACTTCTACAGGTACCACGAAGAATGTTCTTGACGGAGCTGGAGCAGACGAGGTAGCTCGAACCGCTCCCCCCGTTGTAGCAGGAGGACAACTCCCCCAACCGCCCTCGCCCGGCGAGGGCGTCGTGCTAGCCGGAACGGCCGGCGGTAGGAGCAGCGAGGAGCACTTCATGCACAGTTCAGCATCCGCATCTTCTTCGACTACGAGCGATGACCTTGCCGAGTACACTGAAATTGGCAAGGGGTGGTGCTCCCATACGGATTGGGCGCCGACCGGCTTTCGCGGCGAGATTTTCATTCATCAAACGCCCGACCCGGAGGCGGGGAAAAACCTGTGTTCCCGGTCGCCCAATTGTCCGGGTTATCAACGCTCGTGCTGTGAATACCATGACGACCACCCCGACCCCAGGGAGCCGCTCTACAATTTCCTCGTGCACCAAATGCAGGGTTTTACCCCCGTGCTTCCCAACAGTGTGCACATTCCGTCGTGCAGCGCAAACGATCCGCTCGTCCAGGAGATGGGGGCACAACAATGCAACGTTCGTAAAGGTTGGGGGGCATACGACTGCATGAAGAAAACGAAAGGCTTTGTCCCCATGGGGCAGTGCACCGGCACTACGCTGAAGGCGAGTAGCAAGAACTGCGTCCCTCGAGGTGATGGGCCACAAGGATCGGGCAGGACGGAGACCGTATCCGGCCATGTCACCTACGCCCAGTGCCTGGAGGGGTGCAATTGGCGGGGGTGGTGCACTCACTTCTCTCTGCACCGCAACGCAGGAGCGCTGCAACAATGCACGCTGTATGATGATGCGGCGTGTGATTCGACGGAACCAAACGCAAACTCGGACTGCGCGACTATTTCTGCGGGAGAGCTTCCGCCGAACCAGGGGAGCGAGGTGGTCAAAGAGGGCTGCAAACTGATCTACCAGTGCACCAGTCCCGTCGAGCACTTGTACGAGAATCTTGGCCCCCGAGGTTGCTCTTGCGGGGGTGAAGGAAAGTCGTGCAGCGCAACGATGACCACATTGCCTGTCACACAAGAGAATGCGGTCTGCACAGACCAGACGTGCGAGGCACAGTGCAACATGGTTTGGAATTGCCAGGCCGTGATCCAGTCAACCGACGACTCGTGCAAGTGCCTGCTTTTCCTGAGCAAAGACGCATCTCCGGACGCGCGGCCGGACGGAGGCGCCTTTTTTTTTAAAGAGACAGATTCCGTCTGGGACAACACGTGTTGGCGCAAGCCTTCCGTGGCGGAAATCGTGGAGGAAATTGCGACCGAGCCGCCCCCGACGGAACTACCGTCAACGACAACTACTACCACCACCACGTATCCTGTGCAAAAGTATCGTACTCGTAGTAATCGCAGTCATGCATTAGATGTTGTGCAACAACCTGACCCCTTTCCGCCCGCGGAAAGGGGGGTAGACGCCCCTCCAGGCGGGTGGCACCCCCTCCCTCCCCCCCCTTTCCGCAATCGTCATCGGCATAAAAAAAAATCGCGCGCGCGCGCTGCGCGCGCGCACGGTATTACCGATCCCGCCATAAGAAGACACCTCTTGAATTGTTTGCATGCGCGGCGGGCGTCCGGCTCTTGCCATGTTTTCCATTAAGCGACAAGCGGCCCGGGGCCGGGCGGCGGCGCGTTTTCCCGCGACTACACGCAGCGCGACCACGGCTTTCTTTGGGGCTCGCCCTGCCTGTGGCCAACCAATGCGCGCAGCACAGACATCGCCTAACGGCGTGGCGGGCACGCTGGTGCGTGGTTGCGTGTGTGAAGGGGGGAAGGCGCTGCAAACAGGCCGGCCCCGTTGCTTCCCATCCCTTCCTCCTGGGCAGGCGCAGGCGCCAGGCAAAGTCACGGGCTGCAGAGGAAAGCCCCCTGCCTGCGAACGCCAGCTAGCTCGTGGCGCCGGAGCCCCACTCTGTTATTTTAACTTTGCTCCGCATGAGGCGCCACGCATGCAAACCAAATCACACCAAGCCACCCGCGGGCGCCCCTAGATAATGCCGGCCAAGGGGGGACACGGACGCACAACCCCGCTCCCTGACCTGCCTCAGCCACTACATGGCCGGCGGGGGCAGCGCCCGCCCGCGCGGCGCCACCTGCCCCCATGCAGCCAGCGTTTGGCAGAAGAAACGGGCCCCGCCCGCTACCTGATAGTTTTTTGCGCCGGCGATAGCGAAAGCGCGCGCCGCCTAGTCATGTGGGGCCGGCGAGGGAGGAGGGCGCCCCGCCGTGCCCCGACGCCGTCGCCGCGCGGCGGAGCCAAACCATGCACAGGATTCATTGACTGCGGGAGCAGAGGCTGCGAGCTTGGCCAATGGAGCGCTGCCGGGCGTTCGGTGCGGGAATGGGGCGCGCACACGGGCGGGGGGGGGGAAGAACGCGCCGCGGGCGGAAGCCTGCGCCAGGCAGGCATGTGGCCAGGCGGCCCGCGCCTTTGCCTTTGGGCAGTTTGCAGGCCCCATTGGCCAGGGCTGTTCTTTGGGGGGCGGGCGCGCTTTTTTTTTTTCGGCGCCGCCCTTCTCCACCCTTGCTTGGGTCGGCGTGGCGGCGCGGCGCGGCACAAAAAAGGTCGTGGACCGGCGCCGCGCTGCCGGCTTGCAACGCTCGCACCCACATGCGGCCGGCGCCGAGCCGGCAGGGGCCCTGCCCCAGTCCCCGCTCGGGCGCGAAAAAATAGCACCCCCCCCCCCACAACGCTGCGCCCGGTGGACTCCTTAGTGGTTTTGGGCGGGCGCGTCGAAGGCTGCGCGCGCAAGAGGTATTCTGGGGGGTGGTGTTTTGATTCCAGCGTGCTTCATAAGCTGCGGGGGGTGGGGGCCTGTGTTTAGGGGCCGGCCCATCTTAAGGGCGGGAAAAAGGGCGAAGAATGCGCGCCGGGCAAGCGCGGCTTGGGCGTGGCTCTCGTTCTTGGCATGCAGTTGCCGGCCGCCGCGGCAGCGGGGCCCGGTCGCTTGCAGTCTTGCGCGCGCTTGCGGCGTCTAGGTTCTTAGGTTTTTTGGCCGTATCTGGTCGCGGCGGGCGCATGTGCATGCGCGCTTTTCGGCCTTGGCTCTGCCTTGCAATTCACGCATGAAACTAGCGCGCGCGAAGCGCGCGCCGCCAAAAAAAATGCACTCGCGCCGATACATAGACCGCGTGCGCGGTGCTATGCCCTTCGTTTGCGCGCGCCCCCCCCCCCGGCCGTCTGACTGGAATGCGTGCGAGCGTGCCGGCCCCGGCCGCTTGGCTTTCGGGTCTCCTGGCCGGAAGGTGGGTGGGGCCCCCCCCCCCCCTTTCCGCGGGCGGAAAGGGGTCAGGTTGTTGCACAGCATCTTACAAATCTCCATCCCAAGGCAAAAAAGCATGATTAACTCCCTTTGTTATGCTGAGCTAATTTGTATTGCAATTTACTACTAGTACGATACTTTTGCAGTTCATACCACCACGACAACTACTACCACCACTGCCAGCAGTGCCAATGTTGTCACCAATCCCAATGCAACTTCCACCGAAGCGCCGACAACCGCAACTGTAGTTGCCAATGCAACCACTTCCACCGAAGAGCCGACAACCACAACTGCAGTTGCCAATGCAACCACTTCCACCGCTTCGCCGCCCGGAGGTGGCCCGCTGCCTCCACTTACCGTAGATGATTTAGCGGACATTGTGGACGAAGTGGGGGACGACCCAGACGACGTTTTTACCGCCGTTCTTCCCGAACTGGTAAACCGGGGCGCTGACCCCGAGGAGGCCAAAAATGCGGCCTTGAAAATTGCCATGGCCGTTGCTAACAACGAGGATGTGGAAGTGGCGCTGCAAGAGGCTGTGGATTTGTTGGAACAAGCGATCGATGAAGACGATCCGAGTGGTTGCTGCTGCTGCGTGATCATTTTTCTGGTTTTCCTTCTTCTCGCCGCGGTTGCAGGAGGGGTGTTGTACTACGTATTTTTCCTCTCACCTCCGCGACAACTCTCTTCTCTGGCGCCTAACCAGCGGGACATCAACCCGGATGTGCTGGAAGCCGGCTCCTTCGAACCAAGGTTTTCCTTCGATGTCGTGGAGAAAGCCTTCCTGGGGGCCGGTATGACACCGGCGTATGCCAATGCCTTAGCGAAGCATATGGATGTGTCAGAGTTGAAATCGACAAAGTTGAAATAATTTGCCATGCATAAAATGGATGGCAGTTGGAACCCAGTTTTCAAGTGGCGCAAGACAAATTCCGGCGGTCCCTAAATCCACTTTGTCATTCTGTTTAGGTAGAGAAGATCGATTTTCTCATGTTACTTCAGCAGCTCGAGCTGTAACCTCAAACAGGCTTACAATCGGCCTCACTTGCCTGCTCTGCAACGCACGTGCCTCGGGTCATGCATTTTATGCATTACAAATTATTTCAACTTTGATGATTTCAAATCTGACGCTTCCATAAAGCAAGTCGTGAATTTAGAGCACGTTGAGGACGATGATGAGATGCTCCCGCCGCAGACGGATATCAAATGCAAAAGTTAAAGTGTCTGGGTCTGGAAACTTGTAATGCTGCGTCGGGAAAAGTGAATGCTCTGTAATGCACAGCCAAGCATGAGAAATATCTGCGCTTCTTTGTGTTGCGTGTTTCGCATGACAAAATGCGTTTTTGCATGACAGGCAAAAGGGTCTCTTCTGTGACACGCATCACAAACTTTTTGGTCATGCCAGATCAGCATGACAAATCTCGCAATCTTCCAGACCCAGACATTTTTACAGTTGATAACGGAACACGACATGCAAATCATGAGACGGCTAGGCCTCGACTTTTCGACTACCGAGCCCGAGCGGGTGGGCCGGATGCGGTACTTCCTGGAAGCCGTGGCGCGGAAGGAGCACGCGAAGCACAAAGAATCTGCCGCGGAGAAGGAACAATTAATAAAGGTCGAGAACCTAACCGTCGACGAGGCGACACTCCGGCTGGAGACGGCGGGCTTCTCTGAAAAAGCCGCGAACTTCATTGCCGCGAAGCTCGTGATGACAGTCCACGATGAAGACGACGCAACCGCGGATGCAGCCATGCAGCACCTTCTGCGCAGCCTGCAGGCAAACCAAGAGTGGCTAGATCACGCAGACGAGGCCGACCGGGCGCAGCTAAACCAATTCGCCGACGGGGAGGCCTTGTTTTACACCAATTTTCGGAAAGCCAACGCAAAACCGAAAAAATCCCGGCGCTCGACCATGGTGCTCGACCTGCACGCAGTAGCGACGGACGTGGGCGACTCCATGCCCGAATTCGGCCAGAAGGAGACCTATGCTCTGCAAAAGTATAAGATCGCACTGCTAGTTCTTGCCTAGTTCTTGTACTACCGCAACACTGGTGTGTGGTAAGGCCTGTTTCATCCTCGGTAGCTGCGCCAGCATTACAAATTTCATTTTCGTTCTGTATGCGATGAAGCAAATTACTTGAATTTGCAATGCATTTACAACTGCTTTAAGGGAATGCGATGAAAATTTTGCATTGCATAAGATTCTAGGCATGGTCGATGGGTTTGCGCGTCTGATGCCCCCGAAAAAGCGGTACGAGCACAAGCTGAACAAAACAAGCCGTGTCTCCGACATCACGAACAATCTTGGCTCGGGACAGTTTGGCCAGCAGCCCGGCAGCAATGCATCTTCTCCCGGTGGCGTTAGTGACACTTCTTCCGAAGACGACGTCGCGGCGACAGGCAGTGGCGAAAATGATGGGTCCGACGCCTCATCACAACAAAGCGACAGTGAGAATGATCTGGGCTACGCACAAAGCGCGGAATTCGGCTCGCTCGAAAATGCGAAAAAAAAGAAACACAACTTACATGCGAAGAAAAAGAAAATCATTGGTGCCAACGCAGACAAGAAAGCTGGCGGCGCTCCAAAAAAGAAGAAAACTACTGCGAAAGGGAAGAAAGCGGGGGCGCCGTCCGCAGAAACCTCTTCCGGTCAGGAAGAGGATGAGGAGGGAAAAAATGCTGACGGCGCATCAGTTTCTTCGGAGGCTGATGGCACAGGTGGAACCAACACCGACATGACCTCTGGCGACAGCGACATTAGCGAGGAACAACCGCATAAGAAAAAGGTGGTCAAGAAAAAGCTGGTCAAGAAAAAAGACAAGCAACCCGGCGCTCCTGGCGCAGTAGTTTCGACCCCGTCAACAGCCGCTGCTGCGGATCATGAATTAGACGCTATCAAGCAAGCCGAGGAAACGCTTTTGCAGGAGGCGAAAGCGGCTCTGGTAGACGTGGGGTTCACGAAGTCGCAGACGGCGCAAATTGCCATGCGTATCGCCGGAGTCAAAGCGGAGGAGCTGCAATCGCAAAGCATGACGCTCACCGAGGAGGAAAGAGCGATCGCGGCGAAGGGCTTGGGCGGCGCGAGGATTGTTGATTTAACCGATCTCGTGGACGAGTTGGTGGCGCAAAAAGCCTCGTTTTTCGCAAAAACGCTATCGCCCGCCAGCACCCTGCAGTCGACGCGGATGAGCGCGGGAGGACAAGCTGTACCAATGTCGATGCTCGCCGGGCGGTGCATGACGGGGCAGCCCCTATCCACGCTGGCAAGCCGAGCGTCGGCAGTGCTCGCGCAACAGGGAGGTGCGGGCTCACCCTATAGAGATACTGTTGATGCAGCGCAGAAGAAGGAAAAGGCGAACGCGAAGGCAGGGACCCGGCACAAGAAGTCGAAGGCAAATGTTAAACATGATCAGAAATAAAGCTGCTCTTTTTCGCTTATACATTTTCATACTTTTACATTTAGTCAGGTTCAAAAATAGTCTATTTAAGTTCGCTGTTAATAGGTACGTTACTGGAAGATCCTGTATAGCTAAAAGTACTATTTTTTCAAGTTTTTGTGGTAGTTTTCTCCGTTTTTATTCCAACAATAATTTATTTTTCTTTTTCCTTAGGGAAGTAGCAGAGCTTATTCTTAGAATGAAGAACTTAGTTAATTTTAACATTTTCCGAAAAACAATAGATATTTTACTGTCCCGCCACAGCGAAAACAAGTGGCTCGATTCCGTCTCCTTCCGCCGTATCCTTCTTTCTTTCTGTATGCAAGTATTGGATTATAAATTCCAGTATTTGATTTCAGAATAACTATCTCCGGTTGCATCCATTCCTCGAACCCCTGCTGTTTGTATTGCCCTTTCTTTTTTCTATGCTATGTAGTAAGTTTTCGTTCTCAGCAAGAATTTCATTTTCAACAAGCGTAAGACAGGCTCAAAAAGCACTGCAGCGTAAGAAAGGACCAAGAGGCGGACAACAGCAAAAAGCTCAAAAAAAGAAAAAACAAAAACAAAAACTTCCTTTTCGACTACGTACAGCAAGACTTTCACTTCAAGTTTTCTCTTCACAAAAACAGTTTTTCGCAGCGACCGACTAGTTTTAGCTTCTTTTCAACAACCTTTTTAGTACTTTTTCAGAAACAACAGCTCCGACGTTGAGGCAGCTTTTACTTTTACAACAAGCAAGTAACCTTTGGACTTTCAAAAAAAAAAACTTCAACCTTTCTCTTTACCTCTTTTACAGTTTTGCTTATGCAGCCTTAAGCTCTCGCTTCTAGCGACAGTTCCTTTTTCTAAGGCAGAGGCCAAAGCAGCTCTGCCAAGTTGTCCTTTTTCTTGAAATAGCGCTAACCATGTGAGAGGAAGCACAAATTTCCAAACGGTTCCACATGACCTTCATCAACAAACAAACAAACATGTTCCACTTGGGCTTTTGCATGCCAGCATAAAGGGGGTCCACATTCAAAATGACTCTGTTGTCATTTTGAATTTGGACACTTGGAATGCTTGCATTGCATACGCTTCTTTAACTGGGTGAGGTCCTACAAAGTCTACAATTTTATGTCATCATCCAATGGCTTTTTTGAATATAAACTTCTGATGGCTTCTGCTTTGTTTCTTTGTTTTGCTGTTCGTTGCTCGTTTGCTCATTCTGCCATGCGGCATGCCTCGTATGATATCACCCGCAAATCTCGGTCCAAAATTCGGTTTTCAATCTGTATTGCTCGTAGTGCTCCTTGTTATCATTCCCGCATTTCGGTTCTTTCTTTCATGCCTAGCTTCCATGAGAGTGCTTTTCGTTCATATCTTTATCCCTTAGTCTCGATTGTCGTATTATTTGATATGCCTATCGTTTTCTGTCTCGGTTTTTTATTTCTACGCATTACACTTTTGGATCTACACATACACATCGATCTCGTCTGGCTTCGGTTTTTTGTTCATCTCGAGTTTCTCATGATCAGCATCGTTCTCTACGTTATTAACGCTCTACTAGTTCTCTGTTTCGATCTATTTACATTATTTTTAGGCTCGCTCGTTACATGCATGGACGTTTGTGCCCGTTTTATCGTGTTTCGCATAGATCTTGTATTTCTTATAGTATCGTCAATCTGTCTCGACTTGGCTGTTTTCGTTTCTCGATTCGAAATTTGTATGTCGATCTCGTTTTTTCGACTATCGTGCCCCGAGTGAGCTTTCCCTTGCTTTTTCCTACCTATTCCACATTACCTTTCTTTAAGCACGTTGTTTTCGTGGTTTTATGGTCGGTGAACCGGTACCCCTGTCCGCCATAAATTTCTATGACACGTCAACAAGCGAGCACTCCCATTCACTTTCTTTTCACTCTGCTTCATAGGGCAGATAGATTGTGTTTTGGTGAGACGGCAGGGGCCGAAGTGCTTCCCTCTTTATCGGTCCCGAGTGAGTTTCGGTGCGTGTTTTTGTGTTGCGAGTGAACCTGAGCTGTCCAAATCTCTGTTTCTGTTCTCATGCAAAAAGGCCTTTGCATGCTTCAAAATCATCAATTTTACATTTAGTCAGGTTCAAAAGTACAAGTCTACTGCTCCTCAAGTTTACATATTCCACAGACAGTCATGCCATTTTATTTGTTGTTTGTCCTTTTCCATATCCGTTCGTTGTAGCAGAGCTTGTTTCAGATTTTTGGTTTTAGTCAGCATTCAAGTCGTTCAACACCATCAGCCGCGCAGCAAAATAAATAAAGCCTCATTGTAAAAAGAGGTTTCGACTAGACCGAAATGACCCATGGTACTTAGAGGTCAGCACGTAGGCTAAACGCGTCCGCGGAAGATGAAAAAAAAGGAAAGAGCTTGAACTTCTAGAAAACTACTTTTGCAAGGAATCATATTTAGGGAGAGGGTGAAGTAGAGAGCCCATCCTGAACAAGACCTTTGCCAAGAGCCAATTAGAGATGGCGGAGAAGAAGGACATGTAAGTATTTATTTAGGCATTTGTTTGTCAGAAACAGAAAGTTCTTGTAGACAACCAAGTATGATACCGAGTGGATCTACTTTTGCCGTGGCTGCCGCGGAGCAATTCCGACCTCCAGCATGGGAAGTTCCAACGGGCATGGGAAGTTGCAACGGGCCGCATGGGAAGTTCCAACCGGCATGGGAAGTTCCAACCGCCGGCATTCTTGTCGGTTCTTCTTCATTCAACTTCTATCGTCGTCAACAAAGAAAATCCCGTAATATCGGTTGCAGACCACAGCTCTAACCCCAAATTGTTCGGTTGAACAGTTCTTCGTACAAAGAGGGCGGTCGTGTTTCTGCCCTAGTAAAAATTGTTGCAATAGATACGTCCTCACAGGAGCCCCTGTGGTCGTTCCTGTTGATTCTCGTCAGATCGAGCAAAAAGTTATAACCGTTTAGTTTTCGTACAAATTTCGGCGTAACTTTTTCGTGCAGATTGTATTTCAACTTCTTCTGCTAAGAACTGCCTAGCTGTGCGTGTCGTGGTGTTCGTTCTTTCGTGTATGATATAATGACTGAGCGAGTGCAGAAGCAAACCTCATGTATCTGAATTGAATACACAACCACACTTCTACTTCTCCGTCGTCGTAGTTCGTCGTCAATATCAATATGCATGTACATCATTCATAAAAAATGACTTTTCGTATATACACATCATCAACCAGGAGCAGTGGTAGATAACTGAATGACAAGCCACTACTAGTACCTGTTTTCAACTTCCATCCCTGCCTTCCCCCCAAAACAAGAGAAGCAAGCGTATGGCAGACTGTTCCGATTAGACGATAGAAGAACCAACCGGCTAGAAAATTGCTTTCCCTCGATGTTCTTTTGTTGCTTTACCTCTGGAACTAAAACTTTGTCGAGCAGCACAACTACGTTTCATTCTTTTCGGATTTCTGCTCAACAGAAAATGTCGCTCCGTCGCGTCGTGTCCGACAAGAGCGGTGTGCTTTTTCTGGCTATTTCCCTCCATCCCGTGGCGATCACGCCCTTCGTTTCCGCCCTTTCCTTCTCCACGGTGCGAAACAGGAACAGTGGGAAGATCACGAGCAGAAAGAAGCTGAAACGAGGAAAAATTGTGGCTCGTCAACAAAAACAGCTGCAGCAAGATCAAGAACGGCGGGAAGTGGAGCACGAAGTAGAACTTCTACCTGAGCAGGACAACATGAGCAAAGAGATGCTGATGGTGCATTACTACAATGACACGAACGACGGAGCAGCAGGATCTGCAGCAGCAGCTCCGGGCGGAATAGTACCAATGACCTCAGCGGCGCTCCTGCAGGTGACGGCGAAGGAGGCGTTGAAACCTCCCAACTGGAACGCGTGGCCCCACTGTCCGCGGTGCCAAGCGTACAACTTTGTGCGTCTTGTTCATCCGACCGACGGCACAGGTACTACTTGGTACGACAATCACATCGAGACTGCTGATGTACAGGTATGGCAGGACAGATCCTGGAACCCTAAAGCCGGTGGCGCGGGAGCCACCGCCGCGTGTCCTAACTACAGTAACAAGAATCCCAGCCCGTTCTCACACCACGCGTGCGCGCTGGAGCAGGCGGAGCAAGTAAAGGACCACTGCAATCAATCCGGCTGCTCGGGTTCCATATGCATTGCAAAAATGTCTGGGTCTGGAAGATTGCAACTTGTGATGCTGTCTCTGCATTCTAAAAAAAGTCTGTATTGCATGACCAGCAAGAGGGGTCCAGTTTGTGCTACATGGAGAGGGTATGTCTCATGCGGGATAGGCATCAGAAAGCCCGCTAAAAATCTGTGATGCCAGGTTATGCATTACAGACGTCATATGTCATTGTAAAATCTGCGTGACAAGTCTGACAGTTTACCGGGTACGCGGTTAAAAGTGCGCGAGTTTTTTTTTATGATTGTCTACTGCACTTCGTTGCTATTCACTGCACTTTGCCACCGCTGCACTTCCTTCGTAAGTACCTGCCGCCTCGTAAATGGAGCTAGATCGCAAATTCGTGCGCTCCTCATTCTGAAAAACCCGATCTTCCCTGCCTTCCCCTCGTGCCCACGTAGATGTAGGTCTCTACCCTTTTACTTCCTCCGTGTCGTGTAGTTTTGTCTTGTTTCTTGACTCATTCTTGTAGCGCTAGATCGCGGAGCCCGCTTCCTCGCAGGGGCAGCTGTTTTTTTTCCGTCTTGCCAGCGGACCTGTGGAGGGGTTGGGGTTGCAGCTGCGGCTGCTTGCGTGTAGATTTTTTGTGGGTCGAGTACGTTGTGGGCAAGGGCGTTTATTTTGGCATGTGGGCGTTCCTGATATTGCCGCTCGGGCTTATCCGTATCGCTAGACGTACCTCTAGCCTTTTATTGGTCTTAAAAAAGTAATCAGGCCCTCTTTGCGATCTCCGGTGGAGAAATATAGCACGCAATTCCTAAGTTAGTCCCTGGCCCGGTCTGCCAATCCGGGTAAGAGAAGCATCGTCGTGCTTCTCTACTAAATCGCTTACTGGTGCCTGCCCGCTCGGGGAATAATTATGTAGACGGTCACCGCTTGTGGTGGTCAGACAGAGGCGTTCGAGTCTAGTTAGTCCTTAGCTGCGCGCTACTCTTTCAGTTCGTGCGGGCTCGAGGTGCTGCGATCACCGGCAGGAGCTGAACAACAGCGAACATAAGGACGTTAGATTTTTGATTGCTCTACATTACAAGACCAGCACTTGTGTCGGCCCGCCGAAGTTGCGCGCGCGGGTTCAGCAGTCTTCTTTCTCGCGAAAAAGGTGAGTCTCCTGACCCTTTCGGCCGTCACCACTCCGCCGGTATTCGTGCTTGCGCGGTGCCTCACGATGACGATGACGGTTAAAAGTTTGCACCCTTAATTTACAAAGGGACGCCCTGCCCTTAGTTTCCCAACATGACAAGTCTGGCACTCTTCCAGACCCAGACATTTTTACATTTGATATTCCATTCGGGGCGACGACCAAGTCACTGGGTGGGACGAAAACGCAGGTCCCGAGGGTTGGACGGCGCACACTGGCAATACATGGGACAAGATCAAGACGAAGGTCGGCACGAGGAATGTCCGTAAGGAGAAAGTTGTGGCTGTGCACTGCAGCACGAGACCCTGCCTTGTGCACGGCAAGGCCAACGGCCTTGAGGAGGGGGACAAGCAACTCTGCGTAGACAACGAGTGCTGCCTTTGGGGAGATATGTGCACTAGCCATCTTTTTGGCGCGTGTATTAACCGCGAGCGATACTGTCGCGCTGGCCCATACTTATGAAACAGCTACAGCACCTAGTACATCTCTACCAGAAGAAAAGAATTTGCGTTGCTGGTGTTTTGTTGTCACTCAATGCGCTGCACTGGACACCTGCCACGGTGCTCAACTTCTTGCTCCAAACGAAATGAAAAATGTATAAAGCGCACGGCTGAGGTTATTAAAGGCAAAAGCTTCAGAACAACGCGTCAACATGCGGAACACAAATCAAGCACGACTGCTTTCGTTTTGTGACCCTGCCGCAACAGGAAAAAAAACTCTAGCTAAAACAGTAGGGATGTGCCTGATCTGCTTTTCTGCGGGATATAGTCTAGACAATGTCAACCAATGTGGCGGCTCACCGTGCGGACAGGGAAAGAATTATCCCAGTCACCGAGTGACAGTCGATAGCTTGGACCTCGATACATCCATCAAATATCCATAGAAAAGCGCTAGTGTTACAGCCACGCGCCGCGACCTGTTGCCGTTGTGACGCCAGGGAAAGAACAAACTTACTCTGCATGAAGATCACAGAGCAGAAAATCACTTGCAGCGTAGAGACCAAAGAAGGGAAATAAACACGCACGCAAAGAGGGTCGCGTAGTAAAAGTAATATTTTTTCCAGCATGATATAACAACGTTGTCCGTCTTGCTTTTCGTTGTCGTGCTGCATGTGTAGTTGTAACACTTTTAGGCTTGCATATCAACCGTGTGGATTTCACCACTACCACGACCGCGCCGCCCACAACAAAACCTCCGACTACGACATCAAAGGCTCCTGGTCCTGCCGGTACAACAACATCAAAAGCTCCTTCCAACGTCGGAGACGGTGTAACCGACGCTCCCGAGGCAACGAGTGGTCCGGGTGGAACTACCGTGACTACCGCTCCAGCAACCGTGACGACTATCTCTCCCCCGTCCGGTGCTACAACTACGAGTCCCACACCACTACGCATTGCAAAAGTATCGCACTGCTCGTATAAATGCATTTACAAATTTCCTCAGCATGAAAAATAAGATTTGTAATGTTGATTTGCTTTGGGAACAAGATTTGTAATATGCCAGACTTGCATTTACTTACGAGTGCGATACTTTTGTAGTGGATAACCGCCCGCCAGCTGCAAGAACGCGACGGCCGCGAACACGACGGGGCTGCCGACACTCACCACCGACGAACTGAAAGCCATTGTTGACTCGGCTGGATTATGCATTGCAAAAGCATCGTACTAGTATAAGTTGCCTATACAAATTGTCGTAGCGTGACAGATGGAATTTGTAATGCTGCCTTAGCTGAGCAAGCCCATTTGTCATGCATATCTGCAATTAGTACGAGTATGATACTTTTGCAATTCATATGGATCCGGCGACGGCGACATCACCAACGCGGTACTGCCCGAGCTAGTCATATGGTAGTGTCAGGATCCAAATCGACAAAGTTGAAATAACTTGTAATGCATAAAATGCATGACGCGGAACAAGACGTGTGTTGCAGAGCAGGCAAGCGAGGCTTACTGTATTACAAGCCTGTTATTTGGGGTTAGACAAGCTCGAGCTGCTAAAGTAGCATGAGAGAATCAGTCCTTGTTTGCCTAAACAGCACGACAAACTGGATTTAGGCACCGCCAGAATTTGATGTCATGCGCCACTTAGAAACTGGGTTCCAACTGGCATCCATTTTATGCATGGCAAATTATTTCCACTTTGTCGATTTCGAACCTGACAGATCCATAAGTCAACCGCTGTGTGGACCCGGAGACAGCCAAAGCTGCGGCCGCGAAGATCGAGGTCGTGTTCATATGCATTGCAAAAGTATCGTACTCGTAGTTGTAATTGCAGTGTATGCATGACAAATCTCCTTTCTAAGGTAAAACTACATGACAAATGTAATTTTTCATGCTGAGTCAATTTGTGATGCAATTCATACTAGAGCTAGTGCGATGCTTTTGCAATGCATAGCTCATAGCAAAAGGCAACGTGGTGGAGGCCATTGAAGAGGCCGTCGAGCTGGTGGAACAGGAGACCATCGAATCTGTGGAGTCACCACCATCGACCGACTGCTGCAACTGTTGCTGCGCGATCGTTACCGTGGTGGTGCTCCTGCTCCTCACGGGCGGCGGCCTGTTGGCTTATTTTTTCCTCTTCACCGAGTCCGCAGAAAAGCAGGGCGCGAACAAGGGATTGGAAGCGGATTCCTATGAGCCACGCTTCTCCTTCGACGTGGTCCAGCAGGCCTTCATTGGTGCCGGTCTGTCGCCGGCGTACGCGAAAGTTTTGGCGCAGCAAATCGCGAACACGGACTCTGTATCCAGTGCAAAAGTATCGTACTCGTAGTAATTGCAATTATGCATTACAAATCTCCAGCCCAAGGTAAAACAGCATGACAAATTCCATTTGACAAATTCCATTTGACAAATTCCATTTGTCATGCTGATGCAATTTGTAATGCAATTACTACTGGTGCGATGCTTTTGGTTTTGCAATTCATACTCTGTGGAAGACGACGATGAGCTGTCGCGGCCGCAAACGGAACATGATGCGCAGATCATGAAGCGGCTCGGCCTGGATTTCTTCGACACCGAACCTGAGCGGGTCGGGCGGCTGCGGTATTTCCTGGAGGCGGTCGCGCGTGGCGAGCACGAGAAGCACAAGCAGGCCCGGCTTCTGTCCGGCGCGGCGGGCGCGAGTGAGTACCAATACGGAGGTGGTTTTGGGGAGCCAGAGGAGGAGCACGTTTTGACGGAGGCGGAGGCACGACTCAAACTCGAGGCGGCCGGTTTGTCGACGCAAGCGGCCTTTTTCGTTGCGGCACGGCTGCACGCAAAGATGCAGCAAGAATATGATCCGCAGTAAATTTAATATTCCCGTACATGATGATCACGACATACAGATCATGCGCTGTCTGCATGACAAAAGTTTCTTTCAATCCTGATCAGCATGACAAGTGGTGACATGCTCACCAAATTAGGATTAGCGGAATTATTTGTCATGCATTTTGTACTACGTGCTTGTAGTTTACGGGAAATCGAAATTTGTATTGCATAGAGAACACCCGAAAGACACGAAAGCGGCGGCCAAGGAAGTGATAGACGGCATTACGCAGGACGGGGACTGGTTGGCTTTCGCCTCGCCAGACGACATGGCGCAACTGAACACGCTTACAGACGGGAACGCCCAATTCTACAACAATTTCCAGAAGGCGAACACCAAGAAGAAGAAGACCTCGCGGCACTCTACTATGGTTCTCGATTTGCACGCTGTCTCGGTGACCGACCAGGACCCAGCGAACGCGTTGCAATTTGGGCACACCGAAACGGCGGGCGTGGTTACGGGGTTCCAAGTATCAAATGTAAAAATGTCTGGGTCTGGAAGAATGCAACTTGTCATGCTAAATCTGAAATATGTAAAAATCTGTGTTGCATGATTACCAAAAGTCGTCCAGTTTTGACCAAGTCGGGAGGGAGTTTCTCATGCAGGATAGGCATGAGAGAGATCGCGCAGAATCTGTCATGCTAGGTCCTGCATTCCAGATCTCATGGGTCATGGAAAATCTACATGACAAATCGCGCATTCTTCCAGACCCAGACATTTTTGCAATCCATACCAAGCTCTGATGCCCCCCAAAAAGCGGTACGACCTCAAGCTCCATCGAGAAACACAAGCGAAGAAGTATCCTGAGTACAAACGGTCCCACCTCATAGTCAAGATGGGAAATCTGCTAGACAAATCAACAAGCTTAAGTTGTTACGCATGACAAGTTTGGCCCTGTGGTGGAATCCTGTTTAGCGCGTTCAGAAGCATCGCAAGTCTAAGCATATCGCGCTGATTGGAGCACTACAAATTCCAAAGCGCGACTAGGAAACTCTTCTCATGCATGGGGCTCCGCATGAGAAACATTTTGAGCATGCGGATTTGCATGAAAACTATGGGGCGGGATGTTTTTACACAGGATAAGGAAAAATCCCGAATTACCACCGGCACCACGGTCAGCGACACAACTTCCGGAACGACCAGCGAGGGTGTAGTTCCTGGAGACGAAGATCACGCGCGAAAAAAGAAGAAGAAGAAGGTGAATAAAGCCGGGGCCAACATCAACAACAACATCACCGACCCGGTGCAAGAGCTGGTCGAGCCTGTGCAGCGGACTAGTAAACTTCGGGCCAGCAGTCGGGTGATTCAAGAGCACGGAGCAGCAGGTGCGCACCATACTACGACTTCAAATTCTGAAGGCATAACTTCCACTTCGGACGCATCTGCTATTGAGAGGAAAAATCCCCCCTCCCCATATTGAAAAGGCATGTTTCCGAAAATTTGTGTTGCTGATTTGAGGTCACAAATCGCAATTGTTTTGCAAGAAGACAAGGGCAGAAGCTTCCGCCCCATTATGGAGGCGATTTGTCATGCTGTTGGGCGTAAAGGGGAGCCGCCTGCCATGCTGAACAACTAGACGCATACGCCCCTCCCTAGCTTGGGGATCTGACCGCAATGCTTTCCTGCAATACAAAGCTGATTTGCGTACCCAAATCCAGCATCAGAAATTTCGTTTTGATATGGGGAGGGGGGATTTTTCCTTGCAATATCTGCTTCCGACACGTCCGGTGGAGAGGAAGCGCACGGCAAGGGGCCTCAGAAAAAGAAGAAGAAGAAGGTCGTATCATTTGTAAAAACGTCCCCACACCAGAGTCAAGATGGGGAATCTGCTAGACAAATCACCCAGCTTTGGTCGTTTGGCATGACAAGTTTCTCCTCGTGCTGTAATCCTGTTTAGGTAGTTCAGCAGCATCACAGATCCAGTATATCATGCGGATTGTAGTATCACAAATTCCAAAGCACGACTAGAAAATGCCTCTCATGGCGCTCCGCATGACAAACTTTTTTGGCATGCAGATTTGCATGACAACTCTGGTGTGGGGACGTTTTTCCTCAGGATAGGTCGTGGCGGGTACATCGACGAAGCAAGCGAAGCAGGGCGAAGCGGACGCATCCATGGAAGCGGCCGAGAAGGAGCTGCTGAGCGAAGCGAAGTATGCATTGCAAATATGTCTGGGCTAGCAGGAAGGTGGAATTTGTGATGTGTGTTGCAGATCATACAAAAATCTGTGTCGCATGACTTGCAAAAGGTGCCCACTTCTGGCCAGCCTGAGAGGGTATTTGTTTCTCATGCAGAATAGGCATCACTAAGAGGCTGCAGAACCACTTGTGATGCTAGGCCCTGCATTCCAGATGTGGGGCAGCTTGGAAAAACTGCATGACAAATTTCGAAATCTTCCAGACCGAGACAAATTTGCACTTGATACGAAGCGCGCACTCGCGGACGTCGGCTTTTCGAAGCAGCAGGCGACACTCTATGCAATACAAATTTCCCGTACATGTTGTACAAGATGCATCACAAATTTCACCAATTTGGAGTGTAGTAACACTTGGCATGCTGAATTAGGATCAAAGCCCAATTTTGTAATTCAGAGACTGCATTTGTACGTCGTGTACGGAAAATTTGCTGTGGATACACTCCTTGCGAACCGCATTGCGGGCGTTCGCGCGGCGGAGCTGCGGTCGCAGAACATGAAGCTCACCGACGAGGAAAAAGCCATCGCCCAGCGGGGCCTCAACGGCGCGAAAATTTTGGATCTGAGTGACTTAGTGGACGAACTGGTGGCCCAGAAAGCCAGCTTCTTCGTGAAAACGCTCGCTCCCACCTCCACCATGCAGTCTATGCGGGTTATCCCGAACAAAAACATCCCCATTCCACAGTTGTCATGCAAATCCGCAAGCCTAAAATGTCTCTCATGCGCAGCCCCATGGCAGCCATTTTCCAATGCTACCGGGGAGTTTGTGATGCTGGAATCAGGATAAGATAGTCAATTTGTCATGCTGATGCACTAGCTAAACAGGATTACACTACGGGCCCAAACTTGTCATGCTCGAAAGCCAAAACTTGGAGACTTGTATTGCGCTTTTGCCAACTTGACCATGGGGCGGGGACGTTTTTGCTCAGGATACGGGTCAGCGCCCGCCCGGTATCTATGTTGGCGGAACGGTGCATTATGCATTGCAAAAGTATCGTACTAGTAGTATGAATTGCATTACAAATTTTCTCCGCATGAGAAATGGAATTTGTAATGCTGATTGACCTTAGGAAAAAGATTTGTAAAAATGCATAACTGCAATTACTACGAGTGCGATACTTATTTTGCACAGGATATGCATGACGGGGCAGCCATTGTCGATGCTGGCCAGTCGGATGGAAGGTGGTGGTGACCATGCTGGTGGACACAAAAAGCACAAAGTGAAAACCAAGCACTAAGACCACTCGGTCGTGGCCCCGAGCTGGCCGAAGTGAGGAGGATTGTTAAAGAAAAGGAAATCGTTGGCATCCTCGAGGGGCGGAGGATTTTCACACCTGCTTTTCACGAATTTGTTTCAAAAAAGTAAATAGTAATTTCAAGTAGTTCAATCACAGTACAACCTTTAATCAAAAAATTATGTTATTCATCTTAACACACTGGATTTCAACAAGTTTACTTTACATATATCATTTTACAACTATCGTTTCGCATGCCTCAAGTTTACATATTTCATTTACACATAGTCTCTTCATCTTAAACAACAATTTTACATATTTCATTCACACAGCACCACAACAATCATTTTTCTTTTTTGCTTTTCGACCCAAATCCAACACAACCACGCTGTGACGATCGAAAATGGTAGACATACCCTGTCTAAGTAAATGATGGCACTCAACATCTTCCATCAAGCGATGAAGCTCGTGCCCCCTGAGCACCGTTTTTCTTTGCCGCAGAGTCAGCACGTACTAAAGGTACTTACTAGTGCCACCGGATGAAAACGGTTTCGGTTGCCCCCACCGGATCCTTCGTCTGCAGCTTTTTAAGCCTCGAATAGAAAGAACCCAGCAGAGTGTTTTTAGAAATTGCATAAGTCCCCAAAAGAATTAAAGACTGCAAGAACACGGCATGCTTCTACATTACTTTTTTCTCAGAGGAGGCTACAGGAAGTTGTTGTGCTGACGGCAGAACAAGTAACCGGTGTAGGAGTTGCTGCAGCAGAAATGACAGAAGGACCTGCCAACATTTTCGCTCTTTAGATTCAGATTTATTGCAAACAAGACGCTATTTTGTACTAGGCATTGTTCGTCACCACGATAGACAAGCGCTGTGCGATGGGCAGGATCGCGATGGTCCTATGTTCATTGTTCTGGTACTGGTGAAAAAAGCAACCGCCACCAACATCTCGTCGTGGTCGTGCGCCTTCTCATACGTAAGAACAAGTAGATGTCGTGGGAAAGCCGACGTAGCCGACGCCTGCTAACAGCGCAAAGATAATGACACGTCCTACCTACTCTTTTCTTTGAAGAGTTTGTAGCAGCATCCAGGTCCAACTCGTTGCAAATCGGTTTTCAGTTTCTCGTATGCCACTCGGTCGTATGCCACTCGTAGTGCCACTCGCAGCACTAAGACCACTCGGTCGTGGCCCCGAGCTGGCCGAAGTGAGGAGGATTGTCAAAGAAAAGGAAATCGTTGGCATCCTCGAGGGGAGGAGGATTTTCACACCTGCTTTTCACGAATTTGTTTCAAAAAAGTAAATAGTAATTTCAAGTAGTTCAATCACAGTACAACCTTTAATCAAAAAATTATGTTATTCATCTTAACACACTGGATTTCAACAAGTTTAC